>CAXHUL010000026.1:0-59338 GCA_964019695.1 Loripinus fragilis | reverse complement strand
CGTCTGACGCTTATGACCCACAAGGGTTGATGCGTCTTTAAGCACCAAACCAACAAAATTTTGAAATAATCTGAAGCTGATGTCCTTTTCCTGCTCCCCCAGCTGCCGAATGTCCATCACAAAGTAACGTTTATGAAAATAAATTAACTTTTTTGTTAGGAACCATCGTTCTGAGAACCATAAATAGTTTGAAAAGGAGTATGGAAAGTATTAAAGGCTTCAAATCTGTTTTCGTTATCTATTGTGTGTTCGAATCGAAACAGATCAGCTCTAGCAGAGAACTGTTGAGTAATAATTCACTGTCTGTCGCGCTGGTGATTTGATCTTCTTACAACTGACTTCTAAACAGTGAATTTAATTCAACAATTCTCTGCTAAAGCTGATCGTTTTCTTAAGTAACCAAATTTGACATTGCCATAAAATATGGCATGGTCAAACCAGGGTCATCATTTTGGCAAACTATGATGTGCAGGAGTCTCTCCTAGCAAGGAGCATTATGCACTCCAAGCTCTACAGAAATATATAAATGCTGACCTGAGTTGACCTATTTTATGGCAATGTCTTATTTGGCAAAACTTATTTTTTAGTTAAAGTATGCCTTGATATCATATGAACGTCTTCAGGACCATTGGTCCTCTAGTTTCTGTACTCTGGGAATGTTTAGCAAAAAAAATGAACTGACCCTTAAGAGTTAAAAATGTTTGTAATGTATACATCATATAAATACATATATTTATTCACTTACCTTTCCAACATAAACAGGAAGGTAGAAAAAACATCAATTTATCAGGAATCTTGTCAGCATGCCTTTGGGCGAAGTCTGTGAGGCATGCCGCTGCCCAACTTCCTTTGATACCCAATCTAAGGCCACATAAAAGTCTGCCTCTGGGTATGATGGTTCTTTCTTTCCCTGAATGACATTTAAAGATGAGAGTCCCTACTACATTGCCGTGGTCTCTGGGGCTCACTTCACACCAGCGGACAAAATTGAGTGTAATACCTGTCCCCTTTTGGGAACAGCTAAGAGTAGGACCCACCAGTTTGCCATGGGTGGCTTTCTCGGTTACTCAAAGGGGATGGTCTTGAGAATGAGAGCATGCAAAATATGGACGTTAATAAATTCTGTATGTCTCAAGATGTATCTTTGATGAGGTAGACAGAGGCAAAACACGGCCTGGTATTTCTAATCCGCTTTGTCATGCTGAGCCCAAGGAAGCTGAAAGCGTAAAAAAATACTTCTTATATCTTCGTTCTATACGAGGGTCATCCAATAAAGAATGAGACTTTCTTCATATTATAAAAACCTGTGTGTGCATTTAGTTAAAATTCAGCATAATAATAGTATGACATCTTCGCAATTCAGGAATATAAACAATATGTTTGTGATTGATCAGTTGCCATAGTAACAGGATGTTTTGTGGAAGAGCTTGAAGACGCATGGCCACGTTTACATTATTTTTTGAATGCCCACGGTTATTGAAAGTCTTTTATTTTCACTCATAGATAGAATATAAACTCTTGATATAATTTCTTCTACTAAACAATCTTAGTGTTTTATAAAATGCTATAAAAGATGAACCAAATATGCATATTCTTTATTTACTTGATTTTTTATAAACACACTACTTTGTGTTGCTATTGTAAGTATGTAGGTGAAGAATAACCCACAAAATGTTTCGTTATCTGCAGCTTATTGTTATTAAGTATACATGAACAGAATTGTGTTCATTTTAATTGTCTTCAACTATTTGATATTACCTGTCAGGGAAAATACCAGATATTTCTTGAAATTTTGATTTTTAAGCTTTGTTTCCATGGTAACGGCTCAAGAATCTGAAACATTACTTTCCCCTATTGGCTATAGACAGATTGCATGAGCATATATAAGTACTAGTAGAGAAATAAACTATACATCGTAATCTGTTGCTATGGTAACCACCTATAGTGAGCCGTCCACGCATGTTTGCCCAGTCTTCTAATGTTGCCTAGCAACAAAAGTTGGAACTATGTAAAACGTCGAATATGGTACATTTGAACAGCCAAAAAAAGAGGAGCTAGCTTTGAAAGAAATTTCATAAGCCTAGCAAGTAAATTCACTGCACTATAGAAAAAGTCTCATTCTTTATTGGATGACCCTCGTAGTATCGTTCTATTTTTTCAAGTATACCTTCTATGTACCTCTAGCACTGGAGGCCCAAACCACTCCATTAAAGTGCTCCCTTGTTGGGCTCCACGGTGGGTGGGGAGCATGGAGGATGAATCTTTCAATAACACTCAATGGCTAAACATTTAGCAAACACCAATATTAGATACTGACTCTGAAAAATCGTACTCGGCTTCTCAACAAAAGTAAGAACGACAGCAAGGATCAGGAAACGATACAATCGAGTACCACACCTGTCCCAGGATACCAAATGGGAAAGTAACAAAATCACAATAAACATCACAAACAAGAGGTCAGCCCTTTCCCTTCAGGTGACCACAAGGCAGCAACGAACAGACGCGAAAGCACGACACACACAAGACATAAACAACACAAATGATCCACAAAAGACAACCGCCTTAGAACGGTCAGTAAAAAAATATTTTACTGGAGGGCTCACCTCAACAACCAAAAAAGCTTATGAAGCCAGTTTTTAATAATCCATTCAGAAAAAAGAATGAGAGATTATTGCTACTCTTTCTCCGTTTGTAGTACAAAAAACAATATTGAGCATTGCAGGAGAACCAAAGAGCATAAAAACCTAAGGTCTGGTGATCTTTTGATACAGTGTGCTAAAGAATCACACGAAAAAAGTCTTCTACAGATGAAAAAGTTTTGTGGTCTAAAATGCTCCGTGACACCCCATTCATCAGTGAACGCATCAAAGGGTATTTTGCTGTCCTGCCTTGAGCAGAGTGACAAACGATGATATAAAGGAAGGCATGGCTGAACAGGGAGTTAGGGATGCTCATAGAATCACTATCCGTCGTGATGGTATCCTCAAACCAACTAACACATTTGTTCTTACATTTAATTCACCTAACATACCCACAGTTCTTAAAATACTTCTTTTGTGGATCATTTGTGTTATTTATGTCTTGTGTTTGTCATGCTTTCGCGTCTGTTCATTACTGCCTTGTGGTCCCCTGAAGGCAAAGGGCTGACCTCTTGGCTATTGTTTGTGATGTTTATTGTATTTTGTTACTTTCCCATTTGGTATCTTGGGACAGGTGTGGTACTTGATTGTATCGATTCCTGAGTTTCTTACTTTTATACAATAAAAGTAAATGTCTATATACCGAACCCACTAAGGTGTTACAATTGCCAAGTGTTTCGTCACCACGAAAACAAGTGCGGTAGACATGCTGCAACTGCCGTGAACCTGAGCATTATGGACCATCTGGCGTGTGTGAAAAACCAGCCAAATGTATCAACTGCTTATAGAATAACCCTGCGAACTTCAAACAATGGCCACAATGGGAGAAAGAGAAGAAAATACTCAAAATAAAATGTGAAAATAACTTATCATTTCCTGACGCTCATAAATAATATGAGCAATTTTACACAGGTCAAACCTACGTAAGTGCTGTAAAGCCAAGAGACATTTAAACCAGATGATAACATCTCGTTAAAAGGTTTAAATATGTATGGTTCCACGAAGAAGAGATATTGTCAAGTGCAACCAACCAAGACTAGAGTACAAGGAAAGAATATAAACCAGGATGAGATGTTGTTTAATTACATTCCTTGTCTACAGCTTTGGTGGTCACCTTGTTTGGCGGAGCAAAACCATTAAGACAATTTTCGTCAAGTACATTATCAGAAACATTTCTGTGAACTTATTTTTAATTTTGACCAGTGGTTCAGGAGGAAATGTCGTTAAAATTATTTCTTATCTACAACTCTGGTATCCAGGAGGAAATGTCGTTAAAATCATTTCTTATCTACAACTCTGGTTTCCATCTTGTTTGGCAGAGCCGAACTATTTTGTCAGATCGGAACCTTTTAGGAAATTTTGATAGGGGGCATTTGGGGGAACAGTTCTGTGTAATTATTTTGACTTTGAAGCAGTAGTTCAGGAGATATCATTTAAAGATACTTTTTATCTACAGCTCTGGTGGCTATCTTGCTTGACAGAGCGGAACTATTCAGGCAATTTTGGAGAGTGTATTGTGAGTACATTAAATGTAAAAATTTGGGCTAATGGTTTAAAAATCAGGATGCAATGTTGTTTTATACATATTGTGGCGAGGCTGGGGGCTGCAATGTTTGAACTAGCCGTCTATTTATGCATATTTTGGAGTGACCTCTTGGGGAAATAGGCTGTCACTTTGGCATGTCATTTTATACCGTTTCAGCTAGTTTCCCTGCACTGGGCTTCGAGTGTCACGTGGAACAAGTCTAAATACGAATGTCCCTTGCTCCTTTGGCCTTTCATTGCCATTAATTACTTTGTTTTTGCTCAAAAACCGATCTTTAATTGTCAACTGCATCTTTCATTCATCTCCGCTTCAGTGCACATGCAGTATTGTTATAAATGGTCAGCTTCCGGTTCATGCGACATCGAACGTCATAGATCATGACCCCGACCGATTAAGTGCAACCGACTAAAGTCGGACGTTAGTGAGTCGTAAATGATCGCTTATCCAAGCCCCTGGGTGTGACCGATCAGCGGTTGTGTCCCTGAAAACGCTTGGTGCATGTAGGCCACAAACGATTTAGCATATAAATATTTAAATTGATTATTTTGATATATTACTTCTATATTAAAGTATCGTCAGAAACAACTAGATTTACAGAAATCTTTGGTGAGAATCTTTCCCTGCATCTCTCGTAGGGCACGCATTTTAAATAAACTTTATGAAATTCAAGTGCCATATTTGATTTACGCATGCAATATTCTAGTCATCTCATAACATTTTCATAATTGTCATTTCATTAGTTGAATTTCATGCATATGAAAAGAAGAATGCTGCAATTAAATGCATTTCACATAATGAGTAACTGTGATACATTTAAATAGTTATTTTCCCTTTATTTTGCATTAATCAGTTCTAACTTTGCTGTGGCGGATCTTATCAGTTGTGACATTTAGGTTCTGTCAAACAGAATTTTCTATCAGTTTGCCATTTTCTCAAAGGAAATACTTTTCTGGTGTTATGAAGTTACCCTGAGAGGTTCATTTTAGTCCTTTGAGATTGTATGACCATTCATCGGGTGATGAATTAACACGGCTAACATGTTTTGTTTCGGGATTATACATATTGGCTTATATGACTACCCCGAGATTAGACATGTTATTTCTTCCTATAAAGTCTGCATGTATTAGCACACTGTGATTTAAAATTGAATGTTAAATTAAATGCCCGCATGTAAAGAGGTCATCAAAATCAGCTGTATTTAGAAAAAAAGACTGCCTGTCAGTGTTTTAGGAGATGGATCAACCCTGTACATGCTATTGACGGCTTAAACATGTACAGGGTATGAGTCAAAAAAAAATATTGCTTAAAATGCAATATTGCTGTAAATAAATGGTATGTTACATTTTGTGACAGGATTGATTGTGAATGTATGAATGGGTTTAGCAATTTGAAATGTTACTGTGATAATCATATTCAGTGGGGGATTTAACAGATAATTTATGGTATAGATGTTATTCCGCGGATTTATGTCATACAGAATGTAATATTTACTGCCAGATTGTGCCGCTTGAGATCCGAGTCTGATTTGAATATTTATTCCAGGCAAGACTATTGACATTTTACGTGAAGTAACTTATATTGGAGTGTTTGAGGTTTTCATAAATGTGCTTTGTAGATTTTAAAAGTACATTCAATACTTTGAAAATCCAGATAGTTGAGATAAATGAAATTTTGTCTGTTTCCCCCAAATTATTGTAATATAACCATGTCTCATGGACATTGCCTATATCATTGATGTTACATGTATATTGTTAAAGCTAAAGCAATTTTGCTTATTATCAACATTTCAAATTTTAAGGTAAAAGTATGCATGAGGTGTGTATGTATTGTTATAATTGTTTCAATATCTGTTATTCATTCTGGCCAAGCATGTGACACCCTTGCAAGGAAAAGTAATACTGCACTGGTTCTCAGATTTGTTTTTTAATTCAAATTCTTTGAAGAAAAAAATCTTAGAATTAGTAGGATGCTTTGTTAGTTCTGCAAGTGTGGAACATAAAAATTTGATGATAATTATTAATGAACCTGCATGTTGAAAGTGGGTAACCATATTTTTTTTATAAACTTATGAAGTAAGATTTTTTTCAACTCAAGTGATTTAAATAAGATCTGAGCAACCAAGAGAAATTGTCATGAAATTGTAGTCATATGAAGTTTTCCACTTAAAAACTTTCACCATGAATCATATTTAAAGCTGCATAGTCTGTAACTTTCGATCTTTTAATTTTTGAAATAATGTTTCTATTTTTCAAGAACACAGTAAAAAACTTAAAATTCAGGTAACCATTTTACCAATTTCGTAAATATTTACAAATTATCAGTATCAAAACAACAGCATTTATGTTAAAACTTGACTGTCTATAATTATTGTAGGGACGCAAATAAATACCAACAAGAGAAAAACATCTGTTTTTATAAGATAATTCACCTTTCCATGCAGTTTTCAGCTATAGTGAACAGATTTATTGTGAAAACTTAACTTAATTCTGCTTTTACAAATGATTTAAAAAGAAAATATTTTTTTTTTTCGAAAAATGTTAAAAGATACAGACTATGCAGCTTTAAGGAAAATATTTATGAATTTGGCACTTCAAAACTTCACTTTGCAAGTTCATGCATTTGTCAATTTTTCACATATGTTGGTTTTCCTTTCACGAATCAATTCATTTTCTCAAAGAAGATCTATCCTGACCATAAGTTGGTCGATTTTGAATTCAAAGTATGTGTCAAAGTAACATTCTGAGAGTTCCAGAATGTGATTTTACACATGCATTTTGCATGAACATGTGCCATTAGTCAACATTCCATTATTTTCTCAAACGTTTGTCAACATTTCTCCATATATTTTGCATAGATAGTTCCTGCAGTTCGAGGACGAACTTGTTGGAAGGGAGGGAGTAGTGTGGCGAGGCTGGGGGCTGCAATGTATGAACTAGCCATCTTTTTATGCATATTTTGGTGTGACCTCGTGGAGAGATTGGCTGTCACTTTGGAATGTCATTTTATACCGTTTTAGCTGGTTTCCCTGCACTGGGCTTCGAATGTCCCGTGAGCCAAGTCTAAATACAAGTGTCCCTTCCTCCTTTGGCCTTTCATCGCCATTAATTACTTTGTTTTTGCTCAAAAACCGTTCTCTAACTGTCAACTGCATCTTTCATTCATCTCCGCTTCAGTGCGCATGCAGTATTGTTATAAATGGTCAGCTTCCGGTTCAAGCGACATCGAACGTCATAGATCATGACCCCGACCGATTAAGTGCAACCGACTAAAGTCGGACGTTAGTGAGTCGTAAATAACCGCTTATCCCCCAGTATAAAAGCCCCTGGGTGAGACCGATCAGCGGTTGTGTCCCTGAAAACGGTTGAAGCATGTAGGCCACAAACGATTCAGCATATAAATATTTAAATTGATTATTTTACTATAGTATTACTATATTAAAGTATCTTGAGAAACAACTAGATTAACAGAAGTCTTTGGTGAGAATCTTTCTCTGTATCTCTCGTAGGGCGCACATTTTAAATAAACTTTAGACCGTAGAAACCGCATACCCCACCCATTCATACAGCCTTCAGCCAGTCACACTAGGCCCTCAGTTGTAGTTTTAATACCAGCTTCTTGTGATGATTTGTCTTGGCCAGATATTTGTATACGCTACCAGTGATTGCTACCAGTTTTTGTCTTAGATAAAATAATTTATTGAGTTAAAACTTCTTAGTGGTTCTTCAAGACACACACAGTAAAAGAGAGGATCTACAGGAATGTACACACCGGGGTATCTCTGAGTGAGGTGCCCAGGGGTGCTACATGTGGTGGCAGACGGTGCGGATTTCTAAAGATTCCAGTAACCTTATAGAGTTCCTGTATGATCTACTTCTACACTGTGATGAAGATGTCTACCTGAGCAGACGAAAAAAAAATCATCGGTATTCAAGTACACTCTACAGTTCTGTTTTAATATTGTTCTTGTTTCAACATCACATGTTGATTATTTATCAGTGAATATTAACCATTTTCCCCTGATTGCTCTATAGAGTCTACTTGGCCAATTTTGAAAGATAATACTTTTGTGTATTGGGGTGCTGCCAAAATGTTCAATCCAAGGGAGGTAACCTACTGCAAATAACTATTGGTTCAATAAAATGAGTATTGTCCCTTCAATCAATAACACATATTTGCATCATTCTACTTTTTAACGCCAAGTATTCCATGATGACTTGGTTATGCCTACAAGAGATGCTTTGTTGATGAATTTGGAAGAAGACGAGCTTTTGATACTGTTCCTATTGATATTGCTAATAACTGCACTGAGTTCCAGACAATAATTCCAGCCATTTGTAAATTTCTCTATTACAAACAACCTTAGTACATTTTGTAAATTTAATTAAAGTAAAGAAGTAGAAAAGTCTGTTTAAACAGTCTCACTAAACTATCAAAATTTTTCAATTTATAAAAAATTAAAATCTCTTTGAAAAAATATCTTTGGTCCACTAAATTGTTATTTTATGTATTAATTTTCTCCTTGGAGCACTGAACAACTGTCTCAGTAAACTATTAACTCAAATATTTGTGAGAATTTCGTTAAGAGAAAGGCAAACACAGTCTTTTAACGAGATTTCAGCACATTTATCTGCAAGAAACATACAAATACCAGGTGTATATTTACTTTATTAGTATTTCCTAAATATGATGTCTGAAGAGGACACGCAGAATACCCCACATATATCTACCCTGCGCACAAGACAGACTGCAAGACCATTTTTGGGGACAAAACTCCGTCAGTCATGTTCTGCCACAAAACTGGGAACACCCAGTGGGGAGGTTGTTTTTAATTTCAGGAGACAGGGACATAGAAGAGAGGACCAAGCTGACCTACCGCTTGGCAGGAATTCATCTAAGTTGTCATTTACTCGAGGGGAAACCTCTGAGCCTGAGAAGACTGCACAGTGACAGAACGAGTAAGTTGGAAAAAATGCTCGGCACTGTTGGCGATTTGCGGGAGGAAATAGAGCGGGAAATGATGACTGACTCGTGGATCAAGACGTGACACTGCTCGGCCTGCTGAGGTACAGGTTATGGCTGGTCCAAACTGGAATATGGCTGAGGAGAGAGACTCAGGAGTGGCACTAGTAGCTGGTCACGCTGGATCGTTAAGTAGGAGCCCGGGCCTATTTAGACATAGAAGGTGCATGACTTCGTTGGAGGATGCAGTTCAAGAGGCGGAGGGAGCTGAAGTGAGGACCGACACATCAGATGCATCAGTCCATGGTAGATGCAACCATGATGCTGGGATGCATGAAATAGAAATTAGGAGACCCTGTGGCAGAATAGGGACTGACAGTGACCAAACTTCTAGGACCATTCCACTGACTAATTTTACTCATACTGGACGTGCTAGCAATAAGAAGCCAGCCAATTATGATGGGACTAGCAGCTTCCAAGACTATTTAGTACAATTTAACATGACAGGCGATCTTAATCACTGGGACAAGCGAACA
Source organism: Loripinus fragilis (assembly GCA_964019695.1). Lineage (NCBI taxonomy): Eukaryota > Metazoa > Mollusca > Bivalvia > Lucinida > Lucinidae > Loripinus > Loripinus fragilis. Next base: position 49,658 of record CAXHUL010000026.1, on the reverse strand, counting down.
TAAGCTATGGAACTGGCGACTAGCTTACGCGGTGCAGCTCAGACCGTTTTAAGTTATTTACGACAGGAGCAAAGAACAAACTTCAATCAACTGATTTCAGCACTAACAGCAAGATTCGAGCCAACAAACCAAACTGAGTTATACCACACACAAATTAAAGGTCCTCTTCGTAAAAAGTCAGAAAGTGTACAAGAGCTTGAGACAGACATAAAGCAGCTTGTGCGACGAACATATCCAAAAGCAACAAATGATCTTAAGGACCAGATTGCGCGTGATTGCTTTATTGACTCGATCAATGACCATGAGCTTGAATGGTTTGTATACCAAGGCAAACCCAAGACCGTAGACGAAGCCATGCAACTTGCACTTGAATTTGAGGCATTTCAGGTGGGTCGTAAGTGGGTAGCTAACGTTAGACAATGCAGTACCAAGGATCAGGCCGAAGAAACATCAGATGTTGACAAAATACTAAACCAACTAAAAACCCTTGAGTAAGTTTGCGACCATGGTTGGTCAAACATCAGCCAACATAAAATGCTTCAAATGCCGTGCTCGTGGGCATAAAGCCCCTGATTGTCCACAAAACCAAGGCCAAAGTAATCATCCTTTCAACAGGTACCACAATTACCAATATAGACAGCAATACTACGCAAATGTAGTCCATCTTGTAGGAAACGACCCCAATATTTCTTTGCGGTAAAACGAAGGTTTATATCTAGATTTAAAGGTCAAATATTTAAGCTTATTAGGTCTGATTGACACTGGAAGTACAGTTAGTATAATTCATACAAAGAAATTTGATTTACTTCCAATGTCAATCCGAGAAACTGTGTCACCTACAAGATGCGTTCTTCGAATGGAGGTCCAGTAGGCTGCAAGGGAACAACCTTTCTCCCATTATGTATAGGAGGTAAAGTTTATCATCAGCAGGTTCTTATTGCAGATATAGATTCTCCTTTTGTAATTCGGTATGACTTTTTATATGACAGGCAGTGTTCTCTAGACATCTCCAAAGGACAATTACTCTTCCCAGACCAGACCATAGACTGCAAACTAGAGAGTGAGATGCCAAGGGTCTTCAAAATTGCTCTAAGTGACACAGTAGAAATCCCAGCAAACAGTGAAATGATCACATCTGGCATATTTTCAGAGAACACCCCCCATTTCTCAACTGCTATGGTAGATGAATATACAAATAAACTTGCTGAAAAGGGGATATTTGTTGCCAAATCAGTAATTGACACTTACAACCAGGTCATTCCATTGCGCCTACTAAACTTAAATGATTTCCCCACAAAACTATATAAAAATGAGACTGCGGCATTATGTGACCAAGTTGCCATACAATCACACTCGGAACAAGTGGGATGCAAGAATGAAATACACGAGCAGATCTGTACAGTAATGGCAGAATCTATTGACACAATCACTTTGCCTGAGCACTTACAACAGATGTATGAGGCCAGTATCAAGAATTTAACACAAGATGAGGCTAAATTAATAAAAGCTTTACTTTTGAAACATGCAAATGTCTTTTCAAAATCACACTCAGATCTTGGGTTTTGTGACATCATACCGCACCGCATTACTACGGGTTAAGCCCCCCCCCCCTATCAGAATACTGCCCCAACGAGCTCCCATGACCTGTAAGAATGCAGTTGATGAAGAGGTGCAAAGGTTAATTGACAATTACTTAGTTGTGAAAAGCAACAGCCCGTGGGCGTTCCCGTTGGTACCTATAAAGAAGAAAGACGGTAGCATAAGAATATCTACAATAGATGCCACCTCAGGATTTTTCAGGTCCAAAATCACCCTAATGACATGGATATGACTGCTTTCATGTGCGATAAGGGCCTATTTGTTTTCCGCGTTCTTCCTATGGGTCTTTGAAATAGCCCAGCAACTTATCCACCCTTAATGGTGCACATCATGAGTCCATTATTATATGAGACATGCCTTGTTTATCTTGACGACTGTATAGTTTATTCAAGAACATTCAAAGAGCTTATACAACGGCTTGATGAGGTCTTTACCCGCATGGGAAAATCAAATTTAAAATGCCTGCCTAAAAAATGCCATCTGTTTAGCCAGGAAGTTCAATTTCTCGGTCATCGCGTTTCCTCTGAAGGCGTGGCTACATGTGAGGATAAAGTAAAAGAATGGCTTGTTCCGCGCACCATCAAGGAGTTGAAGAGTTTCCTAGGTTTGGCTTCTTACTACCGCCGATTTATTAAATCGTTTAGTACCATTAGCGCGCCGTTAAACAAACTGACCCAGAAAAAACAGACCTTTCAGTGGACTGCAGAAGCGCAAAAGGCATTTGATATTTTATAAGACACATTGACCAAAGCTCCGATTTTGGGTTTCCCAAATACTAAGATGAATACTGGCTGGATTGCGACTCTAGTTCATTTGGAATCTCAGGGGTTTTGTCTCAGATACAAGATGGGACCAAAAGGGTCATCATGTACTTCAGTAAAACCTTAAACAGAGCTTAATGTCCATACTGCGTGACAAGACACTAGTTATTAGCAATAGTCGAGTCAGTAAAACACTTTCACAAGTATCTTTACGGTGTTGAATTCATAGTTAGAACTGATCATGGAAGCATCACATGGCTAAGAAATTTCAAAAACCCATCCGCAATTCTTGCCCGATGGCTTGAGGTGTTAAACACATACAGTTTTGAGATAAGATTTCGCAGTGGAATTCAGCATAAAAATGCTGATGCACTTTCCCGTCGTCTGTGTACTTCTTGTGCTTATTGTGACAGATGAGAACAAGAAGACAATGAATATGAAATGTAACAATGTTACAGTGATACAATCACTTATTCAGTATAGCATTAAACAAAGGGAGACAACTCTGAGAAGCACAGAGAATGTATCAGATTGTGAGGAGAACCCCTCCTCAGCAGAAAGTCAAGGTAGCAGTGGCCTCCATTCTAACCTGAAGGAGCCTTTAGACGATGGGGCTTCATTGCCGAGAAAAGAAAAAGTTGATGATGAGAGTTTAGTGGCCACGAGCACTTGTCCTTTTGAATTGGAGACTGAATGTGATTTTAATGTGCGGGTGAGAGCAGTACATTGTTCAGATGGAAATTGTGAGGCTGCTTGTGAATATGACCAGGATTTGTGAAATGGAAGGAAGTGCAGGTCCTAGATCCAGTTTTGTCAATCATATATGATTGGGTGGAAAATAATTTACGTCCGAAATGGGAAGAGATTTCAGGAACGGACAAAAAGACGAAAACTTACTGGGCTCAGTGGTCAAGACTTCTTCTCCATAAAGGGGTATTATGCTTCTTTTAAAATTCCATTTTCCAATTTAAGCCATCTATTAATAAATATATCTTGGAAGAATGGCAAACTTCATGGAATAACAGCATTGTTAATAAACTTCTTGACATCAAACCAACTGATGGTGAATATCAATCAGTTGTTCGAAACATTAGAAGAGAAGTAGTTTTAGCTTGACTCCGCTTAGGTCATACAAGAGTCATTCATTCATACTTACTACAAGGTGAAGAGCTGCCAAAATGTGTTGGTTGCGACGCACCATTCACTGTACGTCACTTCCTTTTGGAGTGTGGCGATTTTGCACAAGTAAGAAATAATTGCTTCCATGTTGATAAAATGAAAGAATTATTTCAAGATATACATATTGATAGTATTATGACATTTTTAAGACAAATAAATGTTTTTAACAAAATCTAATTACTATTTTTAAAATCATGTTTTGTTTTACAATTGTATCAGACCATAATACAGATTTTTTTAATGTTGTATTCTGTTCAGTTAGAGAACATGTACAGTTATCTGAATAGCTCTTTGAAACTGTCAGATATTGTATGTGGTCTCTCCTGTCAACAATCGTATTTCAACTAATTATCATTATACATCATCAACATCATTCCTTTTATTTTATCTTATAAATTTTTACTTTTTCCATTTTTATCATTTTTAGTTTTATACCGTCTGACGCTAATGACCCACAAGGGTTGATGCGTCGTTAAGAACCAAACAAACAAACAAAATGGGTATTATGCAGAAGATATCTTGATGTGAACACTGATACTCATTTCTTGCAGGTACTTGTGATTTCCGTGAAGAAGTGTTGACGCAGTTACATGACCATCTAACAGCGGGCCACCTTGGAACCACAAAGACCATTGATAAAGTGAAGAAGCGATTTTATTGGTACAAGTATAAAGAATTCATAGAGAACTGGGTGCAGAAATGTCCACAGTGTCAAGCTAGACGCCTTCTGAAGCTTCGACCCAAGGCACCCATGAGCCAGAACCGGGTAGGGGTTCCAAAGGAGCGTGTTTGTCATGACTTGTTAGGACCATTCTCTGAAAGTAGAAATAGAAACAAATATGTTCTGTCAATAGTAGACCAATTTACTAGGTGGGTGGAATTATTCCCTATAAAAAATATGGAGGCCATTACTATAGCAAAAGCGTTTGTTAATGAATTTGTGTCACGCTATGGCCTCAGTAGGCAAATACTTACAGATCAAGGGAGACAATTTGAATGAATGCTCTTCAAAGAAATATCTGCTTTGATGGACATTGATAAGAAAAGAAAGACAAGTTTTCATCCTCAGACTAATGGAATCCAAGAGAGATTTAACCTTACCATTGAGGATATGCTTAGCAAATTTGTGAGTGCAAATCAAAGAGACTGGGATGAATACTTACCATTGCTGCTACTTGCGTACAGGTCTTCGGTACACGAGAGCACAAAACAGACCCCATATTTGATGTTCTTTGGTCATCACGCCCTTCTCCCCGTCGATTTGCTGTGTTGTCCACCATGCACTGAAACAAAAATGTCGAGCAATGAATATGTGCTAGAGTTACAGGAGCGGCTTCGTAAAGTTCACAGTATCGCGAGAACCAAAATGAACAAAGCGAGTGACCGTCAAAAGAAAACCTATGATCATAGGGTACAAGTAATACCTTATAAAGAGGGTGACCTAGTGTGGCTGAGGCTGTGTAACAAAACCAAGCGCATTTGTCCCAAACTCAAGCCCAGGTGGGAGGGTCACTACATCTTGACTAGGAGAGTCTCAGATCTGGTGGTAGAAATTGAGATGCCTGGAACAAGAAAGAGCAAGAAAGAAGTTCACCACAATAGAATTGTTCCTTATGTCAGATAGATTGCTTGCTATGTTTTCCTCTTTTAATGCTTTATTGCACTGCTTCGAAAAAAAGGTCTCAGCATGACTGAAATATTACTGAAAGACCATATTGATCAACAATTTTAAATTATTTACTGTGAATACATGGCTCAGTTAAAAGAGGTATCATAAGCAGACAGAGGAATGTTGCGTCTGTGCTGAAAACTCTTTAACATTAAATGATTATAGTTAGCAATAACAATTTGACACTTTTGGAAATTATTGAACTGCAATGGGTCCAGGGAACTCGGTAAGTTCAATAAAGTCCATGGTGAAAAGTATTTTTATTCTTAAAAATTGAATTAGCTCCCTTTGATAAATTATGTCCCTTTTTAAGGGTCAGAATGAAACGGGGTCTTGCATCTGTTCCCACGCATGGATTTTCTTTAAACTTTGCATGATAATGACTCGTTATATACAAACTATGAAAATGTATGTATTGAATTAGATAGTTAAGAATAAGGCTTTGGAAGCAACCCTGACGTACTCCACCTTTGAGGTGACACCTGTCTCTAATTTCCCATGTCCTAAATCTAAAGTTTTGTTTATTTCTATGATTTATCATCTAGATTAAATCCAAAATACCATAGGCATTATATTAATACCAGGAAACCATTTGGATATATTATGGTTTACGTTTTCTGAAGAAGCGATTATAAAATTTCAATATTTTTTTTCAAAAATTGACAAAACATTCAACATTAAATTCCAAAGATAGATATGTTTTAGTCTTTGTCAAGATATCATATTATCACAAAAACATGCCATATATATCCTACTGATCTGAGCCAAATTTCATGAAAATCCAAAACCGGTAACTTTGTCATTTCCTACCTCTTATGGGTATAGGTCAGTTTTAGCAAAATTTACTATTTAGTTGAAATGAATCAATAACTCGACAGAAGGAGGTTGTTTTTAAATCTACTTCCACTTTTCTTAAAGAAAGACATGTTTAGACAATTTCAAATGATTCAATTGATGGAAATGCCAAAGGTCAGGCCCCATGTCATGGCACTATGGGGCCAAGACAATGTGTATCACTTCCTCAAGTCCTGCATGATATTGTTCAAGAAACATAATATCCTATCAATAAACATGTGAAAACAAGAAGACCAAATATTTCTATACATCCCAACTGAACTAGAGTAACCACATTTTGGTGCCGTGACCAGGATTAAGTGTAACAGAGTCATATCAAAGGTATTATAGAACAGTGTTCTACATGAATAAGTTAGGTCCAGAAAACGAAACTGTATGCCTGGAATATACAGCCAGCCAAAGAATAAATGTTGCCATTTGATGGAAATCAGCATCAGCTTTACAAAATAGAATAAACAGAGAAGATTTAAGCATTAATTTCGCAATTTCTTTGAAGCCAATAGTTCTCTGTGACCAAATTGGTTCATTATAACCAATAGGTTTGACAGGGGGCTTATTCTTGTGAACCAGGTTTATTAATGAGGCTTACAATTATAAAACCATAGATATAAGGTTCTTCTCCTGTATGAACTGACTTGTCATAAGGTTTCTCTTCTGTATGAATTAAAATTCTTAATAATGTTACATATTAAGTGTAACATTGGTTAGATGTAGTTTTAACGTTAGAAACTAGATGTGGTAAGTCCAGTGTCACCATATTGTATCGTTTTGGGTAATATTATTGTGTAAGCACTTCATTAAATAAGAATCATGACACTTAATATCAAAGAATATTGTTTTTTTCTTTTTCCAATCAGCAATAGGGAAAAACACTGAACATATCAACTTCTACCAATATACGTACTAGCATGGTGATTCAAACTAAGCAAGTATTCAAGTATGTTTTACAGTGAAACATGATTATTGTATTTTTTACATTTTGATGAAGAAGGGCCATGTGTTTACATCAAGTTGAAAAATATGTTACCGGTCCTTGAATTTCATGAAATTTTGTCTACATATTCTTAACATATATGGAAAGTTTATATGTTGAAATGGTATCTTGACAAAGACCGTAACGTGTAAAAATTTTAATTCCAAATTCGACTGAATACAAAATATATACTTAAAAATTGGGGTACCATCTCATAAAAATGATTGCCCACCCGCTATCCTAATACATACAAAGCCATTTATAGTATCAACGTTCTTATCAATGATATAGTTATTCAATAAAGCATTTCTGCGCCTGTTACATGATATGTCAATTACTTTAGAAATGATTATAACTGGATACCCTAAGGTATTGTAGTGATATCATACATGACGTCATAAATTAGCAATGGAATTGCATAAAAACTCAAATGCTCCATAAATATAAAAGTCATACCCCAGACAATTAATAAACATAATATTATCAAATTCCAAGTGTGGGCAGACTCCCATGTTAATTTCCCATACCATGAAAGAGCCCCTTTTGTAATCTAGAGATCTCAAGAACTGTCACAGGAGCTTTAAACATGGCCAGCTCATTCAGGTGATGAGTAAGATAGCTGGAAGAACAGCATCCTGATGCACAAGAAAATAGTTGAGGCCCAGTGTTTCAGAGACAAAATTTTCATTATTCTTGAGGTGCTCCTTGTGTATTTTCAGAACACAATGTCTGACAGAAGAATTGTAAAAATAAAAGAGTAGAAGACACCTACCAGTGTGAGATATGTCAGAGAAAGTTTTCTGAGGTTCACTATTTGTCAAGACACAGGAAAGAGGAGCACGGACCCCTAGTGCACTGTCCACACTGCAGTGCCTCATTCCCAAGATGCAGGACTTTCCAGCTGCAGCACCATGAAGAGCGATGCCAAGAACAGTTACCGTCCCCGAGGCAGGACTGCCGGGAGCATGAAAGTCAGGGAGGTCCCTGTCCCCTGGAGGCAGCCCGCTGCCTAGGAGCAGGTCTCCTAAGCCTGAGAGGTACGACGAGTTTGCGTCCTCAAGGAATTAGTCCGTTAGATCAAGATCCCATCCCAGAAAACATTGAAGCCCCCAGCCTCGCCACACGTGTAGCACACCTGGGCACCTCGCTCAGAGATACCCCAGTGTGTACATTCCTGTAGATCCTCTCTTTTACTGTGTGTGTCTTGAAGAACCACAAAGAAGTTTTAACTCAATAAATTATTTTATCTATCACAAGAACTGGTAGCAATCACTGGTAGCGTATACAAATATCTGGCCAAGACAACAAATTATCACAAGAAGCTGGTATTAAAACTACAACGGAGGGCCTAGTGTGACTGGCTGAAGTCTGTATAAATGGGTGGGGTACGCGGTTTCCACGGTCTAAAGTTTATTTAAAATGTGCGCCCTACGAGAGATACAGAGAAAGATTCTCACCAAAGACTTCTGTAAATCTAGTTGTTTCTCAAGATACTTTAATATAGTAATACTATAGTAAAATAATCAATTTAAATGTTTATATGCTGAATCGTTTGTGGCCTACATGCTTCAACCGTTTTCAGGGACACAACCGCTGATCCGTCACACCCAGGGGCTTTTATACTGGGGGATAAGCGGTCATTTACGACTCACTAACGTCCGACTTTAGTCGGTTGGACTTTATCGGTCGGGGTCATGATCTATGACGTTCGATGTCGCGTGAACGGGAAGCTGACCATTTATAACAATACTGCATGCGCACTGAAGCGGAGATGAATGAAAGATGCAGTTGACAATTAGAGATCGGTTTTTGAGCAAAAACAAAGTAATTAATGGCGATGAAAGGCCAAAGGAGGAAGGGACACTTGTATTTAGACTTGGTTCACGGGACACTCGAAGCCCAGTGCAGGAAAACCAGCTGGAACGGTATAAAATGACATTCCAAAGTGACAGCCAATTTCTCCACGAGGTCACACCAAAATATGCATAAAAAGTTGGCTAGTTCAAACATTGCAGCCCCCAGCCTCGCAACACTACTCCCTCCCTTCCAACAAAGTCGTCCTCGAACTGCAGGAACTATCTATGCAAAATATATGGAGAAATGTTGACAAACGTTTGAGAAATAATGAAATGTTGTTTAATGGCAGATGTTCATGCAAAATGCATGTGTAAAATCACATTCTGGAACTCTTGACACATACTTTGAATTCAAAATCGACCAACTTATGGTCAGGATAGATCTTCGTTGAGAAAATGAATTGATTCGTGAAAGGAAAACCAACATATGTGAAAAATTGACAAATGCATGAACTTGCAAAGTGAAGTTTTGAAGTGCCAAATTCATAAATATATTCCTTAAAGCTGCATAGTCTGTATCTTTTAACATTTTTCGAAAAAAAAAAATATTTTCTTTTTAAATCATTTGTAAAAGCAGAATTAAGTTAAGTTTTCACAATAAATCTGTTCACTATAGCTGAAAACTGCATGGAAAGGTGAATTATCTTATAAAAACAGATGTTTTTCTCTTGTTGGTATTTATTTGCGTCCCTACAATAATTATAGACAGTCAAGTTTTAACATAAATGCTGTTGTTTTGATACTGATAATTTGTAAATATTTACGAAATTGGTAAAAAGGTTACCTGAATTTTAAGTTTTTTACTGTGTTCTTGAAAAATAGAAACATTATTTCAAAAATTAAAAGATCGAAAGTTACAGACTATGCAGCTTTAAATATGATTCATGGTGAAAGTTTTTAAGTGGAAAACTTCATATGACTACAATTTCATGACAATTTCTCTTGGTTGCTCAGATCTTATTTAAATCACTTGAGTTGAAAAAAATCTTACTTCATAAGTCTATAAAAAAAATATGGTGACCCACTTTCAACATGCAGGTTCATTAATAATTATCATCAAATTTGTATGTTCCACACTTGCAGAACTAACAAAGCATCCTACTAATTCTAAGATTTTTTTCTTCAAAGAATTTGAATTCAAAAACAAATCTGAGAACCAGTGCAGTATTACTTTTCCTTGCAAGGGTGTCACATGCTTGGCCAGAATGAATAACAGATATTGAAACAATTATAACAATACATACACACCTCATGCATACTTTTACCTTAAAATTTGAAATGTTGATAATAAGCAAAATTGCTTTAGCTTTAACAATATACATGTAACATCAATGATATAGGCAATGTCCATGAGACATGGTTATATTACAATAATTTGGGGGAAACAGACAAAATTTCATTTATCTCAACTATCTGGATTTTCAAAGTATTGAATGTACTTTTAAAATCTACAAAGCACATTTATGAAAACCTCAAACACTCCAATATAAGTTATTTCACGTAAAATGTCAATAGTCTTGCCTGGAATAAATATTCAAATCAGACTAGGATCTCAAGCGGCACAATCTGGCAGTAAATATTACATTCTGTATGACATAAATCCGCGGAATAACATCTATACCATAAATTATCTGTTAAATCCCCCACTGAATATGATTATCACAGTAACATTTCAAATTGCTAAACCCATTCATACATTCACAATCAATCCTGTCACAAAATGTAACATACCATTTATTTACAGCAATATTTTTTTGACTCATACCCTGTACATGTTTAAGCCGTCAATAGCATGTACAGGGTTGATCCATCTCCTAAAACACTGACAGGCAGTCTTTTTTTCTAAATACAGCTGATTTTGATGACCTCTTTACATGCGGGCATTTAATTTAACATTCAATTTTAAATCACAGTGTGCTAATACATGCAGACTTTATAGGAAGAAATAACATGTCTAATCTCGGGGTAGTCATATAAGCCAATATGTATAATCCCGAAACAAAACATGTTAGCCGTGTTAATTCATCACCCGATGAATGGTCATACAATCTCAAAGGACTAAAATGAACCTCTCAGGGTAACTTCATAACACCAGAAAAGTATTTCCTTTGAGAAAATGGCAAACTGATAGAAAATTCTGTTTGACAGAACCTAAATGTCACAACTGATAAGATCCGCCACAGCAAAGTTAGAACTGATTAATGCAAAATAAAGGGAAAATAACTATTTAAATGTATCACAGTTACTCATTATGTGAAATGCATTTAATTGCAGCATTCTTCTTTTCATATGCATGAAATTCAACTAATGAAATGACAATTATGAAAATGTTATGAGATGACTAGAATATTGCATGTGTAAATCAAATATGGCACTTGAATTTCATAAAGTTTATTTAAAATGCGTGCCCTACGAGAGATGCAGGGAAAGATTCTCACCAAAGACTTCTGTAAATCTAGTTGTTTCTGACGATACTTTAATATAGAAGTAATATATCAAAATAATCAATTTAAATATTTATATGCTAAATCGTTTGTGGCCTACATGCACCAAGCGTTTTCAGGGACACAACCGCTGATCGGTCACACCCAGGGGCTTGGATAAGCGATCATTTCGACTCACTAACGTCCGACTTTAGTCGGTTGCACTTAATCGGTCGGGGTCATGATCTATGACGTTCGATGTCGCATGAACGGGAAGCTGACCATTTATAACAATACTGCATGTGCACTGAAGCGGAGATGAATGAAAGATGCAGTTGACAATTAAAGATCGGTTTTTGAGCAAAAACAAAGTAATTAATGGCAATGAAAGGCCAAAGGAGGAAGGGACATTCGTATTTAGACTTGGTCAACGTGACACTCGAAGCCCAGTGCAGGGAAACTAGCTGAAACGGTATAAAATGACATGCCAAAGTGACAGCCTATTTCCCCAAGAGGTCACTCCAAAATATGCATAAATAGACGGCTAGTTCAAACATTGCAGCCCCCAGCCTCGCCACAATATGTATAAAACAACATTGCATCCTGATTTTTAAACCATTAGCCCAAATTTTTACATTTAATGTACTCACAATACACTCTCCAAAATTGCCTGAATAGTTCCGCTCTGTCAAGCAAGATAGCCACCAGAGCTGTAGATAAAAAGTATCTTTAAATGATATCTCCTGAACTACTGCTTCAAAGTCAAAATAATTACACAGAACTGTTCCCCCAAATGCCCCCTATCAAAATTTCCTAAAAGGTTCCGATCTGACAAAATAGTTCGGCTCTGCCAAACAAGATGGAAACCAGAGTTGAAGATAAGAAATGATTTAAACGACATTTCCTCCTGGATACCAGAGTTGTAGATAAGAAATAATTTTAACGACATTTCCTCCTGAACCACTGGTCAAAATTAAAAATAAGTTCACAGAAATGTTTCTGATAATGTACTTGATGAAAATTGTCTTAATGGTTTTGCTCCGCCAAACAAGGTGACCACCAAAGCTGTAGACAAGGAATGTAATTAAACAACATCTCATCCTGGTTTATATTCTTTCCTTGTACTCTAGTCTTGGTTGGTTGCACTTGACACTATCTCTTCTTCGTGGAACCATACATATTTAAACCTTTTAACGAGATGTTATCATCTGGTTAAAATGTCTCTTGGCTTTACAGCACTTACGTAGGTTTGACCTGTGTAAAATTGCTCATATTATTTATGAGCGTCAGGAAATGATAAGTTGTTTTCACATTTTATTTTGAGTATTTTCTTCTCTTTCTCCCATTGTGGCCATTGTTTGGAGTTCGCAGGGTTATTCTATAAGCAGTTGATACATTTGGCTGGTTTTTCACACACGCCAGATGGTCCATAATGCTCAGGTTCACGGCAGTTGCAGCATGTCTACCGCACTTGTTTTCGTGGTGACGAAACACTTGGCAATTGTAACACCTTAGTGGGTTCGGTATATAGACATCTACTTTTATTGTATAAAAGTAAGAAACTCAGGAATCGATACAATCAAGTACCACACCTGTCCCAAGATACCAAATGGGAAAGTAACAAAATACAATAAACATCACAAACAGTAGCCAAGAGGTCAGCCCTTTGCCTTCAGGGGACCACAAGGCAGTAATGAACAGACGCGAAAGCATGACAAACACAAGACATAAATAACACAAATGATCCACAAAAGAAGTATTTTAAGAACTGTGGGTATGTTAGGTGAATTAAATGTAAGAACAAATGTGTTAGTTGGTTTGAGGATACCCTCACGACGGATAGTGATTCTATGAGCATCCCTAACTCCCTGTTCAGCCATGCCTTCCTTTATATCATCGTTTGTCACTCTGCTCAAGGCAGGACAGCAAAATACCCTTTGATGCGTTCACTGATGAATGGGGTGTCACGGAGCATTTTAGACCACAAAACTTTTTCATCTGTAGAAGACTTTTTTCGTGTGATTCTTTAGCACACTGTATCAAAAGATCACCAGACCTTAGGTTTTTATGCTCTTTGGTTCTCCTGCAATGCTCAATATTGTTTTTTGTACTACAAACGGAGAAAGAGTAGCAATAATCTCTCATTCTTTTTTCTGAATGGATTATTAAAAACTGGCTTCATAAGCTTTTTTGGTTGTTGAGGTGAGCCCTCAAGTAAAATATTTTTTTACTGACCGTTCTAAGGCGGTTCTTCTTTTGTGGATCATTTGTGTTGTTTATGTCTTGTGTGTGTCGTGCTTTCGCGTCTGTTCGTTGCTGCCTTGTGGTCACCTGAAGGGAAAGGGCTGACCTCTTGTTTGTGATGTTTATTGTGATTTTGTTACTTTCCCATTTGGTATCCTGGGACAGGTGTGGTACTCGATTGTATCGTTTCCTGATCCTTGCTGTCGTTCTTACTTTTGTTGAGTATGCAGCTTCAAATATGATTCATGGTGAAAGTTTTTAAATGGAAAACTTCATATGACTACAATTTCATGACAATTTCTCTTGGTTGCTTAGATCTTATTTAAATCACTTGAGTTGAAAAAAATCTTACTTCATAAGTTTATAAAAAAAATATGGTGACCCACTTTCAACATACAGGTACATTAATAATTATCATCAAATTTGTATGTTCCACACTTGCAGAACTATCAAAGCATCCTACTAATTCTAAGATTTTTTTCTTCAAAGAATTTGAATTCAAAAACAAATCTGAGAACCAGTGCAGTATTACTTTTCCTTGCAAGGGTGTCACATGCTTGGCCAGAATGAATAACAGATATTGCAACATGATGATCCGGTTTTACATTTATATGGATCACCTATTCCAGTTGTTGAGGAATCTAAATTCCTTGGCATTTTATTTGATAGAAAACTCAGTTTTATACCCCATATTAAATATCTCAAAGCTAAATGTTTAAAAGCATTGAATCTTTTAGAAGTGCTTTCCCATACTTCTTGGGGTGCAGACTGAACTACACTTCTAAAGCTGTATCTATCCCTAGTCCGGTCAAAATCGGACTATGGCTGTATCATATATGGCTCTGCACGAAAATCATATCTTCAAATGCTTGATCCTATACATAACCAAGGACTTAGATTAGCTTTAGGGGCTTTTAGAACTTCTCCTGTTGCTAGTCTCTATGTGGAAGCAGATGAACCATCACTATATTCACGAAAAGAGAAACTCTCTTTGCAATATGCTATAAGACTTGCTGCTAACCCATCAAATCCTGCTCATGAAGTTACATTCCCACCAAATTATGTTAATTTGTATGAACAAAAACCTAAAGCTATTTAATCATTTGGCATCAGAATTTCACCACTTTTAGAATCTGCCAATATCAAACCACAAAATATTGAAAAACATTTTACACCAAATATTCCAGCTTGGTGCGGGAAACCACCTGAAATCCTTTTTGATTTACATTCCGGGAAAAAATCTGAATCAAATCCACACATATTAAAAGATGATTTCAGAAAAATGCAAAGTCGTTATAAGAGTTACCAACAAATTTATACTGATGGGTCAAAGGAAGACTCAAAGGTTGGTTGTGCTGTTATATCAGACAACCATAGTAATATGCAACGTATACCTGACGATTCATCAATTTTCACTGCTGAAGCCAAAGCAATTGATCTAGCTTTAGATTTCATTAGCACTTGTGATGCAAACAATAAATTTATTATATTTTCTGACTCGCTCTCTGTATTGAAAGCAATGAACCATAACAGTTCAAAGAATCCACAGATTCAGAAACTTTTAGAAAAATGTCATGAGCTTTTAACTTATAAAGAAATTGTTTTCTGTTGGATTCCTAGTCATATAGGTATCCAAGGGAATGAGATGGTAGATAAGCAAGCAAAAACATCGCTTTCATTAGAACCAACTTCTTTTAAAATTCCATTTTCCAATTTTAAGCCCTCTATCAATAAATATGTCTTGGAAGAATGGCAAACTTCATGGAATAACAGCATTGGTAATAAACTTCTTGACATCAAACCAACTATTGGTGAATATCAATCAGTTGTTCGAAAAATTAGAAGAGAAGAAGTAGTATTAGCTCGACTCCGCTTAGGTCATACAAGAGTCACTCATTCATACTTACTACAAGGTGAAAAGCATCCTCAATGTGTTGGTTGCGACGCACCTTTCACTGTACGTCACTTCCTTTTGGAATTAGGCGATTTTGCACAAGTAAGAAATAATTGCTTCCATGTTAATAACATGAAAGAATTATTTCAAGATATATATATTTATAGTATTATGACATTTTTAAGACAAATAAATCTTTTTAACAAAATCTAATTGCTGTTTTTAAAATCATGTTTTGTTTTACATTTGTATCAGACCATAATACAGATTATATTATGTTGTATTCTGTTCAGTTAAAGAACATGTACAGTTATCTGAATAGCTCTTTGAAACTGTCAGATATTGTACGTGGTCTCTCCTGTCAACAATCGTATTGCAACTTATTATCATAAAACAAACTCATCATCACCATTCCTTTTATTTTATCTTATAAATTTTTAACTTTTTCCATCCTCATCATGTTTAATTAATACCGTCTGACGCTAATGACCCACAAGGGTTGATGCGTCGTTAAGCACCAAACAAACAAAGATATTGAAACAATTATAACAATACATACACACCTCATGCATACTTTTACCTTAAAATTTGAAATGTTGATTATAAGCAAAATTGCTTTAGCTTTAACAATTTACATGTAACATCAATGATATAGGCAATGTCCGTGAGACATGGTTATATTACAATAATTTGGAGGAAACAGACAAAATTTCATTTATCTCAACTATCTGGCTTTTCAAAGTATTGAATTTACTTTTAAAATCTACAAAGCACATTTATGAAAACCTCAAACACTCCAATATAAGTTACTCCGCGTAAAATGTCAAAAGTCTTGCCTGGAGTAAATATTCAAATCAGACTCGGATCTCAAGTGGCACAATCTGGCAGTAAATATTACATTCTGTATGACATAAATCCGCAGAATATTATCTATACCATAAATTATCTGTTAAATCCCCCACTGAATATGATTATCACAGTAGTATTTCAAATTGCGAAACCCATTCATACATTCACAATCAATCCTGTCACAAAATGTAACAACATACCATTTATTTACAGCAATATTTTTGCAATAATTTTTTTTGGAAATGACTCATACCCTGTACATGTTTAAGCCGTCAGTAGCATGTACAGGGTTGATCCATCTCCTAAAACACTGACAGGCAGTCTTTTTTTTTCTAAATACAGGTGATTTTGATGACCTCTTTACATGAGGGCATTTAATTTAACATTCAATTTTAAATCACAGTGTGCTAATACATGAAGTGCTGATTGCCATTTTCAGACTTTATAGGAAGAAATAACATGTCTAATCTCGGGGTAGTCATATAAGCCAATATGTATAATCCCGAAACAAAACATGTTAGCCGTGTTAATCCATCACCTGATGAATGGTCATACAATCTCAAAGGACTAAAATGAACCGCTCAGGGTAACTTCATAACACCAGAAAAGTATTTCCTTTGAGAAAATGGCAAACTGATAGAAAATTCTGTTTGACAGAACCTAAATGTCACAACTGATAAGATCCGCCACAGCAAAGTTAGAACTGATAGATGCAAAATAAAGGGAAAATAACTATTTAAATATATCACAGTTACTCATTATGTGAAATGCATTTAATTGCAGCTTTCTTCTTTTCATATGCATGAAATTCAACTAATGAAATGACAATTATGAAAATGTTATGAGATTACTAGAATATTGCATGTGTAAAGCAAATATGGCACTTGAATTTCATAAATAACAATTAATAATTAAAAAAAAATTAAAATCAACAAAGATAAACAAATGATGTATGAGATCATCTGATTTAAAACACATGTGAGATCATCAATTATCACAACAGCTGTTTGAACACATTAATTATGTTGTATTTGTAAAATTGTACATCATCAACAAGAGCATTTCTCTGTGTAATACTGATACTGCATCTATCAACTACAGACACTGTGAACAACTTATTAACTCTCCTAAAATTTAAAATCCACAATGCCCCAAATGACTGAATTTATATGTTTAAGAAAATCACATTAAGTGTTAATCTTAAACATACAAATACACGCTGTCGGATTTCAAAATACACATGTTTAGATATATACATGTATGAGAAAAGAGTTCACATGGACACATTGAGTATGCATTCAATGATTGACTTTTGTATCAGTAGAACTACTTAATTTCTCAGGACTTCATGTCTGGGCATAGCCAGAGACTTCATATGTTAAATTCCAACCCAAATGAAAATTTACCTAAGTACATGGACTTTATTTATTTCTTATTTTTTTTTATTATTATAATTTTTTTTTTTTTAGACAGCAAACGACTAAGGTGCCGATCAGACTGCCAAAATGTGCAGGCTGATCTACGCCCCTGTTGTTTGCAATCAACAAAGTGCTTAAGATGAAAAATGAACAGGATATTTCTCTGAAACTTCTACAGACCACACCAGATGTCAGTGCAAAACAGTGAAAATACATCTACACTTAATTTATAGGACTACAAAATAGTCAAATATTGTAAATATGCTGACCTTCAGAGGATGCCACATAAAAAATACTTGATAGGAGAAAAAGAGACAGAAATACTCAAAACTCTCAACAGTCAAAATTACTCTTCTTAACTGGTATAATAAGTCAACAGTCGTCATGGCATGTGGGAATAGTGAAAGATAAAGGGAGGGAAGTAAGGGAGAAAGATAGAGAAAAGAAGCAGACAGACAGCAAGAAATGGAGATAGAAACAGTATATAGTGGATTAAGTGTAAGTATTTGTCTATAACAGGCAATAAAATTGGTCTGCAAACCCCAAAATCAGTAAATTCAGAAATCGAAACAACCGTGTACACTCCTGACTCGGGACACCACATCAAACTAAAGCATTTTTTTTTCAACAAATTTCAGTGCACACTGAAATCTGTTCCAAAAAAAAATAATACAGTTCAAATATGTCACAAGTATGTATTTGAGCTGAATTAGAATATATATTAAGACTGATTTCTATGATTATCAAATTTTAACTAACTTTTGGGGTTTACAAGACTGTATGCAAAATACAGGTTTAAATTAAACAAATTATTTATGTAAGAATGGATCCCTTTGAAACTTAAGTAGCTTTTATGAAAAATGATAAAATGTAATCTTAACATCAGGCCCGGCCACAGCATGCAAGTTTCAAAGAGCTATCATGAACCATCGCCAGTACAGATGTCAAGGAAAAAATAGTAATTGAATTATGTACAAGTAAATGTAAAAGTATTCCCACTGCAGGATATGATAAGAAAAATCTCTGGAAAAAACAAATCCTCCAGTTACACACATCTAAACATGGTGGGTACTGACAGCGAAGCAACTTCAAAAACAGACATTGCTGACACTTTAGGAGAAACTTTTTGTCACAATTCATCATCATTTAATTACTCTGAATCTTTCAGAAAGATTAAAACCAAACAAGAGAAAGTTGAATTAAATTTTAAATCACAAAATAATGAAATTTATAACAAAGATTTTAATTTTGATGAGTTAGTTGAAGCTATTCAACTATCACATGACTCAGCCACAGGTCCTGATGAGATCCACTATCAGATGCTTAAACATCTCCCAGGTACTTCTCTTGAAACTCTTTTGAATATATTTAATTACATTTGGACTACTGGTAAATTTCCAGATGGTTGCCAATATGCAACAATTATTCCTATTCCCAAACCAGGTAAAGATCCTGCGGAACCAAATAATTATAGACTTATAGCTTTAACAAGTTGTCAATGTAAAACACTTGAAAGAATGATTAATAAAAGACTTACTTGGTTTTTAGAATCTAATAATCATATATCGCGGTTCCAGTCTGGTTTCAGATCTGGCCGTAGTACAACTGATAATTTAGTTAGATTAGAAACTTTCATACGTGATGCCTTTATTAAAAAGGAACATGTAGTTGTTGTGTTTTTGATTTGGAAAAAGCTTATGATACCACATGGAGATACAGCATTTTAAAAGATATCCACAAACTTGGATTAAGAGGTAGACTTCTTACCTTCATTGAAAACTTCCTTGCAGACCACGCCATGCAAGTCCGAATTGGCTCCTCTCTGTCTGACTATTATGACCAGGAGCAGGGTGTACCTCAAGGGGGTGTTTTGTCTACAACACTTTTTAGTATCAAAATTAATGATATTGTAAAATATTTAGGTAATCTTACTGATTGCTCATTATACGTTGACGACTTCTGTATCTGTTATCGCTCAAAAAGCATGGCGACAATTGAACGTCAACTACAACAAAATTTGAATAAGATTGAAAATTGGGCAACAAGCAATGACTTTAAGTTTTCCAAATCAAAAACACAGTGTGTACATTTCTGTCAGTTGCGCAAGCAACATGATGATCCGGTTTTACATTTATATGGATCACCTATTCCAGTTTAGGAGAAACTTTTTGTCACAATTCATCATCATTCAAGTACTCTGAATCCTTCAGAAAGATTAAAACAGAACAAGAGAAAGTTAAATTGAATTTTAAATCACAAAATAATGAAATTTATAACAAAGATTTTAATTTAGATGAATTAGTTGAAGCTATTCAACTATCACATGACTCAGCCACGGGTCCTGACGAGATCCACTATCAAATGCTTAAACATCTCCCAGAGAATTCTCTTGAAACCCTTTTGAATATATTTAATTACATTTGGACTACTGGTAAATTTCCAGAAGATTGGACCTTAGCAACCATAATCCCAATTCCCAAACCTGGGAAAGATCCTGCGGAACCTAATAATTATAGACCTATAGCTTTAACAAGTTGTCTATGTAAAACACTTGAAAGAATGATAAATAAAAGACTTACTTGGTTTTTAGAATCCAATAATCATATATCGCGGTTTCAGTCTGGTTTCAGATCTGACCGCAGTACAACTGATAATTTAGTTAGATTGGAAACCTTCATACGTGATGCCTTTATTAAAAAGGAACATGTAGTTGCTGTGTTTTTTGATTTGGAAAAAGCTTATGATACCACGTGGAGATATGGCATTTTAAAAGATATCCACAAACTAGGATTAAGAGGTAGACTTCCTACTTTCATTGAAAACTTCCTTGCAGACCGCGCCATGCAAGTCCGAGTTGGCTCCTCTCTGTCTGACTATTATGACCAGGAGCAAGGTGTACCTCAAGGGGGTGTGCTATCTACAACACTTTTTAGTATTAAAATTAATGATATTGTGAATGTGGCGATTTTGCACAAGTAAGAAATAATTGCTTCCATGTTAATAACATGAAAGAGTTATTTCAAGATATACATATTGATAGTATTATGACATTTTTAAGACAAATAAATCTTTTTAACAAAATCTAATTGCTGTCTTTAAAATCATGTTTTGTTTTACATTTGTATCAGACCATAATATAGATTATATTATGTTGTATTCTGTTCAGTTAAAGAACATGTACAGTTATCTGAATAGCTCTTTGAAACTGTCAGATATTGTACGTGGTCTCTCCTGTCAACAATCGTATTGCAACTTATTATCATAAAACAAACTCATCATCACCATTCCTTTTATTTTATCTTATAAATTTTTAACTTTTTCCATCCTCATCATGTTTAGTTAATACCGTCTGACGCTAATGACCCACAAGGGTTGATGCGTCGTTAAGCACCAAACAAACAAACAAACAAAAGTTGTTGAGTTATTTGATGGAAAACTCAGTTTTGTACCCCATCTTAAATATCTCAAAGTTAAATGTTTTAAAGCATTGAATCTTTTAAAAGTGCTCTCCCATACGTCTTGGGTGCAGACCGAACTACACTTCTACTACACTTCTCAAGCTTTATAGGTCTCTAGTCCGGACTATGGCTGTATTATATATAGCTCTGCACGAAAATCATATCTTCAAATGCTTGATCCTATACACAATCAAGGACTAAGGTTAGCTTGAGGAGCTTTTAGAACTTCTCCTGTTGCTAGTCTCTATGTGGAAGCAGATGAGCCATCAC
The DNA here is from genome assembly GCA_964019695.1 of Loripinus fragilis. Lineage (NCBI taxonomy): Eukaryota > Metazoa > Mollusca > Bivalvia > Lucinida > Lucinidae > Loripinus > Loripinus fragilis. The sequence goes on along the minus strand of CAXHUL010000026.1, from coordinate 28,210 downwards.
TATACTCACGAAGAGAGAAACTCTCTTTACAATATGGTATAAGACTTGCTGCTAACCTGTCAAAGTAAGTAAGGGTGCAAAGATCAGGAATCGATACAATCAAGTACCACACCTGCTCATGAAGTTACATTCCCACCAAATTATGTTGATTTATATGAACAAAAACCTAAAGCTATTAAATCATTTGGCATCAGAATTTCACCACTCTTAGAATCTGCCAATATCAAACCACAAAATATTGAAAAACATTTTACACCAAATATTCCAGCTTGGTGTATGAAACCACCAGAAATACTTTTTGATTTATATTCCGGGAAAAATCTGAATCAAATCCACACATATTAAAAGATGATTTCAGAAAACTGCAAAGTCGTTATAAGAATTAAATACAAATTTATACTGATGGGTCAAAGGAAGACTCAAAGGTTGGTTGTGCTGTTATATCAGACAACCATAGTAATATGCAACGTATACCTGACGATTCATCAATTTTCACTGCTGAAGCCAAAGCAATTGATCTAGCTTTAGATTTCATTAGCACTTTTGATGCTAACAATAAATTTATTATATTTTCTGACTCGCTTTTTGTATTGAAAGCAATGAACCATACCAGTTCAAAGAATCCACAGATTCAAAACTTTTAGAAAAATGTTATGAGCCTTTAGCTTATAAACAAATTGTTCTCTGTTGGATTCATATTCATATAGGTATCCAAGGGAATGAGACGGTAGATAAGCAAGCAAAAACATCGCTTTCATTAGAACCAACTTCTTTTAAGATTCCATTTTCTAATTTTAAGCCATCTATCAATTAATATATCTTTGAAGAATGGCAAACTTCATGGAATAACAGCATTGGGAATAAACTTCTTGACATAAAACCAACTATTGGTAAACATCAATCAGTTGTTCCAAACATTAGAAAAGAAGAAGTTGTTTTGGCTCGACACTGTTTAGGTCATACAAGAGTCACTCATTCATACTTACTCCTAGGTGAAGAGCAACCACAATGTGTTGGTTGTGATGCACCATTCACTGTACGTCACTTCCTTTTGGAATGTGGCGATTTTGCACAAGTAAGAAATAATTGCTTCCATGTTGATAACATGAAAGAATTATTTCAAGATATACATATTGATAGTATTATGACATTTTTAAGACAAATAAATCTTTTTTACAAAATCTAATTGCTATTTTTAAAATCATATTTTGTTTTACATTTGTATCAGACCATAAAACAGATTTTTTAATGTTGTATTCTGTTCAGTTAAAGAACATGTACAGTTATCTGAATAGCTCTTTGAAACTGTCAGATATTGTACGTGGTCTCTCCTGTCAACAATCGTATTGCAACTCATAATCATTATTCAAACTCATCTTCATCATCATTCCTTTTATTTTATCTTATAAATTTTTACTTTTTCCATCTTCATCAAGTTTAGTTTAATACCGTCTGACGCTTATGACCAACAAGGGTTGATGCGTCCCATAAGAACCAAACAAACATTCGTGGCAGTCTTCAGTACATCTTCTCTGTGGTCTGTCCGTCTGACTGGATCGGTCCTTGAACTTCTTTGATGTGGGTATGGGTGTAAAGGTCGTCGTCAGCTCATAATGGAAGTCGTTGTCATGTACTATTTCTCTCTTCATCAAAGTATGTCCGTCTATGCAATATGATATGTCATCTTGCTTCACGCCTATCTGAAGGGCTCTCTTCCTCAGGCGTGAAGCATAACGTGCGTCTAGAGATTTTAGAAATTAGGAAGGGGCTCCAGCAAAAACTGTCTGTGGGTCATGGGCGAGATATGCATATCTGTCTTTGCCAGGGTTTGTTGGTATGTTGATAGGTCTTGGTGGAAAAGTCGCTCCATCTTAAGATTTGAATATTTTTGTAGGTCTGTATGTACATGTATGTTCAGGGGAAAAAGCAGGCATTGTCGGTGAGTAAAGCTGTTCATACTCCAGCCTTTGTTTCTTCGCTGGAGGTGGTGTAATTTCTTTGTCCATATGTATTCGTCCTTGTGATGCTTGTCGGTCATGGTCAGTGCTTGTAGAACAGTCGCTACAACTGGACCCTTTAGAACATGTATAAGAATATATAGAAGAGTAAGTGTTGATTTCTCCCTGGTCTAAACCATCCGGAATTTGTCTGAAAGCTTTTTTATCTGATCTAAAGTAAAATTTGGATATCTGTCCTTCAGTGTTAGGTCATCTCCTGTCTGTCTGCTGTTTGCTCTTGAGCTCTTATCTGTTGTCTGTGTTAAATTGTCAGTCACACTTGTTGAAGTGGTCAGCCTATTTGTAGTTCTTGTCCTTGTAGTTGTCTGTGCTGCTCTCTGTCTGTATAGATATTCGTCTGTGAGGTGTATGTGCTGCTCTTGTTGTAGCTGTGCAGTCTAATGCACTGCTGTCTGTTGTTGTAGCCGTGCAGTCTAATGCACTGCTGTCTGTTGTTGTAGCCATTGCAGTTGTGGTCATGTCCTCTGTCCTATTTGTTGCTATCGTTGGGCTGTCTGTTGTTTGCTCGTCTGTAGTTGTGCTGTCTGTTGTTGTAGCCATTGCAGTTGTAGTCATGTCCTCTGTCCTATTTGTTGCTGTCGTTAGGCTGTCTGTTGTCTGTAGTCGTGCAGTCTGATGTTGTAGTTATTGCAGTTGTGGTCGTGTCCTCTGTCCTATTTGTTGCTGTCGTTAGGCTGTCTGTTGTCTACTCGTCTGTAGTTGTGCTGTCTGATGTTGTAGTCATTGCAGTTGTAGTCATGTCCTCTCTCCTATTTGTTGCTGTTGCTAGGCTGTCTGTTGTCTGCTCGTCTGTAGGGGGTGGTGGCAACGGTTCATCAAATTCGGGCAACTCCAGGAATTGAGTCACTGGAGCTGGGGGTTATGGTAAGTCAGATTCCTCATGAGGTGGTGGTAGCCAATCGTCTGTGTCGGTCATACTGTCGAAATGAGTCTGTCTGGAAGGGGTAAGATATATTTAATTATGATTTTGATCCAGCTGATAAGTTAGGTCAGATGATAGTGATATAGCTAGATCGGACTGGAAATATTATAGAGGAGAGTTTGCTGTGGCTCCTCTGAAAGAAAATTGCATGTATTCATGATACCCTCTAAATTACTTGAGGCAGTAGAAGTCTCCAAGTCCAGCTTGGTGAAGAGATTAAGAACATTATCATTATAAAAAGGGTTATTACTGAAATCTATATTTAGTTGAGGGGAGGCTGGTAAATCATTGGTGTCTTCAATGGTGGTAGTCTGTGGAATCTTCCTAGTTTCTTTGTTGCTATGACTGTGGGCTTTCATGTTTTCTGGGATGGGATCTTGATTGAGCTGACTGATTCCTTGAGGACGCAAACTTGTCATACCTCTCAGGCTTAGGAGACCTGCTCCTAGGCCGCCACCTGCCTCCATCGCCTCGAGGGGACTGGGACCGTCCCTGACTTTCACGCTTCCTGCCTCGGGGACGGTAACTCTGTTCTTGGCATTGCTCCTTATGGCGCCGCAGCTGGAATGTCCTGCATCTTGGGAATGAGGCACTGCAGTGTCGACAGTGGACACGGGGTCCGTGCTCTTTTCTCCTGTGTCTTGACAAGTAAATAAACCTCAGAAAACTCTCTCTGACATATCTCACACTGGTAGGTGTCTTCTACTCTTTTATTAACAATTCTTCTGTCAGACATTGTGTTCTGAAAATACACAAGGAGCACCTCAAGAATAATGAGAAATTTTGTCTCTGAAACACTGTGCCCCAACTATTTTCTTGTGCATCAGGATGCTGTTCTTCCAGCTATCTTACTCATCATCCTGAATGAGCTGGCCATGTTTAAATTTCCTGTGACAGTTTTTGAGATCTTTAGATTACAAATTTTCGTTCTGACCCTTAAAAAGGGACATAACTCATCAGAATGAGCTGATTCAATTTTTTTTATCTTTTTTTTTGAAAGTATAAAAATACTTTTCACCATGGACTTTATTGAACTGACCGGGATCCCTGGAGCCATTGCAGTTCAATAATTTCCAAAAGTGTCAAATCGTAATTGCTAACTATAATCATTAAATGTTAAAGAGTTTTCAGAGCTTGACACGAGATAAAGAAGTTGCGATGGGCACTGCCTTGTGTCCTTGAGTAAGACACTTTATCCTCTTCTGTGTTGGTCCTGTTTGTGATCAGTCAGACCAGTAACACTAGAAAACTCCCTCTTACATATTTGGCAGACTAGCTTCTTATAGCACGAGAGGAAATCTTGATAGACTGGATCGTCTTGAGTGCTTGGCATTGCATATATTACATTGATAAGGCTTAAACCCAGTGTGAACATTAATGTGGTCAGTTAAACTGTTTTTGGCATATGTATGACTTTGGACAATCCTGACATGGGCAGCTAAACGTTTTCCCTCGTGGATAGACATGTGGTTTTCATAGCTTCCCTTGCCATGCAGAGTTTACCACAAGTTGTACACAATAAGATTGAAAATTGGGCAACAAGCAATGGCTTTAAGTTTTCCAAATCAAAAACACATTGTGTACATTATTGTCAGTTGCGCAAGCAACATGATGATCCGGTTTTACATTTATATGGATCACGTATTCCAGTTGTTGAGTAATCTAAATTCCTTGGCATTTTATTTGATAGAAAACTCAGTTTTATACCCCATATTAAATATCTCAAAGCTAAATGTTTAAAAGCATCGAATATTTTAAAAGTGCTTTCCCATACTTCTTGGGGTGCAGATCGAACTACACTTCTCAAGCTTTATAGGTCTCTAGTCCAGTCAAAATTAGACTATGGCTGTAATATATATGGCTCTGCACGAAAATCATATCTTCAAATGCTTGATCCTATACATAACCAAGGACTTAGATTAGCTTTAGGGGCTTTTAGAACCTCTCCTGTTGCTAGTCTCTATGTGGAAGCAGATGAACCATCACTATACTCACGAAGAGAGAAACTCTCTTTGCAATATGCTATAAGACTTGCTGCTAACCCATCAAATCCTGCTGGTCATGAAGTTACATTCCCACCAAATTATGTTAATTCTTATAAACAAAAACCTACAGCTATTAAATCATTTGGCATCAGAATTTCATCACTCTTAGAATCTGCCAATATCAAACCACAAAATATTGAAAAACATTTTACACCAAATATTCCAGCTTGGTGTATGAAACCACTTGAAATACTTTTTGATTTACATTCCGGGAAAAAAACTGAATCAAATCCACACATATTAAAAGATGATTTCAGAAAAATGCAAAGTCGTTATAAGAATTACCAACAAATTTATACTGATGGGTCAAAGGAAGACTCAAAGGTTGGTTGTGCTGTTATATCAGACAACCATAGTAATATGCAACGTATACCTGACGATTCATCAATTTTCACTGCTGAAGCCAAAGCAATTGATCTAGCTTTAGATTTCATTAGCACTTGTGATGCTAACAAGAAATAGACTTCGAGCTAAAAAAGGTCCTGCTCCCCCCCCCCCCCCTAGGGAATTTTGCAGACATATCCTATCTTGAAGAAAATTTCAAGTCGCATCTTTTAAGAGATGTTTGCACTCTATGCTCCGGGGCGTAAGTCTCTGACAGCCTGTTACATATGTTACTGTAACAAACTAAGGAAAAAATCAAAATGAAAGTTTGAGCTACAGAAAGAAGACATTAAACCATCTAATTATTCAAATTTCTTATGTAGTTTGCAAGCGGGATTGCTAAGCTACATAAAAGCAGCCGTTTTAACAAAATTACAGCCTTCAATGGTGTTATATGCGTTACATAGATTAAATTTCCCTTTGAAAGTTGAAATCATGACTAACATCATTCATTTTACAAACGATTTGTGCATTTTTACAAGTGTTTTTAATCTTAGTTTACTATAATACTCATTTGACTAATAGAAAAAACAAAGTTTGCTATTCTATCTCAAATACATTGTTTTATATGAGCTATTAAACAACCCTACCCCCAACTTTAAGTATCCAACTCTGGTATATTTTATTGAAGAAAAATATATGAAAATATTTGACGCCCGTGGATATCTTACACTTTTGGTACTGTCTTGCTAATGCAATAAAGAATCATACATTTGCAAGTTTGACCTCAGGATCAGAGCACTTATTAAAGTATGTAACGTATGTTACATGGCATAATGAATGAGCTAGGAAATTTTCTTGGAAATAAGAGATGATATTTCAGAAAAATACCTTTTTCACATGTTTTCCTATTAATCTCTAGCCTCTGGTGCCTTAGTCTTAGTAATTAAAGTCATTGCTGATAACAAGCCCTTGGAATTGTGTTACCTATGTTATATAAAACTTTTTTAATCACATATTTCCTAATGCCTATAATATTATAATATATAGACATATAGATACAAAATAATAGTTCTCATTTAAATGACACAGTTTAATAAATATTCCTATTAAATAAATTATTCAAAAACAATCTTTATTCAAGTCACCCTTACAATGTCTATCTATTGTGTCTGCTTCTGTTGCAAAATAATCGCCCATTTCATCACAACCAGTAGAATCATGGTATTGTATTAGGACTGCAAACTGAGTACAACCCTGTTCCTCTCCACCCCTTTGGGAATTGTGCAGACATATCCTACCTTAAAGAACAATTCAAGCTGCATCAAATAAGAGATGTTTGCACTCTATTAACTAGGGGGTTAGCCTGTAATGGTATGATACGTATGTTACCATATCAATTTAAGAATAAATGAATTGACAGTCTGAGAAACAGAAAGAAGACATAAAACTATTTATTTATTTGAATTATTCATGTAGTTTGCATGCTGAATACCTTTGATACATAAGAAAAGGTTTTTTAACAAATATACAGCTTCCTATGGTGTTATATGTGTTACATTAATTAAGATCACTTTTTAAAATTAGTAATTGTGACAAACATCACTTATAAGCATTTCATGTGATCCTCCTCTTTAGCCATCAAAAGACTTAATTTTCTTTGTATGTGTGGCCAGTGCCAGCGTCAAACAAATTGACTCAGCGAACTTGAATCCTTAGCATTCTTCAAAAGCAAGAACAGCATGTCAGTGTCATGGGATCAAACACCTGATTAAATATGGGTTTAATGCCATTTTACATATATGCATACAATGGGGTATGACTCTGGTATATATCTCTTCCTGTGAAGTGGCAAGAGCAATCTAACTGCAGCTGCCTCTGCATCCGTGCTAGTCAAATGATAACTGCTCTGATTTTGCAAAATCTATGTCTCTACCGTGTACCTCTAAGAATACTTTAATATTTCTGACATTGGTCAAACAGAAATTTGATAGGCTGCTTTTTTGGCATCATTTGCCATGGAACCTATCCAGTCTTTTGGTGCTTAAGTCCTCAGGTCTTAGATCAATAGTATTTTGCTGCGCTCAAAGAACTTTATAAGTTTTCTTTAGTTACAATGTTGACCTTGATGGTTTTGGCAGACTGTCTGAAACAATTTCTGTTACACCTTGAAAGTTATCTTGTATAAGAGAAAGAATATGAAGTTGGACAATGCCATCAATTATGTTTACAGTTGAGTGTTTTTTGATGTCAGTACATTGAAGCATGTCTTAAAAAAATAATAAAAAAAACTATGATTTCTCAGTTTTTGCAGCCATATCATTAGCTGTTGCATTCAAAAGAAGGGAAGTGGACTATAGGTAGAATGGAATAACCAGTAGTTCTATATTATGCTCTATGGAAGATTTATACAGAGTAAACAAGTTGAACCCCGGAGAGTCCCTACCACCTTGCCGCGGTCTCTGGGGCACACTTCACACAGGGGACGATATTGATTGTAATACTTGTCTCCTCTGGGAGTGCTAAGAGTAGGACCCACCAGTCTGCCGTGGGTGGCTTTCTCGTAACTCGAAGGGGATGGCCTGGAAGACTGAGAGCATGCAGAATATGGACGTTTATAAATTCTGTATGACTCAACACGTCTCTTTGGCCTCTTTGACGGGGTAGACTGAGGTGGAAACAGGGCCCGGTGTTTCTAATCGGCTTTGTCATGCTGAGCCCCAGGATTCTGAAAATGTAAAAAAAAATATTTCTTATATCTTCGTTCTTTAGTATCGTTCTGATGCCAACCATGTGTCCATTATCTTAAACTTTCTTTCTTTTATAAAATAATCCTGGAAGGCAGTGGCTTAACGGGTCAATTGTGCAGATTTTATTTGTGCAAGTATACCTTCTATGTATCTCTAGCACTGGAGATCGGAAATCCACTCCATTAAAGTGCTCCCTTGTTGGGCTCCACGGTGGGTGGGGAGCATGGAGGATGAATCAAACAACAAAACTACATGGCTTAACAAAAAGCAAAAACACGTCACATAGCAAATTCAGATACTGACTCTGAAAACTCGTACCCAGCTTCTCAACCAACTTAATCAAGTTCGTCAACCTCAACCAAAAAACCTTTTTAATAATCCATTCAGAAAAAGAAGGAGAGACTATTTCTTCTCTTTCTCCGTTTGTTGTACATAAAACCATAATGAGCATTGCAGGAGAACCAAAAAGCATAAAGAACCTAAGGTCTGGTGATCTTTTAATACAATGTGCTAAAGAAGCACATGAAAAAAATCTACTACAGATGAAGACATTTTGTGGTCTTAAGTGCTCCGTAACACCCCATTCATCCTTGAACACATCCAAGGGTATTATTCGCTGTCCAGCCTTGAACAGAGTGACAAGCGATGATATCAAGGAAGGCATGGTTGAACAGGGAGTTACGGATGTACGTAGAATCACTGTGCGTCGTGATGGTGAAACAAAATTAACCAACACATATGTTCTTACATTTAATTCACCTACCTTACCTACAGTTGTTAAAATAGGCTTTATGCAAGTGAAAGTAGATGTCTATATACCAAACCCACTTAGATGTTACAGTTGTCAAGTGTTTGGTCACCACGAAAATAAATGTGGTAGACACCCTGTATGCTGCAACTGCGGTGAGCCTGAACATTGTGGACCATCTGGCGTGTGTAACAACCATCCAAATGTGTCAACTGCTCAGGTGATCACCCTGCAAACTCGAAGCAATGCCCACAATGGGAGAAAGAGAAGAAAATTCTCAAAATCAAATGTGAAAACAACTTATCATTTCCTGATGCTCGTAAACAATACGAGCAATTTTACACAGGTCAAACTTATGCAAGTGCTGTTAAACCAGGCACTTGCAACAAATCTACACAAACTGAAAACAAAACCACACAGACAGACGACAGCTTTGACGAATACTAAAAACAGACAACAGAGAAAACACAAGGTACAAAGGAAAAACGTAACACATCTCCTAAACCAGGAAAAAGTAACTCCTCTCATTCTGGGCCAGCCCTTAAGGGGGCGACCTTAGAAATGATAAAGAAAGATGAGGAGAAGAAGAAAAAAGAAGAGAAAGACAAACTTAAAAAACAACAAAAAGAAGAAAGAAAACAGCAATGGCAAAAAGGACAAGCACAGAAAGAAAAAGAACAAACAGAAAAAGCAAAACAGGCTGAAAAGAATCCATATTCTGTGTTTGCAGAAAAAGATGATTAGGAGGTGCGTATGGAAGAGGGTGGTATTCACAGACTCTTCTTACAGTGACCATCTCCCTAAAGGCACACTGCCAAGATAACCAGTAACCAAATAATGGAGGGTTTCAATCTAACCATTATTTTAGTACTTCTTTTAATATTATTTTCAAGTATGAATTTTAAACATAAAATTATTCAATGGAATTGTCGAGGTTTGAAACCTAATTATAATGAAGTATCTCTATTGATTTCTGAATATAATCCATCCGTATTTTGTTTTCAAGAGACATTTCTTAAACCAGATGATAACATCTCATTACGAGGTTTTAATATATATAACTATGTTCATACTGATTGTCTGAGGCCCTCTGATGGTGCCTCGATATTTGTAAAATCATCTTTCCCACAAAGAAAGATTGATTTACAAACAGAACTACAAGCAACTGCTGTTTCTGTCACTCTAGACAGAGAAATAACCATATGTTCTGTATATATTCCTCCATCGTTTTCTCTTAACTCCCAACACTTGGACAATTTACTGCAACAACTTCCTTCTCCTTATATTTTATTAGGTGACTTCAATGGTCACAATATCCTCTGGGGTGGTCAAAACAATGATTCCAGAGGTGAACTTATCGAAAATTTCATTACAAAAAATGACATTTGTATTATGAATGATAAGTCTTATACTTATCATTCTCCAAGTACAAAGTCTTTTACATCTATTGATCTTTCATTCTGTCATCCATCACTGTTTCTTGATTATAATTGGTCTGTATGTGAAGACCAACACAATAGTGATCACTTCCCTATCATCATTGAACAGAACACTTATTCCACTGAGGATCACAATCCAAAGTGGAAATTAAATAGAGCCAACTGGGATCTATTTAATACTCTGTGCACTGGTAAATTGGTGCCAGAAAACTTCAAAGAATCTTCTGATCCTATAGCTGATTTTACCTCTTCTCTTATCAAAATATCTAAAGAATGTATCCCTCAAACTTCGACAAATCCAACTAAAAGTAATCCATGGTACAATGACGACTGTAAAGAAGCAATTAAACAACGCACACAAGCTTTATCTAAATTCAAAAGATCTCCAAATACCAACAATTTCAATGACATTTAAGTATTTAGAGCTAAAGCCCGTAGAACAATTAAACTTTCGAAGCGTAAGTCATGGAGATCTTACGTTTCGAAAATCAATCATAAAACACCTATTAAAAAGGTTTGGGATATGATAAGAAAAATCTCTGGAAAAAACAAATCCCCCAGTTACACACATTTAAACATGGTGGGTACTGACAGCAAAGCAACTTCAAAAACAGACATTGCTGACACTTTAGGAGAAACTTTTTGTCACAATTCATCATCATTCAAATACTCCAAATCCTTCAGAAAGATTAAAACCGAACAAGAGAAAGTTAAATTGAATTTTAAATCACAAAATAATGAAATTTATAACAAAGATTTTAATTTAGATGAATTAGTTGAAGCTATTCAACTATCACATGACTCAGCAATGGGTCCTGATGAGATCCACTATCAAATGCTTAAACATCTCCCAAATACTTCTCTTGAAACTCTTTTGAATATATTTAATTACATTTGGACTACTGGTAAATTTCCAGAAGATTGGACATAATCCCAATTCCCAAACCTGGGAAAGATCCTGCGGAACCTAATAATTATAGACCTATAGCTTTAACAAGTTGTCTATGTAAAACACTTGAAAGAATGATAAATAAAAGACTTACTTGGTTTTTAGAATCCAATAATCATATATCGCGGTTCCAGTCTGGTTTCAGATCTGACCGCAGTACAACTGATAATTTAGTTAGATTGGAAACCTTCATACGTGATGCCTTTATTAAAAAGGAACATGTAGTTGCTGTGTTTTTTGATTTGGAAAAAGCTTATGATACCACGTGGAGATATGGCATTTTAAAAGATATCCACAAACTAGGATTAAGAGGTAGACTTCCTACATTCATTGAAAACTTCCTTGCAGACCGCACCATGCAAGTCCGAGTTGGCTCCTCTCTGTCTGACTATTATGACCAGGAGCAAGGTGTACCTCAAGGGGGCGTTCTGTCTACAACACTTTTTAGCATTAAAATTAATGATATTGTGAAATGTTTAGGTAATCTTACTGATTGCTCATTATACGTTGATGACTTCTGTATCTGTTATCGCTCAAAAAGCATGGCGACAATTGAACGTCAACTACAACAAAATTTGAATAAGATTGAAAATTGGGCAACTAGCAATGGCTTTAAGTTTTCCAAATCAAAAACACAGTGTGTACATTTCTGTCAGTTGCATGATGATCCGGTTTTACATTTATATGGATCACCTATTCCAGTTGTTGAGGAATCTAAATTCCTTGGCATTTTATTTGATAGAAAACTCAGTTTTATACCCCATATTAAATATCTCAAAGCTAAATGTTTAAAAACATTGAATCTTTTAAAAGTGCTTTCCCATACTTCTTGGGGTGCAGACCGAACTACACTTCTCAAGCTGTATCGGTCTCTAGTCCGGTCAAAATTAGACTGTGGCTGTATTATATATGGCGCTGCGCGAAAATCATATCTTCAAATGCTTGATCCTATACATAACCAAGGACTTAGATTAGCTTTAGGGGCTTTTAGAACTTCTCCTGTTGCTAGTCTCTATGTGGAAGCAGATGAACCATCACTAAACTCACGAAGAGAGAAACTCTCTTTGCAATATGCTATAAGACTTGCTGCTAACCCATCAAATCCTGCTGGTCATGAAGTTACATTCCCACCAAATTATGTTGATTTATATGAACAAAAACCTAAAGCTATTAAATCATTTGGCATCAGAATTTCACCACTCTTAGAATCTGCCAATATCAAACCACAAAATATTGAACAACATTTTACACCAAATATTCCAGCTTGGTGTATGAAACAACCTGAAATTCTTTTTGATTTACATTCCGGGAAAAAATCTGAATCAAATCCACACATATTAAAAGATGATTTCAGAAAAATGCAAAATCGTTATAAGAATTACCAACAAATTTATACTGATGGGTCAAAGGAGGACTCAAAGGTTGGTTGTGCTGTTATATCAGACAACCATAGTAATATGCAACGTATACCTGACGATTCATCAATTTTCACTGCTGAAGCCAAAGCAATTGATCTAGCTTTAGATTTCATTAGCACTTGTGATGCTAACAATAAATTTATTATATTTTCTGACTCCCTTTCTGTATTGAAAGCAATGAACCATACCAGTTCAAAGAATCCACAGATTCAGAAACTTTTAGAAAAATGTCATGAGCTTTTAGCTTATAAAGAAATTGCTCTCTGTTGGATTCCTAGTCATATAGGTATCCAAGGGAATGAGATGGTAGATAAGCAAGCTAAAACATCGCTTTTATTAGAACCAACTTCTTTTAAAATTCCATTTTCCAATTTTAAGCCATCTATCAATAAATATATCTTGGAAGAATGGCAAACTTCATGGAATAACAGCATTGGTAATAAACTTCTTGACATCAAACCAACTATTGGTGAATATCAATCAGTTGTTCGAAACATTAGAAGAGAAGAAGTAGTTTTAGCTCGACTCCGCTTAGGTCATACAAGAGTCACTCATTCACACTTACAACAAGGTGAAGAGCAGCCACAATGTGTTGGTTGCGACGCACCATTCACCGTACGTCACTTCCTTTTGGAATGTGGCGATTTTGCACAAGTAAGAAATAATTGCTTCCATGTTGATAACATGAAAGAATTGTTTCAAGATATATATATTGATAGTATTATGACATTTTTAAGACAAATAAATCTTTTTAACAAAATCTAATTTCTATTTTTAAAATCATGTTTTGTTTTACATTTGTATCCGACCATAATACAGATTTTTATACCCCGCCACTAAAGTGTGGCGAGGTATTATGTTATACCCTTCGGTGTCTGTCCGTCTGTCCGTCCGTCCGTCCGTCCGCACCATTTCCGATCGATAACTTGAGTATTTATTCACGGAATTTTTTCAAATTTTGCATACATATTGTTATCGGCGATGAGTGGTATGGGATTGTTAATGGGCAAAATCCGTCCATTTTTAACGGAGTTACTGCCCTTTTTCGTATTGGAAAAATGGTTTCTTGCCTGTTATTCCTTTACTATTCATGATATCTGAATGAAACTTCACAGATATGTGGCACATCAAAGGTTACATATTCTGACTAAGGACCGTCACTCTGACCTTCCCAGTTTGTGAGTTATCCGCCCTTGATAGGTCTGAAAAAAGGTTTTTGACCTATTGTTCCTTTACTATGTGGAATATCTGAATATAACTTCACAGATATGTTTCACATCAAAGGTAACATATTGTGACTAAGAACTGTCACTCTTACCTTTCCCGTTTGTGAGTTATCCGCCCTTGATTGAATTAAAAAATGTTTTTTACCCGTAGTTCCTTTACTATGTGGAATATTTAAATGAAACTTTACAGATATGTTTCACATCAAAGGTTACATACTGTGACAAAGAACCATCACTCTTACCTTTCCAGTTCATGAGTTATCTGCCCTTGATTGATCTGAAAAATGGTTTTTGACCTGTAGTTCATTTACTATATGGAATATCTGAATGAAACTTCACAGATATGTTGATCATCAAAGGTTACATATTGTGACTAAGGATCTTCACTCTTACCTTTCCAGTTCATGAGTTATCTACCCTTGATTGATCTGAAAAATGGTTTTTGACCTGTAGTTCATTTACTATATAGAATATCTGAATGAAACTTCACAGATATGTTGAACATCAAAGGTTACATATTTTTAGTAAGGACCGTCACCCTTACCTTTCCAGTTCATGAGTTATCCGCCCTTGATTGATCTGAAAAATGGTTTTTGACCTGTAGTTCATTTACTATATGGAGTATCTGAATGAAACTTCACAGATATGTTGACCATCAAAGGTTACATATTGTGACTAAGGACGTCATATCACTGTCTATCTCAGTTTTGTTGCTATTTAGGCATTATATATCTCACAAAATAACTTTTGGTGCCCCCAGCAGTGGCGGGGTATTACGCAGTGCTTGCGGTGCTTTTATTTAATGTTGTATTCTGTTCAGTTAAAGAACATGTACAGTTATCTGAATAGCTCTTTGAAACTGTCAGATATTGTACGTGGTCTCTCCTGTCAACAATCGTATTGCAACTAATTATCATTATACAAACTCATCATCATCTTTCCTTTTATCTTTTCTTAGAAATTTTTACTTTTTCCATCTTCATTATGTTTAGTTTAATACTGTCTGACGCTAATGACCCACAAGGGTTGATGCGTCGTTAAGAACCAAACAAACAAACAAACAAACAAGTTGATAAAGTGCATCAAGTCATGATCCATTGAAAACACTGAAATTGAAAACACTTGCAACTGACTGTGTAATCAAAAAGGATGTCACGACAATGCCCTTGCTCATTTATTATGGCGAGTTATATATGTTACATCATTTAATAAGCGCTCTTATCTTAGAAACTTAGTGAATCATTGAATTGAAAGGATCTAATTTGCGCCCTGTTCATCCTGCATTTCATTGCTTTACCTGGTATTATACATCTAGTTCGTTTATCTGCAGGGAAAGAGTTACCTCGCTTTCAGCACTTTAGAAGTACTAAGACTTCAATAAGTTTTTGAATGCTTGGGGAAAGATAATAAGTGCAGAGACATTATTAGATGAAAATATGTGGGTTGCATGTATGGAAAGGCTACTTTTATAAAAGTTAACCAGCTAAGATATGATTCTTTATCACAGAAATATCAAGGTACATCAGTCCAGGTACTCATTGCTCTTAATGGCATAGTTTTCCTCCTTGTAAAGCTTATGTCTTTCTCCTTCTTGCAGAGTATCACTTGAAACACATACTCAAAGAGCCAACTATTAGGAATTCATATCAGTTTCCGAATGTTCCAAGCCATAAATGGCGAAATTGGAAAGTTGATAATGGCTCATCAATTTTGAGTGGACTGGTGGTAAAATTGAATAACAGTAAATGATTGAAATATTGTGTGATGATTCTACTAGTTGCAAGGAGGCGTGTGATAATAATGATTACCACAGAAGCAGACAACGACAAACGTTTAACATGAAGGTTAAATCGATGAGAAATAGTTTGGACAATTTCATTTATTGTATTTTCTTGTAAAAATGTAAAACTATCTTTTCTATTTGTGGCTCTATATTTAGCATTATATGCATAGTATTAGGAAATGAGTCCAAAAGGTCATTGATAACATCTGTAACACCAGTCCATGGGCTTGATAATCAGAAATAAATATAATTTCTAGTGTTTTGGCACCAAAGACTTATACCCCGGCATCCAATTTAGGTTACCTTGCAGCCCCCAGGACAATATTTAATGGGTGCCAAATTGTTCATTGGGACCCCCTGGATGGGAAACGAAGGTGTCCTCTAAAAGATTTTGGCTTGAGCTATGTGAAATTGCATGGTTTCTATGCCAACCCATAGCGAATTTGAGAAGGGGGGTCTGCCTATAAAATTACTCATATCTCAGTTGTTACTTATCCTAGACTACTAAACTTAATACCAAATTAAAGCTTAGACATATGCCTATTATCCTCTTGTTGCATATGGAAATTATCTAATTTGCATATTCATGAATATTTATGAAAACATTAAAAATGTGTTTCACGAATGGGGGTATACGTACAAGATCAATAATATCTCAGCTGCTTTTAGTCGTAGAGTACTTAAATTTGTACTAAAATAAAGCTAAGACATAGGCCATTCATTCCATGGTCAAATATGCAACGTACCTTATTTGCATAATTTGCATATTCATGAATATTAATAAAAACGCTAAAAAATAAGGGAAAATCATTACAAATATAAATAGGCTGATTTCATCCAAATATTGTCATTGTTGCATGTTTTAATATAATCAATGTTACAATTTGACAGGTCCAATCATCCAGTGGTCCTATATGAATATTATCTCATTTGAATATTCATGAAAATGCATGAAAACTTAAAAAAATGAGGGAAAATCAGGTAAAAACTATAAGCCTAGGGGAGGGGTTAAGGTACGATCTATCCTGCACTCCTAGGGCCTTTTAAATTCATGCCAAATTGTTCAGTGGGACCCTCAGAATGTGAAATGAAGTTCTCCTCACAAGAAATTAGGTATGGGCTACGTGAAAATGCATGATTTCCATGGCAACCGCTTATATGATTCTCGAGATTGGGGGATAGGCCTACAAATTCAATCATATCTAGGGTTCTACTTACCATAGAGCAATACAATTGGTGTCAAATTAAAGCTTAGACACATGTTTTTCTTTTTGTGGTCAGATTTGTAAATCATCTAATTTGCATATTTATGAATATTAATGAAAACCTACAAAAATGAAGTAAAATCATAAAAACAACATAAATGAACATATTTCAGCACAAAAACATCATCAAACCACCATTGTTGCCAGTTTTTATATCCTCAGTGATTCAATTTGATAAGTTCTTTCATCAAGTGGTCCTATATGAAAATTATCTCATTTGCATATTCATGAATATTAATGAAAAGTTTTGTAATTAAAGAAAAAATCTTAGAAAAATTAAGGGATGTACATATAAAATGACAAATATTTCACCTACCATGTGCTCCAGTGTATCAAACCTAGTGCCAATTTACTGCTTAGACATTGTACTTCTACCATAGGTATAATATGAAAAATATTTATCATGAATATTCGGGAATTTTAATGTAAACAGAAGAAGTGAAAGAAAAATTGTGGAAAAATCAAGGGGGTGCACTTCCAAAATTACTCATATCTCAGTAGTTAAGTGCCCAATAGTGCCAAACCTAATTTTAAGTCAATACATAGACACAACATGTTTACCAAAATGACCCAATTTATAACACATCAAATTTAAATTCTCATGAATATTGATGAAACATGAGAAATTAAGAGAAAATACAGGAAAATTAAGGGGGTATAGCTACAAAGTGATTCATATCTTGGCTTCCAATTGCCCAATAGTGCCAAGCTTGGTACCATATCAAACAGCATTATCCTAAGTAAAATTGAGTAAAAGAAATTAAGTATAACATTAATAACAGCTGAGATATGAGTAATTTTGTAAGTACACTGCTATCCATTTGTATACATTTTTACTTGTATTTTTAAAGTTTTTATTAATATTGATCTTAAACAAATTAGTTAATTCTTATATCTTCCCATTAGGTAAAACTGCTATGCATAGACTTAAATTAAGTATATTGTTTGCTACTCTAGGGCAATAAGCAGCTAAGATATTGGTAATTTTGTAGGTATACCCCATTCATTTTTCGGCGATTTTTCTCTTTATTCTAATGTTTATATTAATTTTCATGAATATGTAAATGCGACAACTGGCATATATTACCATTGAGATAAAGGGCTGTATCATAGCAATAAGTTGGCACCTTGTTTGCTAAATAAGGGCTATAAGCTGCTGAGACATTAGTAATTTTGTAGGTATATCCCCTTCATTTTCAAATATTATTCTCAAAATGCTCATGGTTTCATCAATATTCATGAATAATATAATATGACCATTTTAAAATTTGATAATTTGTTAAACATACTATTGTCTTAGCATTAGTTTAAAACCAATTTTGGTACTCTAGGGCACTTAGCTATTGAGATATTATTAGATTTGTAAGTACACCCCCTTGATTTTTCATTTGTTTCTTCTGTTTTAATTAAAATTCATGATTATTTATGTTAACTATTTTTCAAAGCTCAACTTAAGGCAAAAGTATTATGTCTAAGCATTGACTTGGCACCAAGTTTGATACACTCGGATGCATAGCTGCTGAGATATTGGTAATTTTATACATACACCCCTTAATTTTTCTGAGATTTTTATCTCATTTCTAAAGGGGGGGGGGGGGTGCAAGGTAACCTAAATTGGATGCCGGGGTATTATAAGTACACATTAAGTGTCCTGATCTTAAACTTAATGACATCTTGTAGATATATGAGCAAGACAGACTAAGAAAATGAAAAATATCCACACGCTGTAATGGCTTTCATGTGTTTTACTTAAACGGAAATAACAAAATTCGCTTCTCTGTAAAACTGGGAGTAGGGCTGTGTATTAGCTCCTATAAGACAATATATTTAAGATAGACAAGCAAACTTGGTTTTTTCTATTCATCAATTAAGTATATGTTTGTAAAATCTAATAAAACAGTTTGAAACCAAGTCATAGTAGTTGTTTAACTACATGACGATAGCCACGATTATAGCTTTTAAATTATAATTAGGTTCATGTAACGCACATAACACCTCAGTTAGCCGTATTAATGTTAAACAGCTTCCATATGTAGTAAAAGACTATAAGAATGTCAATTTATTAGATGATTTTAATGTCATCTTTTGGTAGCTCAAACATTCAAATTTCTTAGTCTCAAATTGATATAGTAACATATGTAACAAGCTGTTACAGGCTAACGCCCCGACTTACAGAGTGCAAACATTTCTTATTAAATGCACCTTGAATGGTTCCATAAGATGTAATTTGTCTGCAGAATTCCAAAGGGGATTAGGATGGAGCAGGCCCTTACTCAGCTTGATGTCAAACTACTGTTTGATGATTTTACTTATCACGCTAACATATATAATGCTCTCTGATCTTTAAAACTTGATGACAACTAGCAGATCTATAAGTCTTTATCATAGGAGCCAGTTTAAAATCCCTAAACAATGTAAGATATCCAACAGCTGCAAGTTTTTTCACAATTTTAGCTCAAACTTTCAAACTACATTTCCTTTATTTGATATAGTAAAGCATATAACACGCTGTTTCAGACTAACGCCCCAACATAGAGAGTGCAAACATCCCTTATTCGATGTAGCTTGAGTTGTACTATAAGAAGGAATATGTCTGCAAAATTCCCTTGAGGAAATTAAAACATTTTAGGCATATCTTACGTAAAGACAATGAGCTTGCCCATGTATTACATCAGGTAACATATGTTACAGCCTCTGATATTAAAAATTTTGCAACAAACTTGCAGATTTATGAGTCTTTTCATATAAGCAAATAAATCCCAAACAATGAACACATTCATCAACTGCAAATATTTTTAACTATTTTTACTTTAGTTTTAATACCAAACATTTCACCGTAAAACTGGGTAGGGGGAGGGTTGTTTAATTGCTTATTTTAGAAAAAATATTTAAGCTAGAGAAACAAACTTTAATTTTTCTGTTAGCCAATTGCATAAGCTAGTCAGACATGGTTATAAACATTTTGCAAAACACACAGAGAGATTGTGAATGTAAATGATGTTAGCCACACTTGCAAATTTTAATGGGTTATCTGATTTATGTAACGCATATGACACCTTAGGAAGCCGCAATTTTGTTCAAATGGCTGTCATACGTAGTTAAGATATCCAGTATGCAGACTATATGAATGCTTTTTAAAAATAAATATTTTAATGTCTTTAATTTGTGGCCCAAACTTTCAATTTACTTTTTCTTAGTTTGATTAAGTAACGTATGTTACAGGCTCTTACAGACTAACGCCCCGGAGCACAGAGTGCAAACATTTCTTAAAAGACTTGGCTTTCAATATTCTACAAGATAGGATATGTCTGCAAAATTACCTAGGTGGGGAGCAAACCCATTCTCAGCCATCCGTCTAAAATTTATTATATTTTATGAATCGCTTTCTGTATTGAAAGCAATGAACCATACCAGTTCAAAGAATCCACAGATTCAGAAACTTTTAGAAAAATTGTCATGAGCTTTTAGCTTATAAAGAAATTGCTCTCTGTTGGATTCCTAGTCATATAGGAATCCAAGGGAATGAGATGGTAGATAAGTAAGCAAAACATCGCTTTCATTAGAACCAACTTCTTTTAAAATTCCATTTTTCAATTTTAAGCCATCTATTAATATAGTCAGGGGCGATCGGGACTCCCCTGCGAATTTGATGCCTATTTATGGTGACCTATACCAAATCAAACTTTAGGGGCTTACTTATGAAAATCACCTGGTCACCCATCTTGGTTTCACGTCTGGACGTCATTATGACGTCATCAAAATAATGTATATTGTATCAATGCAATTTATTGTAGTCTATGGCGATCAGGACTTTCTTGCATCTTGTTTGCCAATTTCAGTCTAAATGCACCAAATTTAATCTTAGGAGGTTAATAATTAAAATTAACATGTCGCCCATAGTGCTTTCGCATCAGAACAAAAAGATGACGTCATTGAAATGACGCCTAATACGTAAATACCACATATATATGCGTTTTGTCCATTTCCAACGCATGGAAATATTCCTTTAATAAACTGGCAGCCTTATCATGACTGAATGCAAACTGTTTTAAATCGTAACATACAAAATATATGTATATCTTGAAATAATTCTTTCATGTTATTAACATGGAAGCAATTATTTCTTACTTGTGCAAAATCTCCACATTCCAAAAGGAAGTGACGTACAGTGAAAGGTGCGTCGCAACCAACACATTGAGGATGCTCTTCACCTTGTAGTAAGTATGAATGAGTGACTCCGCTTAGGTCATACAAGAGTCACTCATTCATACTTACTACAAGGTGAAGAGCATCCTCAATGTGTTGGTTGCGACGCACCTTTCACTGTACGTCACTTCCTTTTGGAATGTGGAGATTTTGCACAAGTAAGAAATAATTGCTTCCATGTTAATAACATGAAAGAATTATTTCAAGATATACATATTGATAGTATTATGACATTTTTAAGACAAATAAATCTTTTTAACAAAATTTAATTGCTGTTTTTAAAATCATGTTTTGTTTTACATTTGTATCAGACCATAATACAGATTATATTATGTTGTATTCTGTTCAGTTAAAGAACATGTACAGTTATCTGAATAGCTCTTTGAAACTGTCAGATATTGTACCTGGTCTCTCCTGTCAACAATCGTATTGCAACTTATTTTCATAAAACAAACTCATCATCACCATTCCTTTTATTTTATCTTATAAATTTTTAACTTTTTCCATCTTCATCATGTTTAAATTAATACCGTCTGACGCTAATGACCCACAAGGGTTGATGCGTCGTTAAGCACCAAACAAACAAACAAACAAACAAAATATATTCAGATAGTGTGAAGTCATTTCGAGGGTGGGACGTAAATGCCGTCACGATTTACGAATAAAAAGACAGTGGAGTGAATGAAAAACACGATAATGAACGGTGTAAATATAATCTCTTATATATATATATATATATATATATATATATATATATATATATATATATATATATATATATATATATATATATATATATATATATATATATATATATATATATATATATATATATATATAGATGTACCACGACCTCTGACCAATGACCTTTGAGTCTATTTCAAACGATTAATGCAGGATACGTAAAATGAGCCAGTCCGGGTAGAACATATGTGTATGTCAAAGCTTTTATAGTAAATGTAAATAAATGCCCGAAAACCTTTTTTTCTAGTACAACATATCAATATTGTAAATAGAGTCACGCTCAAAAGCTTTTGGCTTATCTGTAGCTGCTTATTCTACACTCAAAGACAAGGAAAGTAGTAATAATCATTTGCATACACTATCAACCAAACTCATTATAGTCCGATGTTGACCCCTGAAGGATCAAACGTTAGAAGAGTCTACTTAGTAGTAAGTTCATGATATGGAAATAAGGATAAACCCTCTACAAGTTACCCATTGTACTTCGATAGCACGGCCAAAGGATAAACCCTCTACAAGTTACCCATTGTACTTCGATAGCACGGCCAATAGAAAACTGTTACAATCTGATTTATCTTTCCCATGCTTATAGGTAGAATCGTCTTCAAAGGTCAAAATCAGACAATAAAGCATTCTTGTTGATACGGCTAAAGAAATATCTGAATCCACATGAAAATAGTTGTTCAAAAGTCATAAGCATATTGACCACTGGCAATATTTTACATGAGTCCTCTTCTGAACCACGGCAACACAAATAAGTACAATATAAATGGTTTACTTTGTACTTACACCGAGATGTTCGCATACAGACATGCTGCAACTACATTTTATCAGCTGCAGAGCGGTTTTAGGGGCAGGAGGCAACATGCACGGATCTAGGGACTTTTGTCAGTCTTATTTAGTCCTCAGCTTATTTTACAGCTTACAGAGGGGGTCCAATGGTTTTATTACTGAGAAAACTATACTTATACTTTACCAAGGATCCAGAGGGGGTCCATTATTTTCCAGGGGGGGGTGTCAAACTTTTTCCGGGGGGGGGGGGGGGGGGGGGGGGGTCCAAATGCTAATTTCTTTAGAAACCCATGCACGTACTAGTTATTTTCCAGGGGGGGGGGGGTGACGGGACCCCCATATCCCCCTCTGGATCCGCACATGAGCAATGTCATCAAAACGGGACAATATTTATCACAGTCCCGCTTCTAACCATTACTGTCAGGCATTGATTTGTCAGGATTAATGACAGATGAGGTTTTCCAAATGATGCACTGGTACTGCGCACGTTTGACACCTTCGACAAACACACCCCTTGGAAGTGGTAGGTTTTGCAATTCAGCTTTTTTCCCCAAATATCCACTACGTCAACGCAGTGAGTCGAACAATATCGGTGACAGGCTAATACAAAGTAAGAAAGACGGCAAAGATCAGGAATCGATACAATCAAGTACCACACCTGACCCAGGATACCAATGGGAAAGTAAAACTCACAGTTAGACATCACAGACGAGAGCTAAGAAGTCAGGACAATTTACAAATATATTACTCTAGTGCATCCGCCACAGTGCTTTCTAAGGGCACTGAGTCGAGGTGAAAGAATGCTTCGTATATAGAGTCTCCAGCATAGCTAAATGCCTGCCAATATGATTTCTTGCTCTTTTCTGACATTGAACTAGTTAATATCAGCACCTGAAAGTGCATGGAATGCGATCAGAGCCCTGGTTGTGACATCACCAATGCCACATTGTCATCTTTAATAAGTGTTCTGATCTTAGAAACTTGATGATATATGAGCAAGACTGTTAAAGAAAATATCAGCACTCTGCAATTGTTTTATAAATGTTTTATTTAAGCGGCGAAAACAAAATTTGCTCCTCTGCCAAACTGGGAGTAGGGTTGTGTATTAGCTCATATAAGACAAAATATTTAAGATAGAAAAGCAAACTTTGATTTTTGTATTCGTCAAATGGGTATAGGTTTGTTAAACCTAATCTTAAACGATATTCATTTATATTCCATAGGGAACAATGTTAAACACATATGATAATTTTACTCTTAATTCAATATTTCAGCCAAAGCCCTTTATCAAGAAAAACAAGCACTTCAATGTCAACTACATAGTCTCTGTTCCACCATCTTGTAGTTGACATTGAAGTGCATGTTTACTTGATAATGGCCTTTGGCCGAAATATTGAATTAAGAGTAAAATTATAATGATAATCTAAAACCGTTTGAAACCGACTCAGAGCACTCGTTAAACTAAATGACGATAGCCAAAATTACCACTTTTAAATTATAATTAAGTTCATGTAACGCACATAATATAATATGTAGCCGTAAACAGTTGTCATATATAGTAAAGTCATCCAGTAATTTGCTGACTATAATAATGTTCATTGATTAGCTAGTTTTAAAGTTTTTTTTCTGCAGCTCAAACTTTCAATTTTCGTATTCTCAAATTGATAAAGTAACATATGTAACAAGCTGTTACAGGCTAACACGCATGCTTACAGTGTGCAAACATTTCCTATTCATTGCACCTTGAATTGGTACATACGATAGAGTATATCTAAAATTGTTTGGGATGGAGCAGGTCAATACTCAGCTTGCACTCAAAATCTTGTTTGATGATTATTCTGGGGTTTTTTATGAGAAGAGGAGGACAATTATTTTACCAGAGAAGCAGAAATAATAATCGATATTGTATATGACTTGGATAAGGATTGGTTTAGAATATTTACATTAGAAAGGGACATTTACTAAATTGTACTGTTTAAATGTGAAACGATTATTTTCTATGTTCCTCTAGGATGTATCTTTATTTTTGAATTATTCATATTAGAAAATATTGAAAACAAATATTCATAACATCTGTAACAAAGGTACAGGGGCTTAATAATCATCAATACCTAAGACTTAGGCATCAGAGGCTGGAGACTTTAGCTAGGAAAACGTGCGAAATATATTCATTTTATCCTGAAATATCACCTCTTACATCAAGTCAATGTTCTTGCTCATTTATTATGTCATGTAACATATGTTACAACCTTTAACAAGTGCTTCAATCTTGTTGTTAAGCCTGCAAATTCTATCATTTTAATAATGTGAGCAAATCAATCCCAAATATGCAAGATATCCAACAGCAGCAAATGTTTTTATATATTTTTACTCAAATGATGCCTACCAAATTCTGCTCCTTAAAATTGGGTAAAGCCTTTGGGTTGTTTAATTGCACGTATAAGACACTATATTTAAAGTCTAAAAGCAAACTTTGGATTTTCTCTAACCAAAATGAGTTTGTTAGAAGTACAAAATAGTCAAAACATTTTGGAAAATGCACATATCAGCTAAAAAGTAAATGAGGTAATCTAATTAAAGTAACGTACATAACACCACAGGAAGCTGTAATTTTGCTCAAAAAGAATTTATATGTAGCTTAAGTTGTCAATATGCAGACCATATGAGTATATAAATAAATAGCAATCTTTCTGTAGCTCAAACTTTTAATTTTCTTTTTTTTCTAAATTTAATATGGTAACATATATAACAGGCTGAGACTAACGCCCCGGCGAACATAGTGCAAACATCTATTAAAAGACGCAGCTTTGAATCCTCTTTTAGATAGGATAAGCTTGCAAAATTCCCCAGGGGGAGCAATAACATTCTCAGCCATCAGTCTAAAGGTGGTCCGATAAGCTGGGTATTTATAGGAAATCTACGGTATTTTGCATGCAAAATATAGTTATCGATAAATAATTCATTGTCAAAGTCAGGTAAAGCATTGATGTAGCCATCATATGACTAAAATAATTGATATTATGTTTAAAAAGCGTTCGTGTTGGATAAATATGACCATACCAACACAAACTATAGCTTTTATTAACGGGCAGTTCCTTATTATGGTCGCCATATTTATGACGTCAT
Organism: Loripinus fragilis; assembly: GCA_964019695.1. Taxonomy (NCBI): domain Eukaryota; kingdom Metazoa; phylum Mollusca; class Bivalvia; order Lucinida; family Lucinidae; genus Loripinus; species Loripinus fragilis. The sequence continues at coordinate 2,455 of CAXHUL010000026.1, read as the reverse complement.
AACTAGCCTCAGACGCGGATTTGAGATGGGTGACCACCTTTAAATTAAAGGTAAGACTCCACTGAAGGTTTTGATATAGGTCACCAGAAATCGGCACACAATTCGCACGGGACCTATTTTTTGTCCCTAAGGGCCCTGACTAATAAATATATCTTGGAAGAATGGCAAACTTCATGGAATAACAGCATTGGTAATAAACTTCTTGACATCAAACCAACTATTGGTGAATATCAATCAGTTGTTCAAAACATTAGAAGAGAAGAGTTAGTTTTAGCTCGACTCCGCTTAGGTCACACAAGAGTCACTCATTCATACTTACTACAAGGTGAAGAGCAGCCACAATCTGTTGGTTGCGGCGCACCATTCACTGTACGTCACTTCCTTTTGGAATGTGGCGATTTTGCACAAGTAAGAAAAAATTGCTTCCATGTTGATAACATGAAAGAATTATTTCAAGATATACATATTGATAGTATTATGACATTTTTAAGACAAATAAATCTTTTTAACAAAATCTAATTGCTATTTTTAAAATCATGTTTTGTTTTACATTTGTATCAGACCATAATACAGATTTTTAATGTTGTATTCTTTTCAGTTAAAGAACATGTACAGTTATCTGAATAGCTCTTTGAAACTGTCAGATATTGTACGTGGTCTCTCCTATCAACAATCGTTTGCAACTAATTATCATTATACAAACTCATCATCATCATTCCTTTTATTTTATCTTATAATTTTTTACTTTTTCCATCTTCATCATGTTTAATTTAATACCGTCTGACGCTAATGACCCACAAGGGTTGATGCGTCGTTAAGAACCAAACAAACAAACATTTCAACTAAATAATAAATTTTACTAAAACTGACCTATACCCATTAGAGGTAGGAAATGACAAAGTTACCGGTTTTGGATTTTCATGATATTTCGCTCAGATCAACAGGATATATATGGCATATTTTTGTGATAATATGATATCTTGACAAAGACTAGAACATACGAGGGACGTTTTTTTATGTTCGTAGAAAGGTAGATTTAATGAAAACGACGAAAGTAAATGCATCCATCATGCATATATTTGGAAAGATTGAGCTTTTATCTATACATGCAACCTAAAATTATTTCAAAATGCATTAATTAAATGGCTTCCAGGAGGCAAAGACATGCCATTATATCGCACACTGGAAATATGGTAGAAATATGACATTTATGGACTTAGTCTCTGACAGAACGTTAGAAACAATTGCATGAAAATGGGTCCATAGCCATACACAGCTTCTGAAAATATGGCTGCAGATCACGGACACCATGTGCTACAATATTATATAAACATTATAACAAATGCGCAGCAATTTTTGGATATGGACGATTTCTTTGGAACCTCAGCAAATTGAACAGTAGGCATATTAACTTTTATTGTAAAAAGTTGACACAAGTGGAAGTTGGATACAGGCTTTTGAATGTGGCTTAATATGTTAACTGTAAAGTAGTATTATAATTTTTCTTGTTTATATGGTAGATGGAAGTGTTATGGTAACTTTCATTCCAAAACAAGGTTAATACTTTTGTTTTGTTAGAAATGAACTGCAAAATAAATAGCCTAGGGGGTGCTAAAATCCCTTATTTTGTATATAAATGACGTCATGGAGCGTTACTATATTTAGAAAACACATTAAAACTGTTTTTGTGCCCCAAACAGGTTTTATAATAACTGCAATAAGAAAATTATGCAGATCCGATTGTTATTGTGTTTTCTACGCGGGGTTGATTTACCCCACCCACTTTTTATAACATGGGGGTATGCCAGTACCGGAAGTTACCAGTTACACGCTTAAATCGATACATCAATATAACTGATGACGAATGATTAAGTATATTATGTGCTATGTAAAATCAGAAGAAATTTAAAATTTTGTTTACAATCGTAATTTTAACAGATATAATAACTAGCACTTGACTGTGATTATTTTGGTATATTGTTGGGTGTTTTAAAATTGTTATAGAAGAGCAAACAACTTGCTTATAGTTTTGCTGCACTTGTCTACGATTAGCGTTTGAATAATTAATTTTGATGGTGCAAAGAAAAAATCGGCTTGAAAAATGCTTATATCACCATAGCGAATGGAACTTAACAGCGTCTAATTTCCTAATGGCTGCGTGGTGAAAATGACACGGATTTCGGCCAGTGTCCTTTTTACGCCCTACTCAAAGCTGTATATCTTGACCGAACTAAGCGCTAATGATGTAAAATTTATAGCAGCTGATAGACAGTAGCTAGACCTTTCAAAATATATATAGTTATGGTACCGTAAATTCTATATTTATAGAGATACAGCCCGATTCTACGAACATAAAAAATGACCCTCGTATCTATCTTTTGAATTGAATGTTGAATGTTTTGTCAATTTTAAAAAAAAATATTGAAATTTGATAATCACTTCCTCTGAAAACGTA
>CAXHUL010000025.1:0-52043 GCA_964019695.1 Loripinus fragilis | reverse complement strand
TAAAGTATGGTGTACCGTTTGGGTCAAAAGTTAATATAAGTGTGACACCTAAAATAATATAGGTGGGACCTAAAATAATATAGGTGGGACCTAAATTAATTTAGGTCCCACCTATATTATTTTAGGTGTCACACTGATATTAACTTTTGACCCAAACGGTACGCCTCAGCTCGAATCACCACGTCAGCTTATTTGCATACAACCAATCAAAAACGTCGTTACAGAATATAGGCCAAATTTAGACTCGTTTCAGCTATCAAGTGTTGATCACTTGTGTTTTATATAGGTGATACCTAAATTAATTCCAGTGTCACACCTAAAATAATTCTATTGTGACACCTAAAATAATTCTATTGTGACACCTAAAATGATTTCATTGCAGGGCCGTCGCCGCGTATTAAAAAAGTGGTCCAGCGGAGGAAATCATCGAGTGCCGACGGCACGAGAGGGGGAGAGCACGAGAGGGGGACCTCCCCTCTCGTTAGGGGTTTAGGGGGTTTCACTCGAGAAAATTTTGAATTTTAAGCACTTCTATGTGCGTTTTTAATGGGGTTTTATGCGTTTGGGACCAGATTTCAGTCACGATTTTTTTGCCAGAAAAGATATTTATTGGCGCGTGAGAAAACCGAATGCTAAACAAAATCGTTTTCAGATAGTCACGATTTTTGTTTACTTTTTTCTTCAGCATATTTTTTAGACATTATGTCACCTATGTTCCCGCAGGTTTTGGCAAAGTACCTTTAGCACTGATCCTTGGTTGTCATGGGTGGATCCAGAGGGGGGACAGGGGGTCCTGAACCCCCCCCCCCCCTTTAAAAATCACAAAAAATAGGGTTTCGAAGCAATACTGGTCCAGATCTCCTGAAAAATCACAAGCTACCAAGCCAGCATTCAATGTTGGGCCATTATCGGCCCGCCAGCGAAACGCGTTTCGCTGGCAGGCCGATGATGGCCCGTCTATAGTGGTATTTTGATCCTCCCTCCCCTCATCAACTAAAAAAAGTCAAAGTTGGACCTCCCCTGACATAACTTTCTGGATCCGCGCATGGTTGTACTTCAAAGAGTAGTTTTTTCGAGAAGATATACATAAGCGTCTTTTCAATTAGTACACCCGTTATTTTAAGGATGCAGAAGGCTTCATCTAATTTTTAGCTGCACAACTTTCCTTGATGAGTTCCCTTGTCGATAGGCATAACGTGAGATCTTTGGCTTTGAACATCGTAATGAAGCCAGTGCCTACTGTCGAACTACGACGGCTAAACCCTTCTCTGTTCATGCTTCTTAAAGTCGGATGAACGTTCGGGGAACCGAAAAGTCTTGGGCTGAATTTGAACAGGCAGAGCTTGTATATCCGTTACAGAATGAATCGTAACAACATATGCCTACGATGCTCGTCACGTTTAAACATACTTAGTCGCTACATGTTATTTAGAAGAAAAATTGTCATTTTGAGGGAAATGAAACTGGCGCATAGAAATTGTCTGGGCCTCAATGCGAGAAAACCTATCTTCGGGGTTTACGACCATGCAAGACTCAAACCAACCTGCTCCGTTACAGAGAGTACATGTAGCTAGAAAGCTGAAATTTTGCGTGTAGCAAGTTTATCAATTATATTTTCAAGAGGGCGAACAACAAAGGCACTGATCAGACTGCGTGGATGTGTAGGTTGGTCTGCGCCTTTAATCTTCGAATGCAACTACGTCAGGTTTTCTCTCGACACGGCCCATAAGTATGATAACTGTCATTATAATAATTGCATTGTTTTCAATGTGTTCAAACCTTGGCTAGGTCGGTCTATCGATGACATGCGCAACGAGCGTTATTGATGATTGCATCAATAAATTGAAAATCAGAGGTAAGCGCAAAGAAAAATGAGCCAAAACGAAAAAAAAGGGACACGGCGGAAAGCATACTCGTCCAAAGAAGTGGTGCGGCGTTCGCCGTCCTGCCGGATCGGTGACGACGGCCTTGTATTGTGACCCATAAATTAATTTACGTCCCACCTAAATTATTTTAGGTCCCACCTAAATTATTTTAGGTCCCACCTAAATTATTTTAGGTGTCACAATAGAATTATTTTAGGTGTGACACCAAAAATAATTTAGGTGTTACATTGTAATTAACTAAATTAATGGAGGTGATACCTAAATTATCTAAGGTTGGACCCCCCGCCCACCCTGAATGTAGGACATTTCTTCAAAAACGTCGTTATAGAATATAGGCCAAATTAAGCCTCGTTTCACCTGTCAAGTGTTGATCACTTGTGTTTTATATAGGTGATACCTAAATTAATTCCAGTGTCACACCTAAAATAATTCTATTGTGACACCTAAATTATATTAGGTCCCACCTAAATTATTTTAGGTGTCACACCTAAAATAATTCTAATGTGACACCTAAAATAATTTTATTGTGACCCATAAATTAATTTACGTCCCACCTAAATTATTTTAGGTCCCACCTAAATTATTTTAGGTGTCACAATAGAATTATTATAGGTGTGACACCTAAAATAATTTAGGTGTTACATTGTAATTAACTAAATTAATGGATGTGATACCTAAATTATCTAAGGTTGGACCCCTCCCCCGCCCCACCCTGAATGTAGGACATTTCGGCTACAGACGCCATGTTGGTCCGGACATTTTGGCCAGGGACATTTCGGCAGCAGAAAATGCCAAGGTGGGCATTAAGGCCAAAACCATAAATTGTGGGTGGGGGAGGGGGTAGCTGATGTGCGATGCATCTAGTATATATTTATATTATACTTGTTTTAAAGTTATATTTTAGAAGCATTGGGCAATGAAAATATGTAACTTATCATTCAATGGATTAACCCTTGTCATGCTGAATATTCGTCTGAATAATCTTATAAGATGAAAACAGTGTTGGTCCTGATCAGCTGGGAAGCTAGCAAACAAGTAAGAAAATATAAATATTTTCTAAATGCATCACACATATTATACTCTGCGTGTCTGCTGAGTCTACTCTGAAATATTTCACTTTTGGTACAACCACCACGATATACATGTTATATATTCTCACATGTAACAAACTGTTATCTGAGCGCAAATTAAAGATGGTATGTTGTTGTTGTTGTTTGGTATTTTTCATTTTAATAACATTTTCTATTTGACAGTCTGTAAGCAAGCAGTGGAGAACCTGATCAGACGCTGCTCCAACAGAAAGGACGCTAGGTGTATATGAGTTATATCTCCTAGGGTCGAACCACTGCTGGTCTGCGCCATTATAAATAATTTAGGTGCCACCTATCTTTGTTTAGTCCCACCTCCTATATTAATTCAGGTTCCACCAAAAATTATTTACGCCATATTCAAAATCACTTAAGCCCCACCTAAATTAATTAAGGGACCTAGATTATTTTATGTCGCACCAAATCTAATTTCAGTGTGACACCTAAAATAATTATAGTGTGACACCTAAAATAATATAGGTGCGACCTAAAATAATTGAGGTGTCACACTTTTAATATAGGTGGGACCTAAATTAATTTAGGTGGGACCTAAAATAATTTAGGTGGGACCTAAATTAATTTAGGTGTCACACTATTATTATTTAAGGTGTCACACTGAAATTATTTTAGGTTCCACCTAACTTATTTTAGGTCCCACCTATATTATTTATTTATTTTTCATAGTGTCAATCTACTTTATACCTTACAGCTCATTAGGATATACGAGGCGTCGATTAAACGGCGTTGAGCTGACGGTGCTTCTCCTCTGCGTGTTTGCTGAAACTACTCTAAAATATTTCATTTTTGGCACAACCACCACGATATACATGTTATATCTTCTCACATGTAGCAAACTCTTATCTGAGCGCAAATAAAAGATAGTATGTTGTTATTGTTCGGTATTTTTCATTTTAATAACATTTTCTATTTGACAGTCAGTAAGCAAGCAGTGGAGAACATGATCTGACGCTGCTCCAACAGAAAGGACGCTAGGTGTATATGGGTTATATCTCCTAGGGTCGAACCACTGCTGGTCTTTCCCATTATAAATAATTTAGGTGCCACCTATCTTTATTTTGTCCCACCTCCTATATTAATTCAGGTTCCACCAAAAATTATTTACGTCCCATTCAAAATAAATGAGGCCCCAATTAAATTTATTTAGGGACCTAGATTATTTTATGTCGCACCAATTTTAATTTCAGTGTGACACCTAAAATAATTATAGTGTGACACCTAAAATAATATAGGTGCGACCTAAAATAATTTAGGTGTCACACTGAAATCATCTTTTTACCCATAGGACAGAGACCAATTGCCTTACTAGATTCTAGTAAGTCAATTAACATTAAATCCATCTCCACAGCAGCAACTACTTATTTAATGTCAACTGCTCTTCAAAACTGCAAGATTAATTGTTTATACAGTGTGCTCCCTGGGAAACTGGAAGTTATAATGCTTATCGCATTAATAAATTTGTATAAAAGCTATGTTTTATTCCATTGTCACAATATAGATCACAGCAACAACAATAACAGGTAGAGATGTCTCAGCTTTAGTACGAAAATAAGTGTAAGTTTATACCAAAAGGGATGGCAGTTCAGCTGCTATCTAATAACAGATATATATTTGTACTAAAACAATACGAGGTTAAACATTTAGCGGTGATAAAATCCTTCACATTTCTACCTATTATTAGTTGGCAACTGAACTGCCTACCTTATTGGTATAAACTTACCACTATTACCGTACTAAAACAATATGAGTTAAAACATTATCTGGCGATAAATCCTTAAAGTTTCTACCTGTTATAAGGTGGCAGCTGAACTGCCATCCCATTTGGTATAAATTCTACTTATTTCTATACTAAAACAATACGAGGTAAACATTTTCAGGCGATAAATCCTTAACATTTCTACAGGTTATTAGGTGGCAGCTGAACTGCAATCCCTTTTGGTATAAACTTACACTTATTTTCGTACTAAGGCAATATGAGATGAAAAAATCCAAGTGATAAATCCTTGACATTTCTACCTGTTATTGTTGTTGCTGTAGTCTAGATCGTGACAATCGAATAAAACATAGCTTTGAAAGCAATTGTAATGTCACACAAGGATCAGTTGCAGTTCCGCTGTCACCAAATTCTGAAATGTATGCTATTTAACTAAAAGTTTATACCATAAGGGGTGGCAATTCAGCTGCAACCTAACTACAGGTATAAATGTTAAGGACTTATCATTGGAAAATGTTTTACCGCATATTGTTTTAGACTTCGAGCTAAAAAAGGTCCTGCTCCCCCCCCCCCCCCTAGGGAATTTTGCAGACATATCCTATCTTGAAGAAAATTTCAAGCCGCATCTTTTAAGAGATGTTTGCACTCTGTGCTCTGGGGCGTTAGTCTCTGACAGCCTGTTTCATATGTTACTGTAACAAACTAAGGAAAAAATCAAAATGAAAGTTTGAGCTACAGATAGAAGACATTAAACCATCTAATTATTCAAATTTCTTATGTAGTTTGCAAGCTGGATGCCTAAGCTACATAAAAGCAGCATTTCAAACAAAATTTCAGCCTTCAATGGTGTTATATGCGTTACATAGATTAAATTTCTCTTTGAAAACTGAAATCGTGACTAACATCATTCATTTTACAGACAATTTGTGCATTTTTACAAGTATTTTTAATCTTAGTTTACTAAAATACTCATTTGACTAATAGAAAAAACAAAAGTTTGCTTTTCTATCTCAAATACATTGTTTTATATGAGCTATTAAACAACCCTACCCCCAATTTTAAGTATCCAATTTTGGTCTCTATTATTGAAGAAAAATTTATGAAAATATTTGACGATCGTGGATATCTTACATTTTTAGCACTGTCTTGCTAATGCAATAAAGAATCATACATTTGCAAGTTAGACATCAGGATCAGAGCACTTATTAAAGTATGTAACGTACGTTACATGGCATAATGAATGAGCTAGGAAATTTTCTTGGAAGTAAGAGATGATATTTCAGAAAAATACCGTTTTTCACATGTTTTCCTATTAATCTCTAGCCTCTGGTGCCTTAGTCTTAGTAATTACAGTCATTGCTGATAACAAACCTATGGAATTGTGTTACCTATGTTATATATAACCTTTTTAATCACATATTTCCTTATGCCTATAATATTAAAATATATAGACATATAGATAGAAAATAATAGTTCTCATTTAAATGACACACTTTAATAAATATTCCTATTAAATAAAATTATACAAAAACAATCTTTATTCAAGTTACCCTCACAATGTCTATCATTGTGTCTGCTTCTATGGCAAAAAAATCACCCATTTCATCACAACCAGTAGAATCATGGCATTGTATTAGGACTGCAAACTGAGTACAATCCTGTTCCTCTCCACCCCTTAAGGAATTGTGCAGACATATCCTACCTTAAAGAACAATTCAAGCTGCATCAAATAAGAGATGTTTGCGCTCTATTAACTAGGGGTTTAGCCTGTAATGGTATGATACGTATGTTACCATATCAATTTAAGAATAAATGGATTGAAAGTCTGAGAAATAGAAAAAAGACATAAAACTATCTATTTATTTGAATTATTCATGTAGTTTGCATGCTGAATACTTTTGATACACAAGAAAAGATTTTTTAACAAATATACAGCTTATTATGGTGTTATATGTGTTACATAAATTAAGATTACTTTTTAAAATTGGTAATTGTGACAAACATCACTTATAAGCATTTCGTGTGATCCTCCTCTTTTGCCATCAAAAGACTTAATTTTCTTTGTATGTGTGGCCAGTGCCAGCGTCAAACAACTTGACTCAGCCAAACTTGAATCCTTAGCATTCTTCAAAAGCAGAAACAGCATGTCAGTGTCACGGGATCAAACACCTGATTAAATATGGGTTTAATGCCATTTCACATATATGCATACAATGGAGTATGACTCTGGTATATATCTCTTCCTGTGAAGTGGCAAGGGCAATCTAACTGCAGCTGCATCTGCATCCGTGTTAGTCAAATGATAACTTTGCTCTGATTTTGCAAAATCTATGTCTCTACCGTGTACCTCTAAGAATACTTTAAGATTTCTGACATTGGTCAAACAGAAATTTGATAGGCTGCTTTTTTGCATTATTTGCCATGAAACCTATCCAGTCTTTTGGTGCTTAAGTCCTCAGGTCTTAGATCAATAGTATTTTGCTGCGCCCAAAGAACTTTAAAAGTTTTCTTTAGTTACAATGTTGACTCTTGATGGTTTTGGCAGACCGTCTGAAACAATTTCTGTTACACCTTGAAAGTTATCTGGTATAAGAGAAAGAATATAAAGTTGGACATTGCCATCAATTATGTTTGCAGTAGGTTGTTTTTGATGTCAGTACATTGAAGCCTGTCTTAAAATAATGTAAAACCTATGATATTGCAGTTTTTACAGCCATATCATTAGCTGTTGCATTCAAAAGAAGGAAAGTTGACTATAGGTAGAATGGGATAACCAGTAGTTCTATATTATGCTCTATGGAAGATTTATACAGAGTAAACAAGTTGATAAGGTGCCTCATTTCATGATCCATTGAAAACACTGAAATTGAAAACACTTGCCTCTGACTGTGTAATCAAAAAGGATGTCACGACAATGCCCTTGCTCATTTAATATGACGAGTTATATATGTTACATCCTTTAATAAGCGCTCTTATCTTAGAAACTTAGTGAATCATTGAATTGAAAGGGTCTATTTGTGCTCTGTTCATCCTGCATTCCATTGCTTTACCTGCTGTGATACATCTAGTTGGTTTATCTGAAGGGAAAGAGTTACCTCGGTTTCAGCACTTCAAAGTACTAAGACTTCAAATAAGTTTTTGAATGCTTGGGGAAAGATAATAAGTGCAGAGACATTATTAGATGAAAATATGTGGGTTGCATGTATGGAAAGGCTACATTTATAATAGTTAACCAGCTAAGATATGATTCTATATCACAGAAATATCAAGGTACACCAGTCCAGGTACGCATTGCTCTTAATGGCATAGTTTTCCTCCTTGTAAAGCTTTAGTCTTTTTCCTACTTGCAGAGTATCACTTGAAACACATACTCAAAGAGCCAACTATTAGGAATTCATATCAGTTTCCGAATGTTCCAAGCCATAAATGGCAAAATTGGAAAGTTGATAATTGCTCATCAATTTTGAGTGGACTGGTGGTAAAATTGAATAACAGTAAATGATTGAAATATTGTGTGATGTTTTTACTAGTTGCAAGGAGGCGTGTGATGTTTTTACTAGTTGCAAGGAGGCGTGTGATAATAATGATTACCACAGAAGCAGACAACGACAAACACATTAAGTGTCCTGATCTTAAACTTAATGGCATCTTGCAGATATATGAGCAAGACAGACTAAGAAAATGAAAAATATCCACATGCTGTAATCGCTTTCATGTGTTTTACTTAACTGGTAATAACAAAATTCGCTTCTCTGTAAAACTGGGAGTAGGGCTGTGTATTAGCTTCTATAAGACAATATATTTAAGATAGAAAAGCAAACTTGGTTTTTCCTATTCATCAATTGAGTATATATTTGTAAAATCTAATAAAACAGTTTGAAACCAAGTCTTAGAAGTTGTTTAACTAAATGACGATAGCCACAATTATAGCTTTTAAATTACAATTAGGTTCATGTTACGCACATAACACCACAGTTAGCCATATTAATGTTTAACAGCTTCCATATGTAGTAAAGACATCCAGTATAAAGACTATAAGAATGTCAATTTATTAGATAATTTTAATGTCTTCTTTTAGTAGCTCAAACATTCAAATTTGTTATTCTCAAATTGATATAGTAACATATGTAACAAGCTGTTACAGGCTAACGCCCCGACTTACAGAGTGCAAACATTTCTTATTAAATGCACCTTGAATGGTTACATAAGATGTTATTTGTCTGCAGAATTCCAAAGGGGATTAGGATGGAGCAGGCCCTTACTCAGCTTGATGTCAAAATACTGTTTGATGATTTTACTTATCACGCTAACATATGTAACGCTCTCTGATCTTTAAAACTTGATGGCAACTAGCAGATATATAAGTCTTTATCATAGGTGCCAGTTTAAAATCCCTAAACAATGTAAGATATCCAACAGCTGCAAGTTTTTTTCACAATTTTAGCTCAAACTTTCAAACTACATTTCCTTTATTTGATATAGTAACGCATGTAACACACTGTTTCAGACTAACGCCCCTAAATAGAGAGTGCAAACATCCCTTATTCGATGCAGCTTGAGTTGTACTATAAGAAGGAATATGTCTGCGAAATTCCCTCGAGGAGATTAAAACATTTTAGGCATATCTTACGTAAAGACAATGAGCTTGCCCATTTATTACATCAGGTAACATATGTTACAGCCTCTGATATCAAAAATTTTGCAACAAATTTGCAGATTTATGAGTCTTTTCATATAAGCAAATAAATCCCAAACAATGAAACACATTCATCAACTGCAAATATTTTTTAACTATTTTTACTTCAGTTTTAATACCAAACGTTTTACCTTAAAACTGGGTAGGGGTAGGGTTTTTTAATTGCTTATTCCAGAAAAAATATTCAAGCTAGGGAAACAAACTTTAATTTTTCTGTTAGCCAATTGCATAAGCTAGTCAGACATGGTTAAAACATTTTGCAAAACACACAGAGAGATTGTGAATGTAAATGATGTTAGCCACACTTGCAAATTTTAATGGGTTATCTGATTTATGTAACGCATATGACACCTTAGGAAGCGGCAATTTTGTTTAAATGGCTGTCATATGTAGTTAAGATATCAAGTATGCAGACTATATGAATGATTTTTGAAAATAAATATTTTAATGTCTTTAATTTGTAGCCCAAACTTTCAATTTACTTTTTCTTAGTTTGATTAAGTAACGTATGTTACAGGATCTTACAGACTAACGCCCCGGAGCACAGAGTGCAAACATCTCTTAAAAGACTCGGCTTTCAATTCTCTACAAGATAGGATATGTCTGCAAAATTCCCTAGTGGGGGAGCAAACCCATTCTCAGCCATCCGTCTATTTATTGCACAAAAATAAGTGTAAGTTTATACTATAAGGGGTGGCAGTTCAGCTGCCACCTAACAACAGGTAGAAAAATTAAGGATTTATCACTGGAAAATGTTTTACCGCAGATTGTTTATTGCATAAGATAAGTGTAAGTTGATACCATAAGGAGTGGCAGTTCAGCTGCCACCTAACTACAGGTAGAAATGTTCAGGACTTATTACTGGAAAATGTTTTACCGCAGAATGTTTATTGCACAAAAATAATTGTAAGTTTATACCATATGGGGTGGCAGTTCAGCTGCCACCATATTACAGGTAGAAATATTAAGGAATTATCATAGGAAAGTATTTTATCGCAGATTGTTTATTGCGCAAAAATATGTGTAAGTTTATACTAAAAGGGGTGGCAGTTCAGCTGCCACCTAATTACAGGTAGAAATCTTAAGGACTCATCACTAGAAAATGTTTTACCGCAGATTGTTTATTGCACAAAAATAAGTGTTAGTTCATATTACACATTTGTTTTACAAAACACACATAAATTAAGATTACTGTTATGTAATTTTTTTCTTCAAATGAAACAGTATTTAGCCACTTATCGTCTGCTTCCCTAGTCTGTTGATGTTCTTATGTAGCTCTTATGTAGCTTATATTGCAAAAAATATGGACCCAGATCGGACTGCTCCCCCGAAACATTGTCTTCCATGAAAAGAAATCTCCATGAAAAATCTAGTCTGAAGTGCATTTAAATGTGTGCAGCAGACTAGAAATGCAGACAACATTTTAAGAAAAAAGTTATTGCTGGCTAAACATTAATCAAGCTTTCTGGTGTAGATTTGTAAAAATGCTTGTCACAATGCAGGATGCACATTGTTATTTAAACAACTGAGAGTCTTGCTAGCAAATTGATGTTGACAGATTTTTAACACTAAAACAAACACTGATTTTGAAGCTCCTCCCCACATTTTGAACTCTGGTTGTGTGTCTCCTGGGTAAATTAGAGTTGGCTGTGCTGTATTTGAAAAACATTTTTGTCTGCAATGAAGAATTGAAAGGGGGCATGCAAGGCTATTCACTTTGTTTACTTGGCAACCAACTAAAGTTCCAAATGTAAACGTGCGCTTAGTTCGATTCTAAGTGGGCCCATTTGGCATGAATAGTTAAGCAGACAGCCTTATGTCCCTTGATAAAATAGTTTTAAAAGCACCCCGTTTTCGCGCTGTATACACCAAGGGAGATCACTTAGTATGGAGGTGTATCGTTATACCCCTGGTACGAAGTATATAGGGGGTATATAGTTTTTGCCTTTTCTGTAATTGTGTTTGTCTGTTTGTCTGTCTGTTTGTCTGTAAACTTTTTTTCCGTCAAAGATTTCTTAGCAACTACTTGGGTTAGGATTCTGAAATTTGGTACAAAGCTTGATAGTGATGAGTTGTATTGTGTAACAAAAGAACAGCCACGTATTGCTTATCAGTCCCTTTATTTGTTCATTTTTCTTTCTCTCCAATAGAAATTTCTGTCACAGATTTCTCAGCTCCTATTGGAGCCAGTGTTTTCAAATTTTGTGTACATCTTCAGGTGTGTAAATGGAAATTAAGATGCTTATCCTCATTTTGCCTTCTTTTTTCAAATTTTCATTTTTTCCTTCTTTCTCTCTTATATAATGCATATGGACATTTTTTTCTGTCAAAGATTTCTCAGCGACCACTTCAGTGAGGATTCTGAAATTTGGTACAATGCTTGATAGTGATGAGTTGTATTGCGTAACAAAAGAATAGCCACATATTGCATATCAGTCCCTTTATTTATTCATTTTCTTTCTCTCCAATGGAAATTTCTGTCACAGATTTCTCAGCCCCTATTGGAGCCAGTGTATTAAAATTTTGTGCACACCTTCAGGAAGGCAAAGTGTACTGTGTAAATGGAAATTAAGATGCTAATCCGCATTTTGACTTCTTTTTTCAATTTTTCATTTTTTCCTTCTTTCACTCTTATATAATACATATAGACATTTTTCCGTCAAAGATTTCTCAGCAACTACTTGAGTTAGGATTCTGAAATTTGGTACAAAGCTTGATAGTGATAAGTTGTATTGTGTAACAAAAGAACAGCCACACATTGCTTATCAGTCCCTTTATTTATTCATTTTTCTTTCTCTCCAATGAGAATTCTGTCGCAGATCTCTCGGCTCCTATTGGAACAAGTGTTTTCAAATATAGTGTACACCTTCAGGTAGGCTAAGTGTATTGTGTAAATGAAAATAAAGATGCTAAAGCTCATTTTGCCTTCTTTTTCAATTTTTCCTTCTGTCACTCCTCGTATATATACATATGGACGTTTTTATCCGAGTTTTCTCAGCAACTACTTCATTTAGGATTATGAAATTTTGTGTACACTTTCAGGTACGCAAAGTGTATTGTGTAAATGAAAATTAAGGTGCTTATCCTCATTTTGCCTTCTTCAAATTTTCAATTTTTCCTTCTGTCACTCTTATATAACATCTGGACATTTTTCATCAAAGTTTTCTCAGAAGCTTCTTGATTTAGGATTATGAAATCTTTGACAATTTTGTCTTTTCTCTGAAGGTGTTACAGCCTCTGATGGCTACCGCCGGGGGTATGTGAGTTTTGCTCACTTCTTGCTATATTTCATATTTAGCTCCCTTTGGAACAGCTTGGTTTAGTTGATCCCTTTCATATGTGTATACGCACCTGGTGTATGTGAAGGGAGCCACCGTGGGCAGTGAATAAACTGCTCGCCCTCTAAACCAGGGCTCGCAGGTTCAACCCCTGGTTCACCAGTCTGTCGGATGAGACTTTAAGCCGTGGTTTGTCTCCATATGACCTTAGCTGTTGGTGGGACGTTAAACACAAACACAATAACAGCTTGGCGTGTGTGATAGTTTTGAATCTTTAATTTTGAACGCGCAGCGAGGACTTATTAAGAATAGCGCGTGCTCGTTTAAGTATTCTAAGGTCTCATTAGCCTATCTGTGCCCTCAATTACAATGCTTCCTTAAAGTTAAGGAGGACTTAAGTTAAGTATTGATATTTCAACATGTTTCATTAAATGTTTGATAAATTGACAGGATCGATCGATGCATTACTTATGGTCAAAGATATCACTGTGATTTACAGAAAAAAAGGAAATAACTTTGATTTGAATAAGTTCGAAACGATATTTTTCGCACACTTAACTTAAATCTTCCTAAACTTTAAGGAGGCATTGTAATTTTGGGCCCTGGTAACTGCACATTTGGGTCGAACCAATGAGATTACTATTCCAATGACACCCATTCGATCCACCATGCTCACCTTAGTGGATTTTAATACACTCACAGACACAACTGCTGAATTTACTATTGTTATCATTTATATTCATTTGCTGTAAAAAACACGTCACTCAAATGTATATCGTCGTGCTGAAAAAAGATAATGGAGAGCGTCACAAACACTCTGACATGACTACAAATTATACCTTTTTATATTATTCAGAAGTGACAAAACGCATTTCTCATTCTCATTACAAGCCAAACGAGCCCTCTCTATTTAATGTTTGCTCAAATAATTCCGATAGTTTTTCTTTGATTGGATTATATGACAATGTGGTATATAGAGAAAGTTATGTCGCCTCGCCTCTGCTATACAACATCCAACGGTCTTGCTGTTGACAACATCAGATACAGTTTCTTTACAATACCGGAAGACAAATACATTTGTCACGGTGCCCAAATGCCTGCCTTTCACGGTTTCTTGCGTGCTTTATGGCAGTCGACCTCGTATAACACGTTCCTCAACCTAGGTTTGTTTACGAAATAAGAAAGCGATAAGAATCTTAAATTAAAATTTCCCCAAATTTGAATTTTATGAATGAAAACGTGAGCCATGTCGAGGGAAAAGGCTTGAGTGTGCATAAGCTAAGGACTGATGTACGGATCACTCTTAGTCTGCACACTCCTATCAGTCGCATTAGCTGCCTAGATAGTATAATGCATGTATCTACGAAATTAAATGATTCTGTAGACGAGCTACTGGTTTGCGTCTATACTCCATTGATATGACAATATGAGCCGGTTCATGGCATAACAAACTAAATACCCGGTGCGCCCAGCTAAAGACTTAGATCAGCTTGGACATCAGCCAAGTCGTATCAGTGGGTAACAGTGGACTCCTGGTTTCTTCATGCCATGTTTTAAATGACTATTACAACTACTCTTACATATGCTCAGACTGATCATTGTCTTCGCTTGACGCATATGTAATTGTGTTGTGTGCTAGCTCATTCCTATCATTTGACTGCTTCACTTAGAACAACACATAAGAAAATTCAAATGCAGTCTGCACATTCACAGTCCGTACATGGACCCATTTAAAGAAATCTTAGAAGAAGAAAACACATTCGGACAATCTTCAAACTTTTTTTGAAACATACCCATTTCAAAAAATCTTAGAAGAAGAAAAAACGGACAAACTTCAAACTTTTTGCGAAACATATCTGAGGTTGTTTTTCTCGCGATTCGGTTAGTGAAATAGACAGAATCTGACACTCATTTCGTGCGAGAGAAGAAAGAAAACCTATTTTGTGTAAATTCCAGCAGGTGTCGGATTTTATTTTTTAAGCATCTCTTAAAGTTTATGTTCGAATCACATGATGGCGTCTTTTATTCAAAGTTTCGGGTTCGTTCTAAGGATTTGCATTTTGATGAATACGTGTGGTGTTAAGTTTCGGGTCAAACAGTAACTACGCAATAAAAGATTGAAATCAGACTCCGGATGTATGTATCAAGAAGCTGTGTTATGAATGATGTCATAAGTGCAGCTTTGCTTTTCTTTCTTTTCATTTTTTTTTCTTTTTTTTATGAATTCAGTTTTTCAAAACGACACCAGACTGAGGTGATCTTATCTTTCTGCTTATTTCATCAGCTGATTCAGGAATGACATGCGATTTCTAACGATGTGGTATGCGCGACCAGCAAAGCCTCAGATCAGACTGCGTATACGCGCAGTCTGATCAGAGCCTTTGCTAGTCGCTTGAATATTCTATGAGTGTTAAGCTTCTGACCGAAAAGCGTTTGGAGTGTCTAAGTTTAAAAGGAGACTGCACAGGCTCGTCAGAGCCCACACTTGTCAAAATGCCACATTATTGGAAAACACATGTCGCTGCTCATCTACTTTTGTGCGCCCGTGTCCGTATCTGGCAAGTGCGTAGCCAGTATTACGCACCTCAACGGGAGGCCTCTGAAACAAGCAGTGATTCTTGTCAATTGCGTTCTTTTTCAAAATGGGGACTTCTCTTAAAGGAAAGTATTTGCTTCCGATTTCTTCACTGTTTGACAAAAATCGCAGCATAGAAAGGTACCTTTGGTATCGAAAGGCCGCATAATCACTGCACGGACCATTTTTTCGGCCAATTTTGGGGCTTCAGGGGGTGGTGTTTTTGGAAAGATAATTTTTGGTTACCATGACAAATTATTTACAAATGTTCTGTATCAAAGGTAACCATACATGAGCCAAAACTAAATGATATAGTTTGGAAACCTATCTAAGCCATGTAATAGCAACTATACCCCACCCACTGTTTTTTCCTACAAACATTCATAGGGCCCCCTTTTAGTTTATCTGATTGTAAAAAAATATCCTGCAAGCGCCCAGCAATGCACACTCACATGGGTGTGTAGCTTGGCAGGACACTAGTATGAAAAATTATATCAGAAGTTACGGTAACCGATAAACTTTTTCGCTACTTTCCTTAGAAAAAACACCAAAATTCTGTGTTCAAATTTACCCACCTGAAAATGATTATGTCTGCATTATCTCCCCCTGTCACAGAGCATACAGAGTCGACATTTAGCTTTACGTCATGTGACACGATTACCATTTGTAAAAACCTTTTACCCATAGGACAGAGACCAATTGCCTTACTAGATTCTAGTAGGTCAATTAACATTAAATCCATCTTCACAGCAGCGACTATTTATTTAATGTCAACTGCCTTTCAAAAACTGCAAGATTAATTGTTTATACAGTGTGCTCCCTGGGAAACTGGAAGTTATAATGCTTATCGCATTAATAAATTGAGCCAGTGCATGAGACTTCCAACAATGTGGTATGTGCGACCAGCAAAGCCTCAGATCAGCCTGCGCAGTCTGATCAGAGCCTTTGCTAGTCACTTGAGTATTCTATGATTGTTAAGCTATTGACCGAACAACATTTGGAGTTGCTAAGCTTAATAGGAGGCTGCAGAGGCTCATCTGAGTCTACACATTTCAAAATATCAAATTGTTGGAAATCTCATGCCGCGGCTCAATTGGTATAAAAGCTATGTTTTATTCCATTGTCACAATATAGATCACAGCAACAACAATAACAGGTAGAGATGTCTCGGCTTTAGTACGAAAATAAGATACAAGATACAAGATACAATTTATTTATTAGAAAATCCATAAAGGATATCAGAAATACAATAGAGTAAAGACAATGAACAAGAAAGAGAAAAAAGAATAAGTGTAAGTTTAAACCAAAAGGGATGGCAGTTCAGCTGCTACCTAATAACAGATATATATTTGTACTAAAACAATACGAGGTTAAACATTTACCGGTGATAAATCCTTCACATTTCTGAGGGGGTGGACAGGGGGGTACCCCATTCCCAGTTCCCTCCCCCTTTCCCCCCACTTCCCTCCCCCTTCTCCCCCACTTCCCTCACCCTTCTCCCCCACTTCCCTCCCCCTATCAGATTTTTCCCTCCCCCTGATAAAATTTTGTTCTTATTCAAGAACTAAAGCGTATATATGTAAGTGAAGAACTAAGAATAGTTCACCAGAGACTCAGCTGTCGTATTTTCATGCCCAGTAGGCAAAGAACCAGACTATCTCCAGGTCAATGTCTTTTCTCGAACCAGCAAAGGAAACATTTTTTATGCTAGGCAAAACAAAAACCTCTTGTTTATGGTCAATTTTGGCGCCTATTCAATTTTGAGCCTTTTTGGGATATTAAGGTCTACTTTCTAGACTTTTAAAGGATTTTTGTTTTTACTTTTTCATACAAAAAGTTTATAAAAAACGTTTGCCAACCTGTCGACCTCTTAACATATTGAAGATATTGAAGAGGTAACGGCAAAAACAATATTGATTTTTTAAATTTTTTTTGCCTTACTTCTAAAATCATAAATACAGGTGCATGCTTTGCGCTGCTCTTAAAAATTGTGTGTCGATTAACTCTTTTTGCATACTTGGTATGCTGATTTGTTTGATTTGATTCTTTACGTCCCATCAACAATCTTTTAGTTATAAAGGGACGGGTCTTCCTGGGTTGAACTATTACTAAGCTAGGATTAATGTTCTTGCTCAAGGACACAACGCAGTGACGCCGGTGAGGCTCGAACCCGCGGCCCTTCGGTCTCGAGTCAAGCACTCTACCATTGAGCCACTGCGCTCCCTTATAAGCTGATTTGTTTTCAAAGCTAACTTTTTCGCAAAAAAAAAAAAAAAAAAAAAAAAAAAAAAATCAGGAATACCTGGCGCCATCAGAGTGCCAAAAGTGTTGGGTCAAGATCAGGGCCGGCAGAATCAAGATCAGGACCGATAGAAGCTGATCTGGGTCCAAACTGTTTGCAAAGACAAAAGTGTATAAGTATTAGGATATTCTGCTGGTGTTGATTTATTGTTGATTGTTACTCCAATTGTGGGATTCTGTAATTGTTCTATGTTTTGTTGTGCGTTACTTTATGTCCATTCTAGTTTTGCAGCTTTGCTTAGTTTGTCTTCCTGGTGTCTCGTGATTGTTGTATGGCTCTTCCTCGCAGTGCCATGCGTTTGTCTGCAGTTTGTGATTGTGATTTTTTCCTGATCATACTCACTTACTATTCTTGTAAAAAGTTTGTTTTAGAAGAACTATAAGGGAGACAAGGAAGGGTTCATATGCATGATTTTGAGCAGCGAGATATATGCTCTAAGGAACCTTCATAAAACTCTTTCACATTTGTGGAAAAATGGATTCTAGTATGAACATTGTAAGGTGTAGGCTTAACTCTTTTGAGCACGAATCTCAATACTTGATTCTTGTGAATGTCACTTTAAAATACGCCATTCATCGATATTATGACAGATCAAAACACTAGCATACCATGGAGGCCAGCCTTATAAGATCGGTGAACTCGTGCTGTCGGTATTTTATGAACATTGTAAGGTGTAGGCCTAACTCTTTTGAGCACGAATCTCAATACTTGATTCTTTTGAATGTCACTTTAAAATACGCCATTCATCGATATTATGACAGATCAAAACACTAGCATACCATGGAGGCCAGCCTTATAAGATCGGTGAACTCGTGCTGTCAGTATTTTTTTTAATTAAGTTTTTAGCAGTTTACAAAAGTAATTCTCTAGCGCGGACAGGTACGCAACTTGCCTAAAATTAATAGTCTGCATTTAAAAATAGCGCATGCTGATGAATAACCTAGATGACAAGATGAAAATGCGGCTTCACGGTCCACGCGCCAGGATATAACACACTCTAGGTAGTGGTGTACAATAAAAAATCTTTAAAAAATCAGGGCCTCCTTTTTACTTCGTTTTTGGGTACCGAACCTTCAAAGAAAGTAATGCCACCATAAACATGATAACACCTGTCACAATTGGAAACACCTGCCACAATTGGAATTAGGCAGATGAGAACTGCTTTTCTACACGCACTTTGTATATGTATTACCAGGAATAAAACTGGCATATAATAATTCCATAGTTTCGATTTAATACGTACGCTAATGCGTTTTTGCGTAAGCGGTAGCTATATGTATACGTCCCTGACGAAATAAATAAAATAGTTATCGACGGCAGCTGAACGCCAGTTAAATGTGTAAATGCCAAAGGAAGAGAATCAAAGGGACGCAATCCTATACGGAGACTGATAAATATGGACAGAAACAATCAAGTTTGCTAAGACGCCCGAAATTACTCGAAACCGAAGACTCTAAAGTGAACTGCGTCCTTTTAGGCCCTTATATGACTTATAGGTCTTAAAGGGTATCGATATGAATCATTTTTTATGAATTTTCTAGTAAAAAAGCAAATTCGCTCTCCAATCTTTCCAGACTCCCGCCCACAATGGCCCCTCTTCCCGCCCCCTCTACTCCCGCTTCCCGCCCCCTCTACCCCCGATTCCGCACCCTCTACCCCCGATTCCGCACCCTCTATCCCCGTACCCCCGCCCCCCCTGTCCACCCCCTCATTTCTACCTATTATTAGGTGGCAGCTGAACTGCCTACCTTATTGGAATAAACTTACCACTATTACCGTACTAAAGCAATATGAGTTAAAACATTATCTGGCGATAAATCCTTAAAGTTTCTACTTGTTATTAGGTGGCAGCTGAACTGCCATCCCATTTGGTATAAACTTCCACTTATTTCTATACTAAAACAATACGAGGTAAACATTTTCAGGCGATAAATCCTTAACATTTCTACAGGTTATTAGGTGGCAGCTGAACTGCAATCCCTTCTGGTATAAACTTACACTTATTTTCGTACTAAGGCAATATGAGATGAAAAAATCCAAGTGATAAATCCTTAACATTTCTACCTGTTATTGTTGTTGCTGTAATCCAGATCGTGACAATCGAATAAAACATAGCTTTTAAAGCAATTGTAATGTTACACAAGGATCAGTTGCAGTTCTGCTGTCACCAAATTCTGAAATGTATGCTATTTAACTGTAAGTTTATACCATTAGGGGTGGCAATTCAGCTGCCACCTAACTACAGGTATAAATTTTAAGGACTTATCATTGGAAAATGTTTTACCGCATATTGTTTATTGCACAAAAATAAGTGTAAGTATATACTATAAGGGGTGGCAGTTCAGCTGCCACCTAACAACAGGTAGAAAAATTAAGGACTTATCACTGGAAAATGTTTTACCGCAGATTGTTTATTGCATAAAATAAGTGTAAGTTTATACCATAAGGAGTGGCAGTTCAGCTGCCACCTAACTACAGGTAGAAATATTCAGGACTTATCATTGGAAAATGATTTACCCCAGAATGTTTATTGCACAAAAATAAGTGTAAGTTTATACCATATGAGGTGGCAGTTCAGCTGCCACCATATCACAGGTAGAAATATTAAGGAATTATCAAAGGAAAGTGTTTTATCGCAGATTGTTTATTGCGCAAAAATAAGTGTAAGTTTATACTATAAGGGGTGGCAGTTCAGCTGCCACCTAACTACAGGTAGAAATATTAAGGACTCAACACTGGAAAATGTTTTACCGCAGATTGTTTATTGCACAAAAATAAGTGTTAGTTCATATTATAAGAGGTGGCAGTTTTGCTGCCACCTAATTTGGTTTAAAGCTTACACATTTGTTTTACAAGACACACATAAATTACGAATACTGTTAAGTAATTTTTTTCTTCAAATGAAACAGTATTTAGCCACTTATCGCCTGCTTCCCTAGTCTGTTGATGTTCTTACGTAGCTCTTATGTAGCTTATATTGCAAACAATATGGATCAGATCAGACTGCTCCCCCGTAACATTGTCTTCCATGAAAATAAATCTCCATGAAAAATCTAGTCTGAAGTGCATTTTATTGTGTGCAGCAGACTAGAAATGCAGACAACATTTTAAGAAAAAAGGTATTGCTGGCTAAACATTAATCAAGTTTTCTGGTGTAGATTTGTAAAAATGCTTGTCACAATGCAGGATGCAGATTGTTATTTTAACAACTGAGAGTCTTGCTAGCAAATTGATGTTGACAGATTTATAACACCTAAACAAACACTGATTTTGAAGCTCCTCTCCACATTTTAAACTCTGGTCGTGTGTCTCCTGGGTAAGCCGTTTCAATTCAGTCCGGTTACCCATAGGACAGAGACCAAATACCTTACTAGACTCAAGTAAGTCAGTTAACACCTCTCCAGCAGCAACTGTTTATTTATGCCAACGCTCTTCAAAATTGCAACATGAATTGTTTATACAGTGTGCTCCCTGGGAAAGTGGAAGTTATATTACTTATCACATTAATAAACAGTAGTGAAACTGACTCCCCTGTGCATAAAAGTAGTTCTACTTTCTAGAACTGCACTATTGACGTAGAAAGTCACTGGATTTTTTTTATATCATATTGCTTTAGTACGAATATACCAAAAGGGATGGCTGTTCAGCTACCTAATAACAGGGAGAAATTTTAAGGATTTATCCCCTGAAAATGTTTACCTCGTATTGTTTTAGTATGAAATTATTAAAGTGTAAGTTATACCAAAAGGGATGGCAGTTCAGCTGCCACCTAATAACAGGTAGAAATGTTAAAGATTTATCGCCAGAAAATGTTTAACCGCATATTGTTTTAGTACGAAAATAAGTGTAAGTTTATACCAAAAGGGATGTCAGTTCAGCTGCCATCTAATAACAGGTAGATGTTAAGGATTTTTTTTGCTGGAAAAGGTTTTACCATTATATTCTTTTAGTATGAAAGTTTATACCACAAGGGAGGGCAGCTCAACTGCCACCTTATAACAGGTAGAAATGTTAAGGAGTTATCACTGGTAAATGCTTGACCTCATATTGTTTGAGTACGAAAATAAGTGTTAGTTTATACCAAAAGGGGTGGCAGTTTAGCTGACACCATATTACAGGTAGATATGTTAAGGATTTTTTGCCGGAAAAGGTTTTACCATTATATTGTTTTAGTATGGAAGTTTATACCACAATGTTGGGCAGCTCAACTGCCACCTAATAACAGGCAGAAATGTTAAGGATGTATCACTGGTAAATGCTTGACCTCATATTGTTTGAGTACGAAAGAGGTGTAAGTTTATACCAAAAAGGGTGGCAGTTCAGCTGACATCTTATAACAGGTAGATATGTTAAGGTATTATCACTAGAAAATGGTGACCTCATATTGTTTAAGCTCGAAAGTCTATACCAAAAGGGGTGTTAGTTCAGCTGCCACCTTTTGACAGGTAGGAATGTTAAGGATTTATCAATGGAAAATAATTACCTCATATTTTTAGGACGAAAGTTTATGCCAAAAAGAGTGTCAGCTCAGCTGCCACCTAATAACTGGTAGAAATGTTAAGAATTTATACCTAGAAAATGTTGACCTCATATTGTTTATGCCCGAAAGTCTATACCAAAAGGGGTGTTAGTTCAGCTGCCACCTTATAACAGGTAGAAATGTTAAGGATTTATCACTAGAAAATGTTGACCTCATATTGCTTAAGCTCGAAAGTCCATACTAAAAGGGATGGCAGTACAGCTGTGAACTGCCACCTTATAACAGGTAGAAATGTTTAGGATTTAACTTTGGAAAGGTTGACCTCATATTGTTTGAGTACGAAAGTCTATACCTAAGGCGTGGCAGTTCAGCTGCCACCTAATAATAGGTAGAAATGTTAACGATTTATCACTGGAAATTGGAAAATGTTTTACCTCATTTTATTTGAGTACGAAAATAAGTTAGTTTATACCAAAAGGGGATGGCAGTCTAGCTGCCACTTAATAACAGGTAGAAATGTTAAGGATGTATCACTGGAAAATGCTTTAACTCATATTGATTTAGTAGGATGGTTTATACTAAAAGGCGTGGCAATTCAGCTGCCACATAATAACAGGTAGAAATGTTAAGGATTTATGACAGGAAAATGTTTTACCTCATATTCCTTTAGTACGAAAATATGTCTTAAGTTTATAAATATCAAAAGGGTGGCAGTTTAGCTGCACATTTGTTTTGCTCAGTAAAAGATTACTTTTTTTTCTTTTCTAATGAACCTCTATTTAGCCGCTTTTCGTCTGCTTCCCTAGTCTGTTGATGTTCTTATGTAGCGTATATTGCAAACAATATGGACCCAGATCAGACTGCTACCCTCGTAACATTGTCTTCCATGAAAAAATCTAGTCTGAAGTGCATTTGAATGTATGCAGCAGACTATTAATGCAGACGGTTATTGCTGGCTTAGAGTTCACCAAGCTTTCTGGTGTATATTTGTAAAAATCCTTGTCGCATTGCAGGATAAATTTTGTTACATAAACAACTGAGAGTCTTGCTGTTAAATTGATGTTGATAGATTTATAACACTGGTTTTCGAAGCTCCTCCCCACATTTTAAACTCTGGTCGTGTGTCTCTAGGGTATTTTAGGTCCCACCTAAATTGTTTAATATTCTTTTCATAGTGTCAATCCACTTTATACGTGATTGTTATATCAGGTTCTTCACGCGAGCTGATGCAGATGCTGATACATTCGGATATACGAGGGGCCTAAAAGCAATATACAGACCAGACTGTGATCATGCGTTGTCGCTTCCATGATGTTTTTGTAGAAAACCATTTCGTCGAATGCAGCACTTCGTAGAAAAAAATTCCACGTCGAATATGACCGTTGAATTATCTTTGAAAACCATTTCGGACCCCCCCTTTTTTCTATTCCTTCTTAACCCATTTATGCAGAATGGAATTTCCCACTGTCACATCAATTAGACCAGTCTCTTTCCCTTTTTAGGGTTGTTAATCAATCATTCTGTTAACCAGTTCCAAGCATAACCCTATCGGTGCACAGAGATGAAGAGGCGTGGATTCAGCGTCGATCTGACGTTTCTTTTCCTCTGCGTGTCTGCTGTGTCTTATCTGAAATATTTCATATTTGGCAAAACCACTACGATATACATGTTATATCTTCACACATCTAACAACCTGTCATCAGAGCGCAAATAAAAGATAGTATGTTGTTATTGTTTGGTATTTTTCATCTTAATAAAAAATATTATACAGTTTGTAAGAAAGCAGTGGAGAACCGGATCAGACGCCGCTCCTACAGAAAGGACGCTAGGTGTATATCATGTATATATATACATCTTAATTTTCCGTTTAGCAGTTTCATCAATTATTCATTCCAGGGACCCATTGACGAAGGTGCTATTTGAACAGCGCGGATGTGCAGGCTGGTCTGCGCCTTTGTAATACATTTAGGTGTCACCAGTCTTTATTTAGGTCTGGACTAAATACATTTAGGTTCCATCTCTATTAATTTAGGTCCCACTTCAAATGATTAATGTCCCACCCAAAATAAATAAGGTCCTAAATTATTTTAGGCTGTACCTAAAATAATTTCAGTGTCATACCTAAAATAATTATAGTGTGACACTAGAAATAATCATAGTATGACACTTAAAATAAAAATAGGTGCCACCTATATTAATATAGGTCCCACCTAAATTAATTTAGGTCCCACCTAAAATAATTTTAGAGTAACACCTAAAATAATTTAGGTGTCACACTGAAACTTTTTAAGTGTCACACTTATATCATATTTTTATTTTAGGTGGGACCTACATTAATATAGGTGGTACCTAAATTAATTTAGGTGGGACCTAAAATTATTTAGGGTGTCACACTATTCATATAGGTGGGACCTAAATTAATTTAGGTGTCACACTATAATTGTTTTAGGTGTTATGCTGAAATTATTTTAGGTCCCACCTAAATTGTTTAATTATTTTTCATAGTGTCAATCCACTTTATACGTGATTGTTATATCAGGTTCTTCACGTGAGCTGATGCAGGTGCTGCTACATTCGGATATACGAGGGGTCAAATAGCAGTATACAAATCAGGCTGTGAAAAAGGCATACAGATAGAGCTGACATGCAATTCAAAGTTGTTTCCTTGTAGCCCTTATCAGTGTCTACACCATCTGAATTATATCCATATACCTTGACCAGAACTGAGCTGTTTCACAGTGACTGTCTTTCAGAACTTCCTATTTGAATGCATGGTACAAATGTATCTACTGTTTATGTGAGCAAACAGCGAAGGTTGATAGATCACACTGTAATAATAGTTTGAATCACCATAAATTAATAAAGAACTTCAATTTATTTTAGCCATGTAAATTTTATAAATTCACTGACAGATTTGATACACGAAAAGTCAACAACTGCTATACAGATACTCAGAATGACTAATGTTTCATTTGGTGACACATATAACAGTTAAAGCCAAAGGCATTTATTAATTGAATACTTATAATAGGTAGCCTTGTTTAAAGAAGTACACCAACCTGTGCCAGTATGCAAATAAGTATAAACTAATCGAAATTTCTAACCAATCACTTCCATTCTTTCAAAGCAGGCAATAATCAAGGTTTATAAATGAAAATTCGCCCAAACCGGTTAGATACGATAAGAGAACATGTTATTTCAGGAATAAACATGAAAAAAATATAAAAGATTGCCCATGTACTATGTGCTAAACATTTTGCTTGTCAAAAATATGTAGTTTTCTAGAAAACAGATTTTAAGACTGATCGGTTAAAACTTTCGATAAGTGTAAACAGGGCTTTTCAGAGACATTAGCTTGTATGTTTAATGCTATTTTTAGGGTAACATACGTAACATGGGCCTGAAAAATAGTGTAAGGAACTTCAATTCATTTAAGTAGCAGCCTTACAGATTTGTTATATTCTGTGACAGATGTAATACACGTATAGTCAATAACTACCATACTGATGCTCGGAAATAACGCAGGAAACACTAAGTAACATATACAACGGTAATAACTCAAGGCATTTATAAAATTAATACTAAAAATGTGTTATAAGAAGTTCATTAACCTGTGTTAGCATGCAAATATGTACGAACGTGTTATGGTTAAGACATTATCAGGGACATTTAATGCTATTTTTTTTTTTGGGGGGGGGGGGGGGGGTGTAACGTATATAACGTGATGCTACACGTTAACGCTGCCACTCTCAGAGGGCTAACATATTTTATTTTGTGTCTTATATAATGTACTTTCAGAAAATCATAGTGTACAAAATTCCCCAGGGGGAGGGGGTCCATAGCCAGTCAAGGCCTAATATAGTGAGTTGGCTGTATCTTCATACCGAGTGTATAACCGTATTACTATTTGGCAGTGACGCAATAACTAATCCACTGATAAATTAAATTAAGTATCAAAATATATTATGAACGCACTGGTCGGAGGTCGGAATCTGTTTGTTTAATTATAGTATTGAATGTAATTTTGGTCATTTATTTGTTTTGGTGCAAAGCTCATATTTAAACGAATACCATCAGTATCGTCCGAATACTTAAAAACACGCATGCATCCCATCTAGCCATTCGACCAACACACTGTGGTTGGGTACAGAGTGTGCATTCTGTCGAGCTTATACATCTATAGGGGCATTGGCTTCACACGTGAAACAGAAAATGTATATTTAAAATTGCAATGTAGGTTAATGGAAGTGCATTCGAGTCACGAGCATCTCAAAATTTCTGAACTCGAATATGTCGAATGTTGAGCTAGACAATCGATGTCTAGCTAGACAATCAACAATCAGCTCAACATTCAATGTCTAGCTAGACAATCAACATTCAGCTCAACATTCAATGTCTAGTTAGACAATTGACATTCAGCTCAACATTCATTGTCTAGCTAGACAATCAACATTCAGCTCAACATGCGATGTCTTGGTACTGAAGATGTTCTTAAACAAAATTTTGGCGAATGTTGAGCTAGACAATCGACATTCATCTCAACATTCAAGTTAGCAATGTGTCCGAACTTCAGAAGTCGAATGTCGATTGTCTAGCTCAACATTCGCCAAGATTAGGCTTCAGAAGTTCGGGCACATTGCTAACTCGAATGTTGAGCTAATTGCCGATTGTCAAGCTAGACATTTAATGCTGAGCTGATTGACGATTGTCTAGCTAGACATTGAATTTTGAGCTGAATGTCGATTGTCTAGCTTTACATTCACAAAGATTTGGCTTCAAAAGTTCGGACACATTGCTAACTCGAATGTTGAGCTGAATGCCAATTGTCGAGCTACACATTGAATGTTGAGCTGAATGTCGAATGTCGAGCTACACATTGAATGTTTAGCTGAATGTCGATTGTCTAGCTAGACATTGAGTGTTGAGCTGAATGTCGATTGTCTAGCTAGACATTGAATGTTGTGTTGAATGTTGATTGTCTAGCTAGACATTGAACGATGAGCTGAATGTCGATTGTCTAGCTCAACATTCGACGAATTCGTGTTTAGAAGTTTGGAGACACTTGTAACTCGAATGTTTAGCTGAATGTCGATTGTCCAGCTAGTCATTGAATGTTGAGCTGAATGTTGATTGTCTAACTACATATTGAATGTTGAGCCGAATGCCATTTGTGTAGCTCAACATTCGCCAAAATTCGGCTTCAAAGTGTGGGCACATTGCTAGCTCGAATGTTGAGAAGAATGTCGATTGTCTAGCTAGACATTGAATGTAGAGCTGAATGTCGATTGTCTAGCTAGACATTGAATGTTGAGCTGAATGTTGAGTGTCTAGCTAGACATTGAATGTTGAGCTGAATGTCGATGGTCCAGCTCAACATTCGCCAAGGTTCGGCTTCAGAAGGTTGGACACATTGCTAATTCGAATGATGAGCTGAATTTCGACTGTCGAGCTGGACATTGAATGTTGAACTGAATGTCGATTGTCTAGCTAGACATTGATTGTTGAGCTGAATGTCGATTGTCTAGCTCAACGTTCGACAAATTCGGGTTGAGAAGTTTGAAGACACTCATTACTCGAACGTTAAGCTGAATAACGATTGTGTCTAGCTGGACATTGAATGTTGAGCTGAATGTCGATTGTTGAGCTAGACATTGAATGTTGAGCCGAATGTCGATTGTCTAGCTCAACATTCACCAATACTCGGTTTCAGAAGTTCAGACACATTGCTAACTCGAATGTTGAGCTGAATGTCGATTATCAAGCTAGACATTGAATGTTGAACTGATTGTCGATTGTCTAGCAAGACATTGCATGTTGAGTGAAATGTCGATTGTCTTGCTAGACATTAAATGTTGAGCTGAATGTCGATTGTCTAGCTAGACATTGAATATTGAGCTGAATGTTGATTGTCGAGCTAAACATTGAATGTTGAGCTGAATGTTGATTGTCTCAATCAACAGTCGACAAATTCTGGTTCAGAACTTTGGAGACACTCGCAACTCGAATGTTCAGCTGAATTTCGATTGTCTAGCTAGACATTGATTGTGGAGCTGAATGTTGATTGTCTAGCTTGACATTGAATTTTGAGTCCAATGTCGATTGTGTAGCTCAACATTCGCCAAGATTCGGCTTCAGAAGTGTGGACACATTGCTAACTCTAATCTTGAGATGAATGTCGATTGTCGAGCTAGACATTGAATGTTTAGCTGAATGTCGATTGTCTAGCTAGACATTGAATGTTGAGCTGAATGTCGATTGTCGAGCTAGACATTGAATGTTGAGCTGAATGTCGATTTTCTAGCTAGACATTGAATGTCGATTGTTGATTGTTGGTTGACTAGCCAACTTCACGCATATGATTAATTTTACGTATGCGTTTATCCCGGACAACTCTATTTGTATATAATATCCGAGCAATAAATTAAAGACGGATTAACTTTCAATAAATAAAAAAAAACTCTAAATAAATATAACAATACAGTCTTAAAGATTCTGTATTGAACCAATGCTTTTTGGAGAAAAAAATCACAGTTATATTGAGAAATAATGGAGATATGATTATTTAATCTTCAACATACGTCAGTTTTTGTCAAAACTCGCCGCGCAGCCTCGACAATGTATTTCCAATATATACATTCACATGTACCTGGTCCGTGTTTACTGGGTCCGAGGTTCTATACTCAAAGTAGAAAAATACTGTATTTTCCAAAATGCAAAACAAAACTACCAAAAAGAACTACTTTTCACGCGTAATATTTTTCAGAATGAATGAATGAAATCCTATTAAGTCCGTATCCTGCTGAACACGGATATACCCTGATCTGAAAAAAAACAGTGTAGATCCGGATCATCTGGCTTCTTTGGAACAAACTAATCAGGAGCTATACTGTTTTTAGTATGCGTCTAATTCAATTGTTAAAATTGAAACCATGCAACACATCTGGCTCTAAATTGTCAAGGAGTGTAGCATATTGAAGTGTTCAGCCAAGCTTTTCATGGAATTGAAAATCTTTCAAACTTGAGAACGGATGCAAGCCCCATGTACTTTCGGCTAAACAAGTTTTTTTTTCTTTTCAAGGAATTGTGTCTGGAAACAAAGCAAACGTGGCTATAATCCCATGTCACACGAAACTAATGACCCCTGTCTCAAACCGAGGTCGTTTTCTCAGTATAAAATATTCTTACAGCCATTTTGTTTTCATGAGATATGCTTGACTGAAGAGATGTTATAATGCACTAAAATCCGTAACTTTAGTCTGATCAGTCTAAAAGATATTTACGCTTACTTCTGGATGAGGCGTTTTTTGTTGACGTCAGTATAAATTTTGCAGCAAGATTGAAAATCTAGACACTTATGTTTTATGATTTAGTCTTTCTGGATTCCTCCATTTTTTTGATAATGACCCGTATGTATATGTATTAGTTTTCAGATAAGCTGAGCAAAAAAAATGAATATTTTATATCCATACAAGTTAGTAAGTTAGTAAGCTTGTCCGTCAGTTTGAACATTGTTAAAGATAACAGCATCGTTGAGAGGTTTCTTTTGAGAATCCACAGCATATGTTCTTCTAGCCCCGCAGGCCCGGATCCAGAGGGCCCCCCCTAGCCTTTTTTCTTACCGTGTAAGACAATATATTCGACAAAATTAAGCCATCATGCGCCGCAGAGTCATAATTCTGCCCTTAGGCCAATCTGTAATTCATTCCGCATTGCGTGATATGTCTATATGTAAGTTATAGTGAAGAATAGCCTCCAGTTTAACAGACACTTAACCGTCTAAATGAGACGATTGCTTTAAGATCTTTTAAAAGCACCCAAACTTGTTGATGCCCATAATATTATGCAAAGAAGCATGCGCCATTATAGCAATACAAAAATTAACTTTTCGAAGCGTTTTTTCCAAAGTTTTCAAATGACTAAATACAATAATGACAAGCAAACATGGTTCTCCGATACACTAACATCTGCTAGACCCCTCGATGGTCGTTTCAGGCTCGGGTTTCAACACCTGCACCCTCGTGGTCCAGTAAGTGTCAATGCATTGAAAATATGTTTGGTCCGTATATTTATACTCTTTAATAGCGTATATTTTCTACATAGCAGCCAGAAAAAAGATCCAATTCCCTGTTAGCACTTTTATTTCCACTGAGCACTCCTACTGAAAGAGTGGTGACTATTTGGCCTCGTCGAGACTCGGACCCAAAATGTATTACTGGGTCCGAGGTCGAGAGAAACCCTGTCTTCGGGATCTCTGATTGCTTAAGAATTAAACTAACATGTTCAGCTACAGAGACTAGCCAGAATGCTGACATTTAACATGAAGCAAGTTTAAAGGGGATGTTTAAAGTTTAAACCCTGATGTTTACTATGTTTTATATGAAAGATCTTAATAAACCATGCATTTTTATACCAATTTCATCTAAATTGGTTAAAAGACGTAGAAGTTGTGGGCGTTTGAATATTTACAAATGGACTGTCAAGGAAGCGGTCATATTTTAGGTTTAGTGACGTCACACAGCCTGATTAAATATGCATAATCACAATAAAAGACAAACCAATGGATTACTTGCAATCATCCGTTTACTAAAACAGTTTCCCTATGTACAAAGCTGCATATCTGATGCTGTGATAGTATTGATAACTAAAAATTAAGCAGTTGAATTTTTTCTGAAAACTAATTATATATTCAAAATGGCGGCTAAATGTTGGCCATATTGAATTCTTTAAATGCCCATAGCTTCCCCATTTTTCAACCGATTTTGATGATACTTGTATCAAAATTCATGGTTCAAAGAGCTTTTTCTGATAAAATACACGTATCATTAGGGCTGGTGTCCCCTTTAAATATTCAAATTTTAGTGTAAGTGAACAACAAATGC
Organism: Loripinus fragilis; assembly: GCA_964019695.1. Lineage (NCBI taxonomy): Eukaryota > Metazoa > Mollusca > Bivalvia > Lucinida > Lucinidae > Loripinus > Loripinus fragilis. The sequence continues at coordinate 21,127 of CAXHUL010000025.1, read as the reverse complement.
GCATATCAAACTGTGTGGTTGCGCAGGCTGGTCTCTGCTGCCTTTGTTGTTTGCATGCAACAGTCAAGTTTTCTCTCGCTTGACCCCAGGGGAGCCTGTTTTCTCGTTCCCCTAAAATAAATTGACGTCGAAAGTCATCTAACTCGTACATATGAATAAATAGTATTTTCACAGTAATTTTCCACTCTTGGAATATTTTCATGCTTCTATGGAAGCAGTAATTTATACCAGCATTCGCTTGTGTGATATGCGTAAAAGCTGATGCCAACATTAATGTCCTTTGATGTTGTATTGGAAGCACAATTCCACCTATAATTTGACGAGCCATAACAGGTTTGCCATCGGTTACCATTGGCCACCGATGATACCGAAAGCTACCAAAAGCCGTTCAACTTTAAACACCGGTTATCGGCGATTTTTCGAGCCGATGGTTACCGATGGAACCGTCGGCACCCACTCGATATAAACCATGGGTACCGCTGGGAGAATTCTGAACGCAAAAACAGCGTATCCAGTGTCATTATGGTATTATTCCATGTCAAAAGCTTCATTCTGCGAGCTCAGTGACTTATATACGTTACTAGCGAGATGAAGCATATCACATTTTATGCTACGATCACATCTTTCCAAAAGGAGAAATGTGTCAGGTTTATTGCTTTTAGTTTGCTGGTGGGTGTCCTGGTTAGTCAACTTTTCATTTGGGTACAATAGGCATGACCATGAAGGGGGCATCATCGACACTAGTTGTGTGTGTGGAGGGGAGGGGCACTGGTCACAGCGAAGTGGGAACTTTGTCGATTTCAACATCAGTATATACAGTGCGGGGCACCAGTGTATCCGCTGAGGGGGTGACACTCTTTTCCGAGGGATCGGGCACAGGGCACCATGGGGTCGGGCACCATAGCTACATTGTTGGGGTGCGGGGCACCTTGTGAGAGGTATGGGACTCGGGTTGTTATTTCGGTATCGAGTGAACCAAAACCAGGTGATATACTGGACACAGGGGGGGGGGGGCTGTTTCTTTGACTTATATCAGAATCATTAGGTAAAAGGTAGGACCGAGGCACCGCTATAGCAGCATTGTAATGGGGAGGGGTGCCTGTTATAAATTAAATATTAGGATATAACGAAGATTGTACCAGCATAGAAATTAGTTTTCAATCCATTATTTTATTTTTTTCAATTCTGCAAGTTTTCCGTGTTTGTTTGTTTGTTTTTGTTGTTGTTCTTTTTGAAAATAATCAAATATTATATTCGTAATCAATGAATCTATAACTGCTGAAACATATCTGTTTGCATGTTACAATATGCACGCTAGAGAACCACTATACTCGAACAGAGCAGTCATCGCGTGGTAGTTGCAGTCGATGAGTGCACAAAATAGTGTACCTAGCTGTTAAAAAGGGTAATATTTTGGTCAATTGGTTTACTTCTGAAAATGTTCATCGCGAATTATTATCACTTACAAAACCAGCTGTGTATCTCAATAACAAATTTTTGTGGGTTGAGTGATAGTCGCTACAACACCAGAGTTATGCCAAAAACGTTTTCCTGAAAAAGAGGATGAAAGAAAATTTTGCTTATGTTCTGGAATTAATGCTTACTTTCGATAAAATGTAAAATACTAGTCTTTTAATGTGCACTAAGTTTGAAATCGGAGGACAGAGTCTTTTGAAAGTTATTCAAGCTATTCATACTGTACACATAGTTCTGTATATCGGGTGTTCTGGCCCAGTAGTCGAGTGTCTAACTAAAATCAATATGTTGCAGTCAACGACCCGACCACTGAACCAGAACACCTGGTGTACAGTATGAAACGCTTGAATAAAATTCAAAATGATTTGTCCTCAGATTTCAAACTGAGTGCTGAGTGAAATTCAAGCATACTGATACATCATATTACATGCATATATGTGGGTTAGAGGCATTTCTCTATACTCTAAAGATGAAAAAATATACAAGAAACATGATAAAGGAGAGCTCTCCAAAGTCATTTAAAATGCTGAAAATCGTTTGGCTTCGGGGGGGGGGGGGTCGCCCTCTGAATCCGGCTCTGAACCCCCTACTAGGGCTTTGCCCTGGACCCACAAGGGCCTAAAGCCCCCTTGCCCCCTCGCCAAAATTGGTGTCCCCCAAAAGGCAATGTCTGAATCCGGCCCTGTCCCGCATGGTGATTTGCATATGTCAGTCGTACCAAAACCCAAACGGTAGCATATATCTGCAGGGCTGACATTTTGTATATTCGTGAACGCGTGTCGATAACTCTAAACTTGCTACTGAATATCGACATGTGCCTCGATACCTGATCGATTAATAAACAACTCGGACCCGGTCCGAGTAAACAATAATAATATACTTAGCTGATCATAAATATGAGACTGACTGATTTAAATAAAGTTATTTAGTAGATTAGTAAAGTCTCAGATTAGATTGCACTCTCTGCATGCTGGGTCATTGTAAATGATTTTTTGTCATCTGCAAATAATTTAACTTTTTCAAAATTATTTACGGAACATTATCAGAGTGTCAAACGGTTTGGATCCAGATCAGGCCCGAATTTCTGTCCTGATCTGGGTCCTAACTGTTTGCAAAGATCATTAGCAGATGACAAAATTTGCCTCTAGCAGGCTAAGAGTTAAGTGAATTCTGATTAGATACTAAGCTGATCACAATGATTTTCACACTTTACTATCCTTTTTGCATCATTGAGTAGATATTATTAGCTTATTAACAATAACTAGTGTGATAATACAATTAATTCAGTTCCGAAATTATTTTGTCAAATGTAAGGATAACATGTTGTGCCAAAAATAATATCTTTAAAAGTGTGTTTTATTTATTCATTCAAATATTAATTTTTGGAAATGAACAAATTCATGATGAGTAAAATAGCAGTTCTTGTGATTAGAAGTAAGCTTGATGAAAGTGAAAATAAATAAACATCGATTATCACATTTTCGAGCAACGAATGCCCGGTTCAGCCTGTGAAAATGCCCAAACTAGCCAGAGCCTTCGCTTTAATCCAGATCAAAGCATTTAGACAGACAGACAGACAGAACACTCTTTGTATCGACTGGGGCGTAAAACATGAAAACGAACACGAGTAAACACATGAGCTTGTGGTAATTATCACATTTTCGAGCAACGAACGCTCAATTTAGCCTGCGCAAATGACCAAACTAGCCAGAGCCTTCGCTTTTCGTACTCACCAAGTATGCACGTACATGATGACCCAGACCTATAACATTTAAGCCTCGTTCATATCCACAATATACACCCCGGTGCAAATATACACCCGGGGTGTAAATTTGCACCTGGGGTGTATTTTGGTCATATAAACGGTGCTTTATGAAAATGCACCCCGATGCAAATCTGCACCGGGGTGCTAATTTGCTCCACCTTTGTAGGTGGTGCAAATTCGGTGGAGCAAATTAGCACACGGGTGCACATTTGCACCGGGGTGCAAATTGCGCACATGAATGCAATTTGTTATCACATATGTACAATTTGATCTTAGATTTTGATAAATTACCCATCTTTTCTATATGAACATGTACATGTGTATGAAAATAAACTATATAAATAGTCATTTTATCAAATTTAAGGCCATGCTTCTCTCTGTATTCACTACTTCATCGGCTATGCCGGGTTGCCACGCAGAACAACTGGAATTTCTGGTCTATGGGCTTCGATTTGCACGATTCTATTTCCGAATAATATCTCTTCCTAACCTCAGCAATAGAAATCATAGTTTGCCAGAACTCTGGCGCCATGCACGAGTCCATGCTATCTGATTTACACATCGGTGAAAAGGTACCCCCTGCATAATAACGGAGTGACCACCTTTACGATTCATGTAATCAACGTGATGTTCAGACATAGCAATAAGTAAAATATGTCTACCCTCTATCTTACCGCCCCCCCCCCCCACCATTTGGGCACCCAAACCTCTTGTAGCCATTGATAACCTCGGTTGAGCCATTTCCCTTCGGAAACTTAACAGAGATTTAGAAGAGAAGACAAGTAAGTAAGGATGCAAAGGGAAAGGAAAAGTGACAAACTCACAGAAAGACATTTGAAAAGACACCACAAACGAATGCCAAGAGGTCAGCCCTTTCCCAGCAGGTGACCACAAAGTACAATTAAACTGACGCGCACAAAGGCATAGCAAACACAAGACAGAACAAAAACATAAAAGATCCACAAAAGAAGTACCGCCTTGGAACGGTCAGTAATATATTTTACTGGAGGGCTTAAACCGGTTTAACGGCGCGCCAACCTCACCCTTAATTCAGATGAGGATCAAGACACATAGATATTTGGTTTGCATGAAAGACCCCTACATGGTTACCATGGACGTAAAACCCGTTTCACGCATTCACAAGACGTTTATTTTGCTATTATACGAAGAGGTTCTCAATTGTCCAGCTCTGCGCAGTCCTAAGTCAAACTGTCACCAGCAGTTCAATTGAAACAACTTAACGCACACGCGCATTCCGTTGCAGCTATTTGCGCAGTTTGCCGCAGAGCCCGTGACATTCGGAATCCATGGATCATCAGTACATGTATAAGTCTAAAGCACTACGTTCGTACACCTCTCTTGGCCAGATAGTCATATATTTAGTTAGTACTGCTGCAAAAGCTTCTATAAGTGCCATTTATGCACCATTCATTTGTATCCACTGCTCCCCCACCAACGGGGATGGGCGGGGATAATGGGTTTTCACTTTCTAGAGCCCTTGTATAAGCCCCGCCCTGTGGGGAAAAGCTGATGATAACAACCCTGCTCTTTGTCCAACCCTACACAACAGAAAATCCCAGCAGGGTAAGTGCCCCAATGTTACACCCCCACACTTCCCTGGCACTGCTGGGACAATCAAAAAGTAATTGTCCAGCACCTGACCCGGCTATCCCACGGCTATCCCCGTAGGTGGGGGCCGTGGATACAAATGACTGGTGCATTATCCTCTTTAAATATTGTATAAATAAATAAAGCAAATAAAACCAAATGAAGTTGCATTTTTCTCATACGACGGTATCTTGAATTGAATAATATCGACACATCGAATTTCTCCTTAATGTAAAACTGAAACATTTGTGATATGTTTAAAGAGCAAATCCAATAACATATGGACACAATTTACTGACATATGAACGCTACATAAGGGATGCAAATTTACTCCCGGGTGCAATTTTGCTCCCGGGAGTAAATTTGCACCAGGGTGCAAATTGTGCATATAAACGAGGCTTAAGACCTCTAGTCAGTGACCTATATATAGGTCACTGCTCTAGTTCAGCAGGATACGCTAGCATGGTCGTTTATAATAGGCTTTTGCGCATATGCGATAAGTACTAAATTCTTATGTGCTGACCCATATATTATTAGTAAATGCTGTTTAAAAATGTGCATCTGGTATTGCACCCAAACTAAACTAAGCTATACTACAGCAGTACGGTCATTTGCACAGAACTCGATATGACAGTAATATTATCGGCTAGGTCGTAAAAACATTATTTATTAATAACAAATATTACATTTAAAGAGGCTTAGTCTGCAACTATGAACATTTTTCGGAAAAAAAATAATTTCTTTTCAAATCATTTGTAAAAGTAAAATTAAAAGTTATATTTTCACAATAAATCTGTTCACTATAGCTGAAACTGCACGGAAAAGTGAATTATCATATAAAATATGTGTGTGTTTTCTATTGTTGGTAATTATTTGCGTCCCTCCAATAATTATAGACAGTTAATTTTTAACATAAATGCTGTTGTTTTGATACTGATAATTTGTTAAGATTGACGAAATTGGTATTAAAAAATGTATACCGGATTTTTAGTTTTTTCGCTGTGTTCTTGAAAAATAGAAACATTATTTCTAAAATCAAATGATCAAAAGTTACAGACTATGCAGCTTTAAATAAAGTATTTACAATACCAATATTAAGACAGTGACCTATATTATCTTATATAGGTCACTGATTAAGACCAAAGCACATAAAAACTAATATTCAACAGTTCAGTTTTTAGTATGCATCCGCTGATTCGCAACTTGCTAATTAAAAGCAGGTTTTTCAGCTTTTTAGTATGTCCCCTGATTGGATGAGAGTACAATATGCAAACGCCTACTACGTTCGCTAGGCGTGGTTTAATCAGCACGTGGGCGATAACTATGTTGCATGCTGGGACCTTTTCGCGTATTTTTTTCATCTGCTGATTTATTTGCTTTTTTTATATTTATTTATTATTTATTATGTTATAATTATCTTTCTTCAAAAAAAGCCATCAGAATCAGAATGCCAAACAGTTTCAATTCAGTTCAGTCTCGACATTTTGTTAGGCCTGATCTGGGTTCAAAGTATCGATCTATGCCAGGTTATCAGGTGACAACCATAATAGTCTAAATAAACCATGATAAGTGTCAAACAGTTTTGATCCAGATCAGGCCCGGCCTAATCTGGGTCCAACGTGCATTTTATTGCATGTAAAAGTTATCAGCAATGACAATGGCAGAAACACAGACTGGTCTGCGTCTTTGTCTTTCGCATGGAACTAAGTCAGGTTTTCTCGTGACGACGCCCAATTGAGTTTTGTTTGATTTGATTATTTTCGTCTCATCAACAATCTTTCAGTTATAAAGGGACGGGTCTTTCTGGGTTGAACCAGGACTAAGCTATGATTAATGTGTTTTGCTCAAGGACACAACGCAGTTACGCCGGTGAGGCTCGAACCCGCGGCCCCTCGGTCTCGAGTCAAGCACTCTACCACTGAGCCACTGCGCTCCCTATCCAATTGAGTACTTTAGCAGACAGAGCAAACCCTGATTAAGTGCCATAATAATAAGAAAGTATTAGCAACGAATTTCAACTAATATTGAACTCAGGCCATTATAGTACTATAGAATATTATTATTATATAATCATTATTATTATTAGTAGTAGTAGTATTCCATTTGGCTAAAATGGGTTGAACTCAAATAATGGTGCTATCACCTTCTTATTACCATTTTAGTATCCTGTTCATCGTCGAAATAAATTATTTATTTCATGAAAATGTATCTGCATTTACTCTTCCCTGTTTGGATTGAGAGATAAATATCCTGGTAATGGATAAATCATACCTACAGGTAAGTCCCTCTCGGAGTCCCCTTAGTAAAGTGAGATATTGGAATTTATCTAGAGGTGATGTAACATTTCCCTTATCAGTTAATCCGCTTATAATCCCATATATCACCAAATATAGTGCACAGCTGTGTATATATGGTCATGTCGATACGGCCAACATTTTTTCTGGACAAACTAAGAGGAGAATAGGATTAGACGCAGTGCTAATTCATGACAACTGTAAAAACTAATGGTGTAAAACCCCAGAGTGTATGGTCCACACAGGTCAGACTTTTCCGGAATGTCCAACCAGACTGCCACTGACTCAATAACCCCATTATAGATTCGGTAAGATCAACACATACATGTACATGATGTTACCATATAAATGGCTCGGGCAATTTTCTCTCAAGTTAATCACATACCAGAAACGCTAGGACCCGTAGCAGAATCGGTAGCAAGTCCGATTGCTGATCCTAGGGTCGTGAGTTCGACCCTTACCAACCCCATACATTCGTGGTGACTGACCATGAAATATTTTCTATGGCCATTCTCTTCATTCGTCTGATTATAATTGCTCGACCCTGGCACCGGATACTGATCAATCTACGTTCACCATGGGTCGTGTACATTACAGTCAGTTGATTACCGACTCGCTGAAAAAAGAGAAATTGAGCAAAGGCACGCCCAAGCATATGGCCAGTGATTTCACAGTGTCCATTAGTTGGCTCTTGGGTTTCACCCTCGTACGCACGTCATATTTACAAATGGACGTAAGGAGCGCAGTGGGTCATTTTGGTAGAGCCTCAGACTGTGGTTCGAAGGGTTGCAAGTTTCGAGACTCACCAGTCACAGTGTTGTGTCCTTGGGCAAGACACTTTATCAGCTCAGTGCTTAGTAATGGTTCAACACAGGAAGACAGAAAATCGTCCCAATATGAGTAAAATTATTGATTAGGACGTAAAGCATCAACACACAAACAAACAAAACAAATCGACGTAAACCAGTGCATTCGCTGATTTTTATTTATTTTATTTATATAAATTATTTAATGAGGGTAAAACACATTTAGCTATTCTACCAAACGCAACATATATACATAAAAATACACTCACATGACATATCTAAAATGATAAAACATATACTGCCATAAGCACAGTAATTAATGAAATGATCAGCATGCACATAGAGGAGTGCCAAGCTTCTGAACTCAGGCGACAGAGAATGTCTGCTCAGTCGCCCAGATTCAGCAGATGAATGCAAAAAGACAACGAGTTTGGGTCCAACCCTAGCCTGGGCCGTATAAAACTCAACTTATCCAACTCATCGAACTTACAGTTGAAATTATACAGCTCAACGAACTCATCCTTCAACTAGGCCAACTCATCGAACTTACAGTTCAACTTATCTAACTCATCGAACTTATCCTCAACTTAGCCAACTCGTCAAACTTAGAGTTCAACACATTCAACTCAACGAACTCATTCTTCAACTTAGCCAACTCATCCAACTCATCCTCAACTTATCCAACTCATCAAACTTACAGCTTAACTTAGCCAACTCATCGAACTAACAGTTCATCTTACATGTATCCAGCTCATCGAACTCATCCTCAACTTATCCAACTCATTGAACTTACAGTTCAACTTTTCTAACTCATTGAACTCATCCTCAACTTATCCAACTCATCGAACTTAAAGTTGAACTTATCCAGCTCAGCGAACTCATCCTTCAACACCAAATCAATTCATCGAACGTACAGATCAACTTATCCAACTCATCGAACCCATCCTCAACTTAGCCAACTCATCCAACACATCCTCAACTTTTCCAACTCATCAAACTTACAGATCAACTTAGCCAACTCATCGAACTTACAGTTTAACTTATCCAACTCAACGAATTCATTCTTCAACTTATCCAGCTCACCGAACTTACAGTACAACTTATCCAACTCAACGAACTCATCCTTCAGCTTATCCAACTCATCGAAGAAGGAGAATTAGAAAGAAAAATCATCATCATCATCATCATCATCATCATCATCATCAACTTACAGTTCAAATTATCCAACTCATCCTCAACTTATCCAACTCATCGAACTTACAGCCCAACTCATAGAACTCATCGAACTTACAGTTCAACTTATCCAACTAATCAACAACTTATCCAAGTCATCGAACTTACAGCCCAACATCCAACTGATCGAACTCACAGTTCAACTAATCCAACTCACCGAACTCATCCTCGACTTATCCAGCTCTGCAAACTTACAGCTCACCTTGGCCAACTCATCGAAATTACAACCCATCTCATCGAGCTCATCCTAAACTTATCCAACTCAACGAACTCATTATTCAACTTAGCCGACTCATCCAACTTACAGTTTAACTTATCCAACTTACAGTTCAACTTATCCAACTCATCGAACATGCAGCTCAACTTATCAAACTCATCGAACTCATCCGCAACTTATCCAACTCATCCAACTCGTCCTCAACTTATCCAACTCGTCGAACTTACAACAGCTTATTTTAGCCAACTCATCGAATTCACAGCCTAACTCATCCAACTGATCGAACACACAGTTCAACTTATCCAACTAATCGAACTCATCCTCGCCATATACCCCTATTCCACACAGGCCACGAATCGCGCGAATCGCCACGAATTGATTTTTTATTGTTTCGGGGGGGGGGGGGGGGGGGAGGGGGGATTCGTGAGGTTTCATTAAAAAAAAATTCTCCATCGTGATGTTCTACGAGTCAGTCCCGATTCAGATACGATGTCGTTACGAATATTCGGGGGAATCGGCTCAATTCGGCTGGAATTGCACAAGAATTCATTACGATTAGCAAAATAACATTAGAACATGCTGCACGAAAGTTAAGGAATCAAATACGAATCAGTTAAGAATATACCGAATGCAGCACGAATTGGGCACGAATTAACAGAAATCCGCGACGATTCGCCACGATTCGCGAGATTTTCTCTCACGATAGTTATAAAAAAAGGCCCATACATGCTTCAGGGGCATCAGTTCCAAAATGAATGTTCCTCGTAAAGCAGCTCTAGAATTGATCCTGCATCTTGAGTGTTGAAAACAGCTACTTATATGGCGAGAAGAAAACAACTGCATTAAAGTCGAGAGGCCCTGGAAATGACTCATTGACTTGGGAAGATATGGCAGTTCGCCATTGGCAAAATCACCAGCCAGAAGCTACTGACTGATCCAGATTGTGCTACAGAATCTGCCAAATCTGTTTCAACTTCTAGGACTGCTCACATGCGCGTGACGGGGTAATAAATCTTAGGCAAAATCCCTCTACCGTATCTTCCTTGGTTTTATTGCTTGGCTTAATCTCCCGCTTCCCAACGAATGAGCTAAGAGTAGCTACGAACGCCTAAAACGCCTCTGAATCGATTAGGATTCAGTTACGATGTCCAAGAATCAGTTACGATGTCCAAGAATGCCCTAGGAATTTGGTACGAACCACGCACGATTTTTCGAATCGGGGAATTCGTGGCCAAAGTTTCGAACAGTTCAAAACTTTTGAGCTGAATTCCCGATAGACCTACGAATTGCAAGAACTGTCTACGGACTATGCGAATCAGGTAAGATCTTCACGAACTGAGTACGATTCAGCCCCGAATCCTAATATTTGTCTATTTGCGGCAATTCGTGGGATTCGGGGCCTGTGTGGAATAGGGGTATTATCCAACTCTGCAAACTTACAGCTCACCTTAGCCAACTCATCGAAATTACAATTCAACTTATCCAACTCATCGAACTTACAGCTCAACTTATCCAACTCATCTTCAGCTTATCCAACTCATCGAACTTACAGCTCAACTTAGCCAAATTATCGAATTCACAGCACAACTAATCCAACTCATCGAACTTACAGTTCAACAGATCAAACTCATCGAACTCATCCGCAACTTTTCCAACTCATCGAACTCATTCTCAACTTAGCCAACTTATCAAACTTACATTTCAACTTATCCAACTCAACGAACTCATTCTCTAACTTAGCCAACTCATCGAACTTACAGCTCAACTCATCGAATCCATCCTCAACTTATCCAACTCATGGAACTTACAGTTTAACTTACCCAACTCATCGAACTCATGAAACTTATCGAACTTAGCTTTTAACTTATTGAACTCAGCCTACTTAACTTACTGAACTCATCCAACTTATCATCAACTTTTCCAACTCATCGAAATAACAGCTCAACTTATCCTACTCAACGAACTCATCCTTCAACTTAGCCAACTCTTCGAACTTACAGCTTAACTCAATCCACTCATCGTCAAATTATCCAACTTATCGAACTTACTCAACTCATCAAACTTATGCAGCTTATCGAACTTAGTTTTTAACTTATTGAACTGAGCCTGCCTAACTTACTCAACTCATCAAACTTATCCTCGACCTAATCAACTTATCGAACTTACAGCTGAACTCATCCAACTCTACGATCTCATCCTACAGCTTAGCCAACTCATCGAACTTACAGCTCAACGTATCGAACTCATCCACAACTTATCCAACTCATCGAACTCATGCAACTTATCGAACTTATATAGACAGCTATAGCAACTTACTTAACTTAGAACTTAAAATTGGGACCTTCCATATGTATGTGATATCTCAATAGAATATATGTACAGTCCAATCATTTCAGTCATTTTTGTCCCGAAATTATTTGGTCTATAGAAATACATGGAGACTATGGGCTACGTACTTCATACTCCGTGTCCCGACATTTAGTGTCTACGTTTAAAAGATGAATATGTTGCTGAGATACTTTGTTTCAACGTATATTGCATAGGCATGTGCCTGAGACAGAATTCGGGACAAGGAGTATGAAGTATAAGCCAATAAAGACCCTGATCAGAATGGGTGGATGCCAAATCTGATACTCTGATAAGATTGCAAAAGCCCTGGCTGATCTGAGCCATCGCTGGATTCTACTGCAACACTGTTTTGTAAGCGTGTAACATTGTTTTGCAAGCGTGCGCTTCAAATGTGTATACTGTACACAATACATGTACTTTAATCGTCTAGTCATGCTAGTAGGCTACTTCCATTTTATGTGAACAAGAACTTTGTTGCCTGTTGATAACCCTTGCAAACCGTTTGGGCGCAGAACGTTGGGACAACTGTTATGGGCTCTGATGTTATCATTGAAAGAATTTTTCGAAACAGTTAAAAACAAACAAAAATCACCAGACGACAAAAAGCATATCAGACATATCAGGTGACATTGCATGTATAAGATTTTCACTATAGTGTAGATTTTATTTTCTTTGGGATCATGGGTTTCATTGTGGAACTTTGAAACTATTAGAGGGTCACTGATGAAGCCTAAATGGCAGAAACTAGCTGGTCTGGCCCAGGAAATATGCACACTCTAGTTTCAGTTCTTTGGTGCAGTCTTTGCTTCCAAAGGATACCCTTTTAAGAACATATTTGACTTCACTACAACTGGTGACTGGGACTGTGTGGCGGCGGTAGAACGTCTCCCTGCCCTTCACTATTGTATAGATTTTATTTTCTTGTCCTTTGGGATCATGGATTTTATTGTGGAACTTTGAAACTATTAGAGGGTCACTGATGAAGCCTAAATGGCAGAAACTAGCTGGTCTGGCCCAGGAAATATGCACACTCTAGTTTCAGTTCTTTGGTGCAGTATTTGCTTCCAAAGGATACCATTTTAAGAACATATTTCATTAGAAGTGAAATGAGCCAGAGCCCACTAGACATGTTTTGCTTAAAGTCCCCCTTGTCATATTCTTTTACTTGATTTGAACATGTTTATCAAATCCTTAAATAGTCGGATTTTCGTCATTTCAAAGTACATAGTACGCTTCCCTAGGCCTAAATCACTCACAGGCATAACTTTAAGCCCCTGTGTTGTTCAGCGCCCTTGGTATCGAGACTGGTGCGCAATTCTGTTCCAGGTATTGAAAAGTGTGTCTGCATTTTACATAAGGGTTATTCCCTCATCCCCCTCCCTCCACGATGCATTTAATTTGAAATAGGGGGGTCATGTACATATGATAAGTAGTATTTCAATAATATCAATTGTCCTTCTGTATATCATATTGATTTTAAATGAAACTGAATCAATACAATCACAAAGGTCATTGATAAAGTAGTCTACGCCCATGGGTATAGATAATAAATGAGCAGCCCATTAAAATGGATCTTTGCGTGGTCTGATTCATGTTCTTCTTTTTTACACTCAATTACCGGGGAAATAAACATACTCTAACAGAATACCACTTTCCAAACAAAACCTTATCCCTAGGCAATAGTATCCTTGCACTGTACACTAAACGTCTGGTATCTTTTATGTTATAGTGACTGTAAACAACGGCCAGTCATTTGAACAGTATGTCCATAAAAATATTGGAAAGAATAATCCATAGCAAGACACTATAGAGGCCCTACGTGAGGTTTTGGGGAACAGAGGAATAATATATACTGCTAATTCATAGGGATATAGTTAAAACTAGTGTCTGATGCGTCAAGGACGGCCTGCTACTAGAGCCCGGGTCCTAATTCTCAGGTCAATTGAGTATTGGCAGTCATAGACTTGGAAGGCATATCTTTGAGTATATGTCCCAAACATACATGGAAAAACTGAACACAAATTTCAGAGTCGCCTCTGTACTTGTGCACCTACACAGACAACAAAGCAACCCCTATACTTGTCGTACCTGCATTATAGAATAAAAAAGTGTTTAATGGGACATGGTATATCAGAAGCTTACGCATGCTCTACATATTACACATTCTGCTATAGCTTTTGTTTAACTGTTCAGCCCCGTATCATAAATATTTCGAATGTCTGTTTAACACCGTATAGGCCGACTGCCATGATACTTATCCATGAAATATGCACGTGGTCTAAAACAATGGCAATTTTGACATTTTTAAGCTGCCGTCAATCAACGCGTTTTTAATCAATGTTTGCACAAGAGACTGGGCCACGATCAGCCAAAAACCATAATCTGAAACGATGCTTGCTTCATTGTAAAAAATAGCCACAAATGCAACAGATCCCCAACGAGGTTGTATTTTCAAACATTCTTATCTCGATTTTCACCCATCAATAAAGAAACGAAGTAAATTTTATCGTATCCTTATGCAGTTAAATAAATCCCAAAATCCTGCTTTGTTTTCCTCGCGATAAGGCTATATAAAAATGAGAAAAATAGAGAAAAATACTCGCCCGCCAAAAGGCACGCGCTCTGGTAAACAACTGTTTTTTCCGTATCCGTCTGTTTTCGCCAAATCGTATGTACGGTGTGACGTTGCCTACCGACAGCTTAAACTGTCGAAATATTGCCATTTTTAGATCATGTGCATATTTCACAGATACGTATCAAGGCAGTCGACTTATACAGCGTAAAACATACATTCAAACTATTTGTGATTCGGGGCTGAAGAGTTAGGCAAAAACTATAGCAGAATCCAAGATATAGTAGCAGAATATGTGCTATGTAGTGCATGTGTCTGTAACTCTGTCACATGTTAACCCCCTGCTGCAAATCAGTACTTATCGCATTGTCCAGTGACTACAAATGTGCAGACACACCAGAGTCGTCACAGCTGGGGGTGAACAGCACAAAAATCGCCATTTGAGGCAGCACATGAGATTTTGGTGACATTTACGAAGGCAAATGTATCTGGGTAAACGGTGTGTACATCATGTCACTGAGATGAACATTAGAACAGTTTAATAAAAATCCTTCCAAAGGTAAAGGAAATAAGAGGACACAAAATTCAAGGGCAAAACAATGACCTTTAACTGTGACCTTGACCATGAGTCTGCGTAGCTGAGTCATGGGTTATGCACACCATCTCACTTGGATGAACTTTTTTGACCACAGTTTAATGAAATTTCTTCCTGAGGTAAAGGCGACATGAAGCGGTAACGAATTTCAAGGATAAATCCATTGACTTTGGACTGTAACTTTGACATTGAATCTGCGTAGCTGAATCATTTGTTATGCACACTACCTCTTTCAGATGAACATTTGACCAAAGTTTAATGAAAATCTTTCTATGGTTAAAGGAGATATGGAGCGGACACGAAGTTCAAGTGTAAATCCAACGAAATTAAACTGTGACCTTGACCTTGAGTCTGCGTAGCTGAGTAATAAGTTCTACACATTGTCTCAGTGAGATGAACATTTGACCAAACTTTAATGAGAATCATTCCTGAGGTAAAGGAGATATGGAGTGGACACGGAATTCTAGTGTAAATCCACAGACATTGAAATGTGACCTTGACATTGAGTCTACATAGCTGAGTCATGGGTTCTACACATCGTCTCACTGGGATGAACATTTGAACAAAGTTTAATGAAAATATTTCAAAAGATTCAGCAGATATGAAACAGACAAGAAAGTGTTAGGGCTGGAATGACTGATGGTCAGATGGACAGAGGGACGAATGGACTATTGATAGTTGAATGTCATGCTGGCAGCGAAGGCTCTGGCGAGTCTGCACATTTACACGGGCTCGCCCGAGCATTGTCACAATACAGAAATCTCATGTGCTGGCTCAAATGGCGATTTAATGCTATTTTGTGCGAGCAGCGAAGGCTCTGCCGAGTCTGTACATTCGCACAGGCTTACCTTAGCCTTCGTCACTGTACCATAATCTCACGTGCTATCTCAATACCGTAGCCTATTTAAGGTTGGCCCTCATCCCCAGAAGTATTTTTTCAAAAGGTCATTGGGAATGTATAGAACATCAATGCGATATACAGAAAGACAATCTAGATTATTCATAGGGGCTTGGGAGTGGGAGTAACTGGACCACTCTTATGTAGAAGTTTTGAGGTGTGTAGAGAAAATTCGTACATTATATAGCCTGATAAAATTAGAAGCAGATTGATCTGGGGCTGCACTCTTTGCTACATTGTACATGGGCTTTTCTAATGTATATAGAGGTAAAACTTTGAGTAAAGAACGATGCCCCATTATTGTCCTGGAAGCACTATAGAAAAATGATGACCGAAACGACGAATGTCAGCTGTATCATTTTAGGTCCAAGTTTAAATAAATTTAGGTGCCACCTTTATTAATTTACGTCCCACCCGAATTATTTTAGGTGGCACCTTAATGAATTTAGATAGGATCTAAATTAATATAGGTGACACCTAAATTATAACGAAGGCGCAAACCAGCCTGCGCATCTGCTCTGTCTAACTAGCGCCTTTGTTAATCGCTCTCTGTTAAGAATTATTGATAAAATTGCTACACGGAAGATTTCAGCATTCTAGCTAGTCTCTGTAACTGAGCAGGTTGGTTTTGGGTCTTATAAGGTCAAATACTCCGAAGACAGGTTTCCTAGGAGGCCCATGTATCAAAATACCATACTCTCTGTGAGCCAGAGTAGAAACTGAGGCTTTATTCTTAATCAAAGAAAATATCAGGCGATAAAGGTCGTTTAAATCGTTTTGAATTAACAATATAAGAGCATTCTAAATTGTGATCGAGAATGTACCTAAAGCCCCGTTCTCACTGTCCCGGTTTAAGGTGCCGGTTCATCCCGGTTTGATGATCCGGGATGAACCGTCACCGGATGAACCGTGTCACAGCCGTGGCGGCACCGTGGACAACCTTGGAGATCCGGGATGAACCGTGTTGAACCGTGTTGAACCGGCTCATGTCCCCGGTTGTTTTAAAATGTTTAAAAGAATCGGGACTCACCGGAAGTAACCGGAAAGGCTGTAAAATACCGTGATAAACCGGATAGACGCCGGGAGCAACCGTGTGTCCACCGGGACGGCGTCGGGGCGATACCGGCGCAATCCGGGAACATCCGTATCTCCACCGTGACAAACCGTGCGGTTCAACTGCCTGCGTATATGTAATAAATGCAAAATAATAAAGAAAAGTCACTCCTGCTGCCCCTAAAATGAAAGTGGATTCACCCAAATGATAGGATGGGAAAGTCCATTCGTCACAAGTTGGTTAAATTATCAGCAGTATAAATGTGCTCATTTACAAAGCTTATGAATAAATGCACTTATAGTTACTGAAGAGTCAAGCATATAATTATGAGCCACGACATGAGATTTCCAACAATGTGGTAGTTGCCATTAGCAAAGCCTCAGATCAGCCTGCGCCTAGGCGCAGACTGATCAGAGCCTTTGCTAGTCGCTTGATTATTCTATGACTGTTATGCTACTGACCGAACAACTTTAAAGCTTAATTGGGGACTGCACAGGCTTGTCTGAGTCTACACTTCTCAAAATATCACACTGTTTGAAATCGCATGCCCCGCTCAAAGTGTTTATATATTTTTACGAAAAGGCAAGACAATCTGGGCATAGAATTACAATGTATCCTTAAAGTTAAGGAGTACTTAAGTTAAGTATTGAATTTCTAGGATGCGAAAAAAAAAACGTTTCCAAACTGATTAAAACCAAAATAGTTTCATTTTATCTGTAGATTACAATGATATCTTTGACCATGAGTACTACATCGGTCTTGGCAGTTTATTAAGCATTTAATGTACACGTTTAAGTATCAGTACTTAAATTAAGTCTTCCTTACTTTTAAGGAGGCATTGTAATTCTGGGCCCAGATCAACAACATTTAAACCTCGTCGTAAGAAAACAGGTCTGCTTTTGCTTATTTGCCATGCAAATGAGCTGCGAGGTTACTAGGCATTTGCTTTCGCTACACAGATCATGATTCCTCTAGTAACTCGTATGTATATGGCTGTGCAGTCCAATTTGTGTCATAACTGTTATGCGATAGAGACAGGAGAAAACTGATGTTACTCCACGTTTTTATCCTGGTTTTATAGTGTAGAGTAGCACCGGGGCGCAACTGTGGCCCTACCAGCATGTAATCGTGGCGCAACCTTATATTTGTAAAATGAACACATTCAAATTTTAGGAAAATATCCTGAGAAATTAATGCATCCAAATATTAAGCATATGTACTTAAGCCCCATTCTCACTGTGCCGATGTAGCCACGGTTCATCCCGATGCAGGACAGCCGGTAATCCGTGATGCACCGGGACACATTTCATAAAAAATAAATTGCGTTCTCACCTTGCCGACGTGATCCCGGTATAGCCCCGGTTCTCGAGAAAGCAAGACGCCGGTTGATCCCCGGTTCACCACGGAGCCCTCACGGTGCAGCACGGTGCAGCCACGGTTCGTGCCGGTATACCCCGGTGTTACCCAGGTTGTTTACGGTGGTGTCCCGGTAACTGCCGGTTGCGCCACGATTACATGCCGGTAGGGCCACGGTTGCGTCCCGGTGCTACTCAAGACCGGAGGCTTCATCTAGATTTTTGCTGTGCAACTTTCCTGTCGATAGGCATAACGTGAGATCTTTGGCTAGGGCCTACTTTTGATCCACGACGGCTAAACGCTTCTCTGTTCATGCTTCTTAAAGCCGAATGAACATTGGGGGAACCGTAGAATTCTTGGGCTGAATTGGAACACGGCAGAATTTGTATATCCGTAACGGAATGAATTGTAACAACACATGCTCACGATGCTCGTATATGTAAATTCGAAACGTTTTAAACATACTTTGTCGCTCGACATTCTATTTGATTTAGAATAATTAGAAGAAGAAAAAAATGTCAAATTAAGGGAAATGAAACTGGATCATAGAAATCATCTGGGCCCTAGCGTGAGAAGACCTGTCTTAGGGGTTTCCGACCATGCAAGACTCAAACCAACCTGCTCAGTTACAGAGATTAGCTAGAAAGCTGATTTTTTGCGTGTAGCAAGTTTATCAATTATATTTTCAAGAGCGTGAATAACAAAGGCACTGATCAGACTGCGCGGATGTGTAGGCTGGTCTGCGCCTTTAATCTTCAAACGCAGCCACTTCAGGTTTTCTCTCGACAAGGCCCATGTATGATAACTGTCATTATAATAATTGCATTGTTTTTCAATGGTTTCACACCTTGGCTAGGTCGGTCTATTGATGACACGCGGAATAAGCGTTATTGAAAATCAGAGGTAAGCACAAAGAAAAATGAGCCGCAACGGCGGCAACGACGGCCTTTTAAAAATAAAATGAAGAAAACGTGTGAAAATCGTGACAGCATGAAAAAGTTGTTTTGACCAGCACTATGTTTCTCGCTCTACATACTTTAGCAAAGCATTGTGACCAAAAGGACTAAAATCTGGCCCAAACGCATCATAGAAAGCCTTAAATCGCACAAAGAGGCACTCAAAATAAAAATAACAATCAAAAGTTAATTTCAGTGCGACACCTAAAATAATTATAGTGTGACACCTAAATTAATTCAGGTCCCACCTAAATTAATATAGGTGTCACTTATATAAAACACGAGTTATAAACACTTGGCAGCTAAGATGAAGCTTGAATTTACCTATATTTTGTAACGATGTTTTTGATTGGCTGTATGCAAATGAGCTGGCGTAGGTGATTCTACCTGAGGCGTACCAACAGGGCCAAAAGTATTATTTTTAGGTGGGACCTAAATTAATTTAGGTGCGACCTAAAATAATATAGGTGGGACCTAAATTAATTTAGGTGGGACCTAAAATAATTTAGGTGTCACACTATAATTATTTTAGGTGTCACACTGAAATTAACTTTTGACCCAAACGGTACACCATACTAAAGGGTTTATTTGTCTTACCGTATTTGTAGTGTTGATTGAGCCTACATATCATCAGAAAGAGACACAAAACAAGAATTAATCCACAACCGGGAGAGCATAATTAATGCCCATAGGAATCCCTATAACTTTTCTATACAAATTAGTGCCAACTCGAAAAAAACAGTTGTCAAGTAGAACGGTCAGCGTCTGACGTACATTTTGAAAAGTAGACCATGTATGATGTTTTTTTTTCGGCTAACGCGCTTATGTCGTTACGTACATGCAAGGCAAGGTTGCATTCTCTTTGAAACTGAAGCTGGCTGAAGATTTGCAACTATTCTTAGCTGTAGGCCTAGTGTTATTATACCCGCCTTTTTCTTTAGAAAAAAAGTTTTATCAATTTCGTACAAAAGTCGGTCCGTCGTCCGTCCGTACATCTGTGCATCAATTCGCCACATTTCTTTTAAATGTATCTCCGCTATTAAAAACAGTTAGACGTAGAAACTTCAAACTTTTGTAGATGTATAGGTCATAGATGTAGAGGGTCCTGGGCAATATTTCGTGGAACATTGACCCCAAGGTCAAGGTCATAGGTCAAATAATGCAATTCCTTGAACTTCACATCCTCTTAAACCATTAGACGTAGCAACTTCAACCTTTTCGGATTCATAGGTCACATAATGTAAAGTGTACTGGCCAACAGTTTGTGTAGCCTTGACCCCAAGGTCAAGTTCAAATAATATACTTTCTTGTAATTGCATAACCTCGTAAACCATTGGGCGTAGTAACTTCAAACTTTACAAGTGCATAAATCCCATGATGCAGAGGGCTCTGGGCAACAGCGTGTGAGACTTTGAGGTCAAAGCCAATGTCTAAGGACAAACAATCTATCTTCTTGTAAAAGTATCCACTCCTTAACCGTTAGACGTGACAACTTCAAACCCTGCAGGTACATAGGTCACATGCTGTAGAGGGTACTGGGCAACATTCTATGTGACCTTGACAGTGGGGTCAAGTCAACGGTCAAATAATGTATTTTCTTGCAAAACCATCTTCTCCTAAACCATTGGACATAGCAACTTCAAACTTTGCAGTTGTATAGGTCACATGATGTAGAGGGCATTGTGAAACATCATGTGTGACCTTGGAACAAAGGTCAAGGTCAAAGAATGTATATTCTTGTAAATGCATCTCCTCCTAAATTATTGAACCTAGCAGCTTCAAACTTTACAGGTGTGTAGATGGTACTGGGCAACATTTTGTGTGACCTTCAAACCTAACAGGTGTATAGGTCACATGATGCAAAGGTTACTGGGAAACATTTTGTGTAAAAAAGCGCGTACATGCGATGGTGAACCATCGACTGCAGTCGAGTTATTAATGTTTTCAG
>CAXHUL010000024.1:67880-116104 GCA_964019695.1 Loripinus fragilis | reverse complement strand
TGATGCGTCGTTAAGCACCAAACAAACAAAACAAAACAAACAATATATATAAGTACAACACGTCTGGAATAGTCCATTTTATATTTTAAGGCCAGCCATATTTCATATGTATTTCTGTCCCTAAAGATTGTTTATCCTAGCAAACAGTGCATACCCTGATGAAATACAGCTTTAATTCATCTGTCTCTTCACTGTTTGCCAAAGAAACTGTTTAATAATACCATAATAATAATATAAACGTTTTTGCTGAATTTGGCAGATTATTCATTGATTAGTTTTCAATTTGTCTAATGACATTTGACATTATAACCCTTAAAGCTCCCGATCATATATTGTGTCATCTACTTTTGTTGTCTGTTGAAATGTTTCTAAGCCTCTTGGTCAAAAAGTCGAGATCTGCGTACACTGTTTGCCTCTGTTCAGAAATACCTCAATAGACAACTTTTTCCAGATTTCTTTTGTCAACGCTTTAAGGGTTAAACTTAATGAGATGGGGGAGCACCTCAAACACCTTTTTCTATTTCCTATATGTTGAATAGCAGAAACAAAGTTTTCAACACATATTTTAATCAGTACTTATCCAATGTGAAAAGCCTTTTGTGTAAAAAATATCATTTTCTTTAAAACTTTTATCTGGCCCTTTTTATGGGCAAATTTGCAGAAGACTGACAATGTGCGAGGTCCTTTATCAAGTTCAGGATTTTGGCTTTTTGAACTTTCACCCATTATAACCATGATATATTTCAGAACACTTTACACGAAGCCAAGCGCCTGGCAGACTTTCTGGGTGTAATTCGAGAGGACAGATTCTTACTGGATATTACTGAAAATGCCCAGTTTGATGTGATGAAGAAACGATACTCAAGTGAGAAAGTTGACGCCCTAACCTTTAAACCAGGGAGGCATTTCTTCAGAAAAGGTAGATACTTAATGCAATATAGTTTTCCCTTAAAGTCAAGATTATCAGACAATATGAGATATAACTAAAGGAACATCAGTCTTAGTTTAAACAATATTGCAAGACCAAAGACTCTTGTGCCGTGGTTTTCCACCCACCTTGATAGATATGTTGAAACACTCGGTTCGGCTACCCAAACATTGTCCCTAGAGTTTTATTCTAATTAGCAAACATTCAACGTGGGTCGTGCATATTACGGTCAGTTGATAGTCATATTGTGTCCCATTTGGGGTGATATAAGTATTGTTTGTGAGTCTGTATGTACAGATAACCCACAAGCTTTAGCACGAGTGGTTATCTCCCATCTAGACGCTCACACCGTACTATAACTTTCTAATTGCACCAGTATTTATATGCACTTTTGCCATTGTGAGATATTTGATTTAAATCATTGGACTATCAATAAAAGGTACAATTATTACATGGTTGACAGAAAAATACCACGATTTTAACTGTCGCAAATTCTAGCTATCGCGTTTACATTAGAATCTAGTACACTAGAATAATCAAAACAATCAGGAAAGCTCGGCACAATTCGAGAATCGAATCAAGCCTCGGGTGTACATAAGGCACATTACACATTGTATTATGTATGAAAAAACAACAACTCAATTTTGTTAGCCGGAACAAGGAAAATTAGTTCTGTAGCAAGTGGGTTCTGAACTATTAAAATCCATTTTTCTGATAACCTGAAAAATTTAATCAGCAGAATTAATGAAGTTTATGTTGTTGTTTTTTTCTATAAAATGCCGCTATAACCCGTTTGTTCTGCTGGAAATACATTTTTATTGTGCTGGCATGTTTCGTGACGTCAGCGTCACGTTATGTAACGTCAGCATCACGTACTCAAAGTAGATCCTCGATGTACATCCGAGGTCTGATTCCACGGATTTCCACGGAATTGGCCGAGGCAGTTCAGACTGTAATCAAAGCTGTGCTTGTAGAAGATGTCTGAACGGTTCTTATATATTTTTGATTTTCTGTCTTCATACATGTATTCAGACTCTTTCAACGAGGCTTAACTCATTACAATGATTTTGATATTACAGGTGTGTCTGGGGATTGGAAGAACTGGTATACAGTCGCACAGAATGAGGTGGTCAATAAGATGATACAAACAAACATGCCAACATACAAAACAAGCTTACATTTTGGCGCAAAATACAATTTATGAGGGCATTCCTGTGGCAACTAGCTCTACATTAACGCTCTGTGTACTTGAAACACTAACCCCTAAACGAGTATTACAGATGTGAAGACCTAGATGAAATGCTGCATTCTCAGATGAAATGCCACAGAATGCTTTGAAAATTATAACCGCATACCTTTAGATGCGTGCAATGGACTATCTCAGGTTTATTGTATCAAATTAGGAGGAAGAAACCATTATTCTAATACATTTGCTTTTGTATCACGACGTCTGATTGGATAACATCAAAAAATATACTGTTTAAAATGGTTTGGCGCCAATCCCGTCATATTTCGTTAGATCACATGCGGTTTTCTGCGGCTTGTACGTGGGTCAGTCTAAAATAACTGAGAGTTGGTTAATATCTTTTTACTGGGTCGGCAGTTTTGGCTGAAACTGAATACTCATATAGAATGAACATTCGGGCTTCATTGCATATAGAAGTTGACGTCGTCTTATCACCTTCAATGTGCTGTTGCTAGGCAACTGAAGACCGTCTCTCAGCGATGTGCGTTCGCGCTGATGACACTTCTGACGAAGCAGTCATGAATTTAAAATCATTTCAAATCTCAAACAGTATAATAAGGGACCTTTGATCTCTCCAATTGTATCAAACAATGTGTTAGCAGTGTTTTGGAAAAGTGCAATATATAGTAAATACAATACATGCAATGCTCGTTGCCTAGCAACCAAAATCGATGGAAATTCTTAAAACACCAGATGTTGTTGCTATGGCAACCGTTTATTCCTAGGAATATTCAAGATATGCATTCAGATGTCAAAACCAATAACTAAATATAATGGAATTGTCATATGATACTTAGTTGATAATATTGCTCTAAAATGAACCGTAACTGGTGGGTGGGGTATATTTTATGGGTTAAATTTTCAGAACATTTAGTTAATTTTCCTCTTATTTATGTGATAAAATTCAAACGCCTCAATCTCAGTTGTTGCATTTCACAAAATACATTCACATACTTTATTTGCAACAAATGCACAAGTTGATGTAAACTTACATTTTGTAAAGTGTTTCCATGGCAACGCTATTTTCCAGCATGAACGCATGACGTTATTTCGCATTCTTCAGTTGCTAAGCAATAGCAATCTATACTTTGCATGGTCTTGTATATTGCATATTCTGGCGCAAGACAGTTCGTTGCATGCATGTGCCAAATTTCACTAGTGTACGTTAGACTACGTAAGAGATATGAATCAATTCTCAGTTATTTTTGACTGACCCTCGTAACGCTCAAATTTGTGAAACAAATGGAGAAGTTCTTTAGAATAGGGATAATTATATTCAAACCTTTAATTTGGGGAGGTATATACGGTCGGAAATCACGTTTATCCGCTCCGCTCGCGCGTCGCCGTAAAACGAAAACTCCGACCGCATATCGGACGATATATACCTCCACAAATTAAATTTTTGAATACAGTGGTCCTCCCCTAAGTATACAAATGGTTAAGCTACTATCCAGATGACAATGACAGTTTTATAGGGCTACCAGCAAATGTTGCAGCGCAAAATTGATAACTTAGAATGTTGTCTGACAAATCCAGGCCTCGAGGGTATAAAACTTGAGTTCCTTCTCAAACTCAAAATAAAGCGCATTGATTGGTTGCTTGCGGAAACGTGTCCGCAAGCAACCAATCATTGCACTTTATTTTGAGTTTGAGACTGTATTTAAGATTTATAACCTCGAGGCCAGTGGAAGATTAACTCTTTCCTTGCTTGTGGTGACTTTTTTCGTCTGCTGATAACCGATATAAACTGTTTGTCACTCTGAAAGCGTTACTGAACGAAGTATTTGAAAGAGTTAATTTTGAAAAAAAGTCAGCCGACGACAATAAAATCATGAAAAATACCTAACATGTATTAAATATGAACAAGAGTATAGGTACTGAAATGTGTACATAAGTATATAGAGGATAATATCTTTTTTGGGGTGAATACCAAATATATTTCATCGAGTGTGTTGAAAACATCAGAATTTTCATGAGTGCGCAGCACGAATGAAAATTTCGATGTTTTCAACTGACCAAATGAAACAAATATATTTGGTATTTACTAAAAAAAAATTTTCTTTTTAATATATATTTTTTAGAAGATTTACAGTTAATCAGAAGATTTACAGTTAATCAAATGACCATGCTACAAGTCGAATCACAATAATGTAAAAGAAGACAAAGGAGTACATGTATTTGTGACAGAAAAGCTGGATCAACCTAGTCATCAGGACTTGCAGATAAAAAGAAATTTATTCATCGTCAAAGTGCGAGACAAGTGCCGTCATAAGCGACGTCATATTTTGTTGATGACGTTACGTAGCATATGTTACATGCATTACCTCACTCACTGAAGCGGGAGGTGTTGAAAATGCAAAATCGAAAAAATTCAGCAAATCTGAATTATTTTGGTACCAAAATGTTCCTCATGTTCTGACTAAGAAAATGCCTACCCACACTTGATGTTTTTGTTCACAAATAAGAAAGCTAAAGGCGTTTGAAATTTCAAAGTGAACTGCATTAAGTGAATGAAAAAGTCAGAGGTGATCCAAAAACGCTACAGTGAAAATACAGGCTGATATCATACATGTATCATTCCACTAGTGATTGATATCACTTTTATTTGTTTTAATATGCATTGATTCCACTGCTATGTATAAAATGAATATTTACATTTCCAAAGCAAGCCTTTAATGGATCTTTAGCTTTTTGCAACCGTTCATAGCCTCGTGAATGATATACATTTGATTGACAGCTGCCAAGCTCACTTGCCCGTGCTATACGCTTCGAACATCGAATTCATTCGCAAGAAGTGACACTGGTGTTGTGATTGGCAACAAACCACACCTGATTCATACCTGCAAAGTACTCCTCTTGTTTGCTCCATTGGCTGTCCATGTTCACACATGCTGTTCCGCTTTTCCGTTTTACACTCCAAAAAACCGTCAATAGATTACATTTTAAATACAAAACTGATACATTAGATATTTATAATAAAATGTAAATACGAGTATAAGCAATGCATTCAATGTTTGGTCTGTTCATGAAATCAAAAATACTTCGGGTCTCTTGCAAGGTAAACGTGAAGCCTTCACTTACTTTGTTAAAGACCTGAAATATTCATGGAAGGGATTCACGTTAACTTTGCAAGAAACCCGAAATATTCATGATTCCATGAACATTCCAAAATCGAATTTATTTCTTAAATAACACTGCTTGTTGAATGCCATAAAATATGATGGTCCTACACAGAACGGACGTCTAGCTTACCTAGGCTAATGCGATGCGAAAATTAGGTAGACTACTAGGAAAATGGCCTGAGAGGCACATATGCCCCCAGTCAATGCTTTATTCTCATATAAAACTAGATTTTGACCTCTAGCACCACACTGTGGCATTAAAACCTAAGGTCGAATATCACAGAGCAAATGCCAACCCTGTTGTACAAATACAAATTATTCCATAAAATACCCCACCCCCCAAAGACACGCACTAAAAATGTCCCAGAATACGGACCTCTATGCCCACATATGAGCATGTATTTCAGGGACCAAAGCCGTCAAGTGAAGACCAGCCATATATGATGCTAGGTCATTAACCCTGAATTCCAAAGTCACAGAAAAGAGTCAGCCCAAAACAGCACCAGTTATTTAATACAAATGATTACAAAAGTAAAAATAAAAAAAGTTAAGATGGCCTAGATTAATCCACAATAAAGAGCACCGCCTTGGAACAGTCAGTAAACAATTACTGTAGGGCTTAAACATGTTTAACTGTAGCAACCTCACCGTTAATTCTGATGTAGATCAAGACACATAGATGTTTAGTTCGCATGAAAGATCACTAACTTGTTGATGCATCATCTCCTAGTACATACACACCAAGATATATAAAGGCGATAAAAAAGATAGGACTCCACAGTACATACAACTGAATACCAGAGCAAAAGAAATCCAACAGTTAAATCCCAGTGGGCCTGGCAACAGACACAACATTAGGCCCCAAAACTCATCTATAGATAAGTCTAAGTCTGAACTATCATTGAGTTTTAGGTCCAATCGGGTAGCGTGCAATTAAAGAGGAAAGCAATGTTGCCAACCGTGATTGGGTTGACCCCCAAGGATGCAATCTGTCGCAATGCAATAATATTATAACCAATATTTTTATGATGAGAAATTATTTTAACTGACTGAAAAATTGATAGTGCCAACAATTTTATTGGTGCCAGTAATTTCATTTAATTTTTACACTAATTCGTCATAAAACTCTGTTTTGAAAGACCTTGGCGCAAGAGAGATTTAAGTTCGATATGGAATTTAGATATCAAATCATAGTGTCGCGGATAAACTTTAGAGTAAGTTGATACCGATAGCCTTGATTCAGAAGTTTCTGAGAACAGTTTATTGTGAATGTTGAAGTGTGTAACATGCCTAGATGCTCTGAGTTGAGAAATATTAACTCCATAGGATGTAGATCGAGGAACATCACCATCTAAAAATGGAAAATTGACAATTTCAAAATCCAAATCGTCACGTTTATTGTAAATTTTGGCAGAAACATTATCATTAGAAATGGACAAATGCAAATCCCGAAATCAAGGTTTCAGTATCAGAGTTATTGGCTTTTATAAGTTTAAGCCCTAAGGTCCAAAGTCAAACTGATAAAGTCAGTCCTAAGTACATGTTGTTTAAAAATGAGTGATTTTGTAAAAAGATAAGAAGTAAGAAATAGAAAAAAACCGCGTTAGATGTACTAAATTTTAGCCTCTAGCCTCACCCAAGGGTCTGAAACTGTCAAGTGGAGCCAACTATGAATGTTTTGGCATAACCAGCCACAGGCCTGTGGTTCTCGGATTAGGTCAAATCAGTAAAACAAATGATCTTTTTCTTTAATCCAAACATCACCCAAAGCATAACTTCTCCAAGATCTCCCAGACAGGAATGATTAATTATCAGTTCGCAGTTCATTTTAATAGCGCCCAACAGCTGAAAACAATGTTATCAACATATAAAAATATACACAGTTATCATTAAACTATCCCCAAATACCATGTTCATCAACCTGTTATGTCTCAAGTCTATATTACTTTAGTCCAAATAATAGTTTATAACAGTTCGCCACTCCTCTGATACACCCATCTTCACAAGGTACAATCGCGGTATAAGTGACCATATGCCCACACCTGACAGGGCTGTTTGAGAAACCCAAAACATGTCTTCACATCATGATACCAAGATTCAGTATTTCAAAATATTCAGAATCATCATGCTTTTCTAAATTATTCATGTTGACGTTGCAGCATGATCTAATCAGCACAGCAAAACTGAATTCATAACAATGGAAAGCCACAGAAACAATTATGCAATTCCTGCGCAAAGCGAACGTAACGCAAAACAGCCAAAGTAAGTAAGGATGCAAAGAACAAGAATCGATACAATCAAGTACCTATGGTGTACCGAAAGGAGCAAAAAGATGAATTATGGTATATGCCATAATTAATTATGGTATATGACATAATTAATAATGGTATATGACATAATTAATTATAGTACATACCATAATTATTATAGTATGTACCATAATTAATTATGGTATATATCATAATTAATTATGTCATATACCATAATTAATTATTTCATATACCATAATTAATTATGTCATATGCCATAATTAATTATGTCATATACCATAATTCAAACTTATGACCCTTTTGGTGCGCCTCAAATAGCAAATTATAGCATATGCTTTAATAAATCAAATAAATATGGTATATATCATAATTAATTATGGCATATACCATAATTAATTATGTCATATACTATAATTAATTATGGTATATACCATAATTAATTATGGTATGTACCATAATTAATTATGTCATATACCATAATTCGATATATTAGCCAATCAAAATCCTCGTTACAAAGGTCAGCCTTAAATTGTTTTGTTTTGCGATTTTCTTCCTTCATGGGCTCACCGCAACCAAGCTTACACGTCCAAAACCTTAGCCTCGTTTTAAGAAACCCAAACTAACGCTGTATGTGAACAATAAGGCCAAATATCAAGCTTTAAATGAACAAGTGCGGATCCAGAGGGGGACAGGGGGTCCGGACCCCCCTGGAAAATCACAAGTTAAATGAGTTTCAAAAGGGAATAAGCAATTGGACCCCCCCCCCCCCCTGGAAAAAGTTGGACACTCTGGAAAATGTTGGACCCCTTCTCGAAACTTGAAAAATGAAAGGTTTCTTTGAAATTGACCATTTGACTCCTGTAAAATAAGCTGAGGACTAAAAAAACGTTGTCAGACTGACCTGGACCCCCCCCCCCCCCTGACGAAAATTCCTGGATCCGCGCATGAATGAATGTACTAGCACAGTCTATTCGCTTTTATATCATTAAGGTCTTTTATTCCTTTTACGACATTTCAAAGAGTATAATTAGTAAGAGTCTTCTATAAATGCGACTATTGAATAATAACTATAAAACTCTCCATCTATACTGACCCGTTTCCAAGAATATCCATAAATATATCCATTGTAACAATGTTTTGAGGAAATAAGAACTGGGAAAAATTCTGCAGCTCAATAAAAGCTAAACTTGTATTTAGAATAATAGTCAAAGTTTTCTGATGGTTGCTTAAATGAGTATTTCTGACAGCAATAAATATTTTGTCATACTGGTACAATACACATAAATTTATTAACATCCTGTCATAAAATGTCAAAATTTTAGAATTTTCACACCTTCATAGGCGAGAAAACCTGCCTACGGGGTTTCCACCATGCCAGTTGTTCAACTCGTCAACTCTTATATTAAATTAGTGTGATTTTCATCCTGCCTCAAATTTATTTGACATGTAAATTTAATAAGAGGATAAAACATTCTTATTTGTTAACCCGAGTGTGATAATATGTTGCAGCCCGAACCGCGAGGCAACTTGATCGATTTTGCCGCATTTATATATATCTTTTTGCCGGAATGACCTTATCTTACAAACTAATTGTGACTTCCAACAATGTGGCATTCTAACATGAATAGACTCAGGCGAGCCTGTGCAGTCTCCTTTTCAAGCTTAGAAACGTCAAATGCTTGTCGGTCAGTAGCTTAATAGTCAAATAAATTTAAGAAAGGTTCTGATCAGACAGCGCGTATGACTTTGCGTGACTGATTTGAGCCTTTTTCCAGTCGCATATTTCACATTGATGGAAATTTCATGTTGTGGCTCAATTATTTTTATTAGTTGAAGTTTAATTCCATAGGGGGACAGGGGTCCGGAACCCCCTGGAAAATCATAAAGCTTTAGGGGTTTTGGTCCGAATCCTCTAGAAAATCAAAGCTAACTATCAATCCAGTATTCATTGGTCCGCTAGCAAAACATCAGTTAGATGGCGTTCCGCTGGGTAGCCGATGATTGCCCGCTTTTAGAGTATTTGTGCCCCATCTCCCCTCATCAACTAAAAAAGAGAAGTTTGTCAGAGTTGGACCCCTCTGAACAAACTTTCTGGATCCGCGCATTTAATGGCTAGGAATATGGATCCGCACCTCTAGCCCGCTAGGCTAGGGATACAGATCTGTATCCATAGCTGGCCAACCTTGATTATTGTCAAAATACGCATCAGGCCCCTACCATCTCATCAAAAGATGTGCATTTGTCTTCTCAATGTGAAAGGTCAAACAACGTATTTATGATTTTTTGAAATTTCAACAATGCAATGTACAACGTTTCTCGCTACATAGACAGCATATCTTTAATAGATCAAATATGCAAATGCGGACGCTGGTCCACTGGCCTCCAGTATACACAAAAAGCAAAAGAGCAGATCAGATACACGCCTGGTCAGTGTAGTTCTTGTCACCTTAAGTATGAGCGCAAAGCGCAGATCAGATACGCATCGAAGCAGACTGAGCATGGTTTGGCGAGTAGAATATCTCTAGCTTCTACGCTAACAACAAAGCCTACATAAACAAATAAGTGCACGGACATGTGTACTCCCGTGTTATTCAAAGATTTGAAGAAAGCAAATCACTATTTTTTTTGTTGTTTAAACTTTACACCCCAGTCAACAGCTATGGCTATTGGGGACGGCCAGTTCACTTAACCACACTTTTTCCCAACACAAGTTAACCAGTACTTCGCGCTTAGATCAAGCGTTCTATAAGGAAAACAAGAAAGATAACTGCTACATGACCTCTATATTTACACTAATTTCCGGTACTGTAAAATATGCCTTTCTGCCTCTAAGAGAAATTATATTTGTAAACAATACTTATGGTGCTCTTTTACGCCCCAAGCTGCCAGATTGACATAATAGACCAGTGTAGCAGACTTTCTCGGCAGGCTATATTATAATAATTAAATTTGGGCCTCGTCGCGACAAAACCTGTCGTCAGGGTTTCTGACAAAACGAGACTCAAACTAGTCTCCTCTGCTTACAGATACTAGCTAGAAAATTGAAAGTTCGGTTGTAGCAAGTTTAGATATAGAGGATCTTACATGAGTGCTCATGTTTTATTGAATTTATTAAACGAGTTGGGAAAAAGAGATAAAATGCGAGGCTTGCCGAGCATTTTATCTCTTTTTCGCAACGAGTTTAATAAATTCAATAATACAAGAGCACGAATGTTAGATTCTATTTATCATATGGCATTAAGTCATTTCTGCCGTAAAAACGCTATAGCTTTGTCATTATGTACGCAACGTTGTTATGGACGTCATAACGTTTCCCGAAAATCGATAAACCACTAGTGGTTTACAGATTTTATTGCATGGCGTTATTTCACTCCCAGACGCGACGTCTTATGATGATAAATAATTTTTCTCAATAAGCAAATAACAAAGGCACTTCGCCTTTGTTGTTCGCAAACACCGAAGACAGAGGCCAATATATTATCATAATGTGGTATATCGGAAACTTACAACGTACGTAATTCTTAAGCGCGTGCTTAGGCCGTTGGGGAGGGATATTGGGGGGGGGGGGGAGTTTGTGGCGAAGAGGAGCGAGGTTACATGCAATCTCAATTCTGACAGTACAAATACATTCTGGGGCAACAGGAATCGATCATGAAATCATTAAAATAATTTGACGGAACCGGTGTATCAAAAGATATGCTACATCATTACAGGGGTACATATCATTGGCGGATTCAGAGAGAAGACCCCTCCCCCTCCTGAAAAATTACATGTGCTATAGCTTTCCATAGGAATACTGTACTGATACGACCCCACGACAAGTAATGGAACACCCCCCCCCCCCTTGTAAAATCAGTTAATGAGCGGACCCTCTCCCCACCTCGAAAATCACAAGTGCTGTAGGTTTCGATAGGAATACTGGTACGGACCTTTCCACGAGACACGATATATAGAAAATACCGACCTTTCTCAGTTGAAGCGGGCTCCCCACCCCCTCCCCCACCCCAGACAAATATTTCTGGATCGCGCATGCAGACGACCGCGTGCCCATCACACATGTTGTTTAATTATCCAAATTATTTAAGCCGTTTAATATAGCATTTACGATAACAAACAGAGCAGGCCCTAACCAGTGATCTTTATTAAAAACTTGTGCCGTTATGCAGGTCACATCTCTGACTTGAACTTAATGCACCCACACATCTCCCTATACCAACTACCGGGATGAGGGGATAGCTGCGATAATGAACAATTCAAAAACACATTGCTTTCCCACGCAAGTGATTATCCCCACGCTTTTTTTTTAAAAAAGCGAAGGGGATATTGTAATCGCCTCCGCCCGTCCGTTCGTCTGTCCGTTATGCTACCTCCTCCTAAACCACTGGACGAAATTCAACCAAATTTGGTGTGTGAGCTACTCACATAAACAAGACGTGCAACGGCATTTCCCCCGCCCCCTGGGGCCCTGGGGAAGGGTCAAAAGTTCAAATATCGTTTAATTTCAATTACAAAGTCAATTTCAGAGATTTTTATACCAAACTTTGCGTGTGTTCTCACAAATGAAAGGTACAAAACATATCAGACGGGATTTTCATTCTGTCGCCCGGGTCATGCCCCAGCGGTGGGGCGCTGGGGCGCTGGGGCGCTGGGGGTGCCCAGGGGGTAAAAAAAATTCAAACATGGCCATGTGGCATATCAAATCGACGGGGATGACGAGCAGAACAGAATGCAAGTAAAAATTTCATCCTAGGGTCAAACTGGTGACCTTGGAGTGAGGTCAAAAGGTCAAATATCATTAAATTTCGGTTACCATGTCAATTTCGAAGATTTTTTATACCAAACTTTTTGTGTGTTTTCACAAATAAAAGATAGAAAAAAGTAAGAGAGAGGGCAAAGATCAGGAATCGATACAATCAAGCACCACACCTGACCCCGGATACCAATGGGAAAGTGAGACATCACAAACGAGAGCCAAGAGCCCTTTCCAAGCAGGTTACCACATATTGAACATACTTTTCATTCTGTTGCTGGGGTGGGACTTGGGAGTGCTGGGGGAGGGGTCAAAAACTTTAGCGTGGGGATTTGCGATGACATTCTAGTTTGTTAGTGTAAAAAGCGGAATAATGGCTATTGGAAGGTCCCCTCAATGCAGAGCATGGTTAAAAAGTATTTCCATTTCCCCGCCATTCCCCTTAAATGGGGCAGTGGTAACAAATAACTTTTTGCTGATGTCTCGGTTATGGGACGCTATGCTCTCGTGGCGGGGATGAGGCCATATGCGTATGTACTGTTGATTTTTGCTTACATGCGCATAAATTTCGAATAATGATTTTGGATAACAGAGTCTTCCAACGCTGGATTATTTGCACATATATACGCAAAGCATGGTCTTAATAGAGACTTGGCAGTTTTTTTTCGTACGTGCGAGTGATTTTGGATAAGAAAGTCTTCCAACGCTGGATTATCTGCGCACATACGCAAATCCTTAATAGAGACGTGGAAGTTTTTTTGTGTATGTGCGCAGAAATTGCTAACAGTGATTTTGGATAACAAAGTCTTCCAGCGCTGGATTTTTTGCGCATATATGCAAATCCTTAATAGAGGCATGGAAATCTTTTGCATGCATGGACAGAAACTCCTAAGTCAATAGCGATTTGTATATTTCTCGATCAAAATCATTATCAGGAATACCTGCGTACGTACGTAGAATACATCCATGTGTCTATGAACCCAGCGTTGGACGGTCAAAAATATTATTAGGAAGATCTGAGTACGTACCCAGAGTACATCCATGTCTCTATAATCGAGCATTGGAAGACAAATAATTATTGGAATATCTGCTTACGTACGCAGAATACATCCATGCGCCAATCATCCAGCATGGAAGACTTTGGTATCTAAATCTATTCTATTCACGCAAAATTTCCAGCATTTCTACTAAGACACTGACTACTATGTGCGCAAATCATCAAACAGGTAATTTTCATTTTAAGATCAAGATTTCGTATGAACGCAAAAACTCCAACTTTGCGTGCGCAGAAATGATCCAAATAGCTAGTAGCCTTCTGCGTATCTACGCACAAACTCCAATCCTGTATCAATGGATTTTTTGGCGCTGTACGCATATAATCCACGAAAGCAAGCTTCTCAGTGCACACATAAGCAAAAAATCCACCAGTGGATGTTTTGCGCCCTACGCAAAAACTCCAAATTTGGATCAATACATACCTCGCTACTGGGATCAATAGTGGTAGTACGTACATGTTGTGAAAGCTACTGGGAGTACTTGTGGTAGAACGTACATCTAACTACAGCTGTTGGGATTACTAGTGGTAGTAGATAGATCAAATGACAGCTACTGGGACTACTAGTGGTAGTACGTACATCTAATGACAGCTACTAGGACTACTAGTGGTAGTACATTGTACTTACATTTTGTGACAGCTACTGGGACTACTATGGGTAGAACATGCATGTTGTGACAGCTATTGGGACTACTAGTGGTAGAACTTACATGTTGTGACAGCTACTGGGACTACTAGTGGTAGTACTTACATGCCGTGACAGCTACTTGGTCTACTAGTGGTAGTACTTACATGTTGTGACAACAACTGGGTTAACTGGTGGTAATACGTACATCTAATGACAGCTACTGGGGCTACTAGTGGTCGTACTTTCATTTAATGACACTTACTGGGACTACTAGTGGTAGTACATTGTACTTACATTTTGTGACAGCTACTGGAACTACTAGTGGCATTACTAACATCTAATGACAGCTACTGGGACTACTAGTGGTAATACATTGTACTTACATGTTGTGACAGCTACTGGGACTACTAGTGGTAGTACTTACATGTTGTGACAGCTACTGGGACTACTAGTGATAGTACTTACATCTACTGACAGCTACTGGGACTACTAGTGGTAGTACATTGTACTTACATTTTGTGACAGGCACTGGGACTATTAGAGGTAGTACTTACATGTTGTGACAGCTACTGGGACTACTAGTGGTAGTACTTACATGCCGTGACAGCTACTGGGACTACTACAGGTAGTACTTACTTTTAATGACAGCTACTGGGACAACTAGTGGAAGTTCTTACATCTAATGACAGCTACTGGAACTACTTCTAGTAGTACTTACATATAATGACAATTACTGGGACTCTTAGTGGTAATTACATGCAATGGCAGCTACTTGGACAACTAGAGGAAGTACTTACATCTAATGACAGCTACTGGGATTACAAGTGGTACACATCTAACGAAGGCTGCTGGGACTACTAGTGGTAGTAGATAGATCTAATGACAGCTACTGGGACTACTAGTGGTATTACTTACATGTTGTGAGAGTTACTGGAAATACTAGTGGCAGTAATTTTATATCATGACAGCTTCTTTGACTATAAGTGGCAGTGCTTACATCTAGTAACAGCTACTGGGACTACTAGTGGTATTTCTTAAATCTAATGACAGCTACAGGGACTACTAGTGGAAGTATTTACATCTAGTGACAGCTACTTGGTCTACTAGTGGTAGTATTTACGTGTTGTGACAGCTACTGAGACTATAAGTGTTAGTGCTTACATCCAATGACAGCTACTGGGACTACTAGTGGCGGTACTTACATGCTGTGACAGCTACTTGGTCTACAAGTGGTAGTACTTACATGTTGTGACAGCTACTGGGACTATAAGTGGTAGTAATTACATTCAATGACAGCTACTGGGACTACTAGTGCTAGTAGATAGATCAAATGACAGCTACTGGGACAACTTATGGTAGTACTTTTATGTTGTGAGAGTAAATAGAACTACTTGTGGTAGTATTTTATGTTGTGACAGCTACTTTGACTACAAGTGGTAGTGCTTACATCTAGTGACAGCTACTTCGACTACTAGTGTTAGTACTTACATGTTGTGACAGCTACTTGGACTATAAGTGGTAGTAAATTGTAATTACATCCAATGACAGTTACTGGGACTACGAGTGGCACTAATTCATGCTGTGACAGCTACTTGGTCTACTAGTAGTAGTTCTTACATGTTGTGACAGCTTCTGGGACTATAGGTAGTAGAAATTACATCCAATGACAGCTACTGGGATCACTAGTGGTAGTACGTACATGTTGTGACAGCTACTGAGAGTACTAGTGGTAGTACATACATCTAACGACTGCTAGTGGTAATAGATAGATCAGATGACAGCTACATGGACTACTAGTGGTAGTACTTTCATGTCGTGAGAGTAAATGGACCTACTTGTGGTAGTACTTTCATGTTGTGACAGCTACTTTGACTACTTTGTGATAGTCACTGGGACTACTAGTGGTAGTGCTTACATCTTCTGACAGCTACAAGGACTACTAGTGGTAGTACTCACATCTAATGACAGCAACTGTGACTACTAGCGGTTGTACGTACATGCTGTGACAGCTACTTAGACTATTAATGGTAGTAACTACATCCAATGACATCTGCTGGGACATACTAGTCATATTACTTACATCTTGTGACAGCTACTGGGACTACTAGTGGCAGCTACTTTCATGTGTGACAGCAACTGGGATTTTTAGTGTTAGTACTTACATGTTGTGACAGCTACTGGGACTACTTGTAGTAGTACTTACCTCTAGTGGCAGCTAAAGGGACTATTTGTGGAAGTTCTTGCATCTAATGACAGCTACTGGGACTATTAATGGAAGTACTTATCTATAAGGACAGTTACTGGGACTCTCTCTTAGTGGTAGTACTTGCATGTTGTGGCAGCTTTTGGAACTACTAGTGGTAGTACTTACCAGTTGTGACAGCTACTGGGACTATTAGTGGTAGTACTTGCATCCTATGACAGCTACTGGTACTACAACTGGTATTACTTACATATAATGACAGTTGGGACTTTTAGTGGTAGTACTAACATGTGGCAGCTACTAGGACTACTAGTATTAGTACTTATATGTTGTGATAGCTACTGGGACTACTAGTGTTAGTACTTACATGTTGTGACAGCTACTGGGACTACTAGTAGTAGTACCAACCTCATGTGGCAGCTACTGGTACTACTTGTGTAAGTTCTTACATCTATTGACGGCTACTGGAACTACTAGTGTTAGTACTTCATGTTTTGACAGCTACCGGGACTACTAGTGATATTTCGTACATCTAATGACAGCTACTGGGACTATAAGTGGTAGTAGTAGTTACATGTTGTGGCAGCTACTGTGTCTACTTATGGTAGAACGTACATTTATTGACAGCTACTGGGACTACTAGTCGTAGTACTTACAAAAAGTGACAGCTCCTGGGACTGCAAGTGATAGTTCGTACATGTAATGACAGCTTCTTGGACTATTAGTTGTAGTAGTTACATGTTGTGGCAGCTACTGGGACTACTTATGGTAGAACGTACAGTCAATGACAGCCACAGGGGCTACTAGTGGTAGTAGATAGATCAAATGACAGCTACCGGGACTACTTATGGTAGTACTTTTATGTTGTGAGAGTAAATGGAACTACTAGTGGTAGTATTTTATGTTGTGACAGCTACTTTGACTAAAAGTGGTAGTACTTACATGTTGTGACAGCTACTGGGACTATAAGTGGTAGTAAATTGTAATTACATCCAATGACAGTTACTGGGACTACGAGTGGCACAAATTCATGCTGTGACAGCTACTTGGTCTACTAGTGGTAGTTCTTGCATGTTGTGACAGCTTCTGGGACTATAAGTAGTAGTAACTACACCCAATGACAGCTACTGGGATCACTAGTGGTAGTACGTACATATTGTGACAGCTACTGAGAGTACTAGTGGTAGTACATACATCTAACGACTGCGAGTGGTAATAGATAGATCAACTGACAGCTTCTGGGACTACTAGTGGTAGTACTTTCATGTCGTAAGAGTAAATGGACCTACTAGTGGTAGTAGTTTCATGTTGTGACAGCTACTTTGACTACTTTGTGATAGTCACTGGGACTACTAGTGGTAGTGCTTACATCTACTGACAGCTACAAGGACTACTAGTGGTAGTACTCACATCTAATGGCAGCAACTGGGACTACTAGCGGTTGTACTTACATGCTGTGACAGCTACTTGGACTATTAATGGTAGTAACTACATCCAACGACAGCTGCTGGGACATACTAGTCATATTACTTACATCTTGTGACAGCTACTGGGACTACGAGTGGCAGCTACTTTCATGTATGACAGCAAGTGGGAGTTCTAGTGTTAGTACTTACATGTTGTGACAGCTACTGGGACTACTTGTAGTAGTACTTACCTCTAGTGGCAGCTAAAGGGACTATTTGTGGAAGTTCTTACATCTAATGACAGCTACTGGGACTATAAATGGAAGTACTTATCTATAAGGACAGTTACTGGGACTCTCTCTTAGTGGTAGTACTTGCATGTTGTGGCAGCTTTTGGAACTACTAGTGGTAGTACTTACCAGTTGTGACAGCTACTGGGACTATAAGTGGTAATACTTGCATCCTATGACAGCTACTGGTACTACAACTGGTATTACTTACATAAAATGACAGTTGGGACTTTTAGTGGTAGTACTAACATGTTGTGGCAGCTACTAGGACTACTAGTATTAGTACTTATATGTTGTGACAGCTACTGGGACTACTAGTGTTAGTACTTACATGTTGTGACAGCTACTGGGACTACTAGTTGTAGTACCAACCTCATGTGGCAGCTACTGGTACTACTTGTGTAAGCTCTTACATCTATTGACGGCTACTGGAACTACTAGTGTTAGTACTTCATGTTTTGACAGCTACCGGGACTACTAGTGATATTTCGTTCATATAATGACAGCTACTGGGACTATAAGTGGTAGTAGTAGTTACATGTGTGGCAGCTACTGTGTCTACTTATGGAAGAACGTACATTTATTGACAGCTACTGTGACTACTAGTCGTAGTACTTACAAAAAGTGACAGCTCCTGGGACTACAAGTGGTAGTTCGTACATGTAATGACAGCTACTTGGACTATTAGTTGTAGTAGTTACATGTTGTGGCAGCTACTGGGACTACTTATGGTAGAACGTACAGTCAATGACAGCCACAGGGGCTGCTAGTGGTAGTAGATAGATCAAATGACAGCTACCGGGACTACTTATGGTAGTACTTTTATGTTGTGAGAGTAAATGGAACTACTAGTGGTAGTATTTTATGTTGTGACAGCTACTTTGACTAAAAGTGGTAGTGCTTACATCTAGTGACAGCTACTTCGACTACTAGTGGTAGTACTTACATGTTGTGACAGCTACTGGGACTATAAGTGGTAGTAAATTGTAATTACATCCAATGACAGTTACTGGGACTACGAGTGGCACAAATTCATGCTGTGACAGCTACTTGGTCTACTAGTGGTAGTTCTTACATGTTGTGACAGCTTCTGGGACTATAAGTAGTAGTAACTACACCCAATGCCACCTACTGGGATCACTAGTGGTAGTACGTACATGTTGTGACAGCTACTGAGAGTACTAGTGGTAGTACATACATCTAACGACTGCGAGTGGTAATAGATAGATCAACTGACAGCTTCTGGGACTACTAGTGGTAGTACTTTCATGTCGTAAGAGTAAATGGACCTACTAGTGGTAGTACTTTCATGTTGTGACAGCTACTTTGACTACTTTGTGATAGTCACTGGGACTACTAGTGGTAGTGCTTACATCTACTGACAGCTACAAGGACTACTAGTGGTAGTACTCACACTTAATGGCAGCAACTGGGACTACTAGCGGTTGTACTTACATGCTGTGACAGCTACTTGGACTATTAATGGTAGTAACTACATCCAACGACAGCTGCTGGGACATACTAGTCATATTACTTACATCTTGTGACAGCTACTGGGACTACGAGTGGCAGCTACTTTCATGTATGACAGCAAGTGGGAGTTCTAGTGTTAGTACTTACATGTTGTGACAGCTACTGGGACTACTTGTAGTAGTACTTACCTCTAGTGGCAGCTAAAGGGACTATTTGTGGAAGTTCTTACATCTAATGACAGCTCCTGGGACTATTAATGGAAGTACTTACCTATAAGGACAGTAAATGGGACTCTTAGTGGTAGTACTTGCATGTTGTGGCAGCTTTTGGAACTACTAGTGGTTGTACTTACCAGTTGTGACAGCTACTGGGACTATTAGTGGTAATACTTGCATCCTATGACAGCTACTGGTACTACAACTGGTATTACTTACATATAATGACAGTCACTGGGACTTTTAGTGGTAGTACTTACATGTTGTGGCAGCTACTAGGACTACTAGTATTAGTACTTATACGTTGTGACAGCTACTGGGACTACTAGTGTTAGAACTTACATGTTGTGACAGCTACTGGGACTCCTAGTAGTAGTATTAACCTCTAGTGGCAGCTACTGGGACTACTTGTGTAAGTTCTTACATCTAATGACAGCTACTGGAACTACTAGTGTTAGTACTTCATGTTTTGACAGCTTCTGGGATTACTAGTGATAGTTTGTACTAATGACAGCTACTTGGACTATTAGTGGTAGTAGTTACATGTTGTGGCAGCTACTTGGACTAATTATGGTAGAACGTACATTTATTGACAGCTACTGGGACTACTAGTCGTAGTACTTACAAAATGTGACAGCTCTTGGTACTACCAGTGGCAGTACTTACATGTTGTGACAGCTACTGGGACTACTATTGGTAGTGCTTACATCTACTGACAGCTACAAGGACTACTAGTGGTAGTCTTCACATCTAATGACAGCAACTGGGGCTACTAGCGGTTGTACTTACATGCTGTGACAGCTACTGGGACTATAAGTGATAGTAACTACACCCAATGACAGCTTCTGGGACATACTAGTCATATTACACACACTTTGTGACAGCTACTGGGACTACTAGTGGCAGTCCTTACATGTTATGACAGCTACTGTGACTTCTAGTGTGAGTTCTTACATATTGTGACAGCTACTGAGTCTCTAAGTGGTAGTACTTTCATGTTGTGACAGCTACTGGGACTACTTGTAGTAGTAATAACCTCTAGTGGCAGCTACTTGGACTACTTGTGGAAGTTCTTACATCTAATGACAGCTACTGGAACTTCTTATGGAAGTTCTTACATATAATGCCAGTTACTGGGACTCTTAGTGGTAGTACTTACATGTTATGGTAGATACTGGGACTACTAGTGGAAATACTTACATGTTGTGACAGCTACTGGGACTATTAGTGGTAGTACTTACATCTTTTGTCAACTACTGGAACTACTACTGGTAGTACTTACATATAATGAAAGTTACTTGGACTCTTAATGGTAGTACTTTCATGTTGTGGCAGCTACTGGGACAACTGGTGTTAGTACTTACATGCTGTGACACCTACTGGGACTACTAGTGTTAGTACTTACATGTTGTGACAGCTACTGGGACTACTTGTTGTAGTACTTACCTCTAGTGGCAGCTACTGGGACTACTGTTGTGAAAGCTACTGGGACTACTAGTGGTAGTACTTACATGATGTGATAGCTACTGGGACTAATAGTTATAGTACTAACCTCTAGTGGCAGCTACTGGGACTACTTGTGGAAGTTCTGACATCTAATGACAGCTACTGGATTTACTACTGGTATTACTTACATATAATGACAGTTACTGGGACTCTTAATGGTAGTACTTACATGTTGTGACAGCTACTGGGACTACTAGTTGTAGTACTTACCTCTAGTGGCAGCTACTGGGACGACCTGTGGAAGTTCTGACATCTAATGACAGCTACTGGATTTACTACTGGTATTACGTACATATAATGACAGTTACTGGGACTCTTAATGGTAGTACGTACATGTTGTAGTAGACACTGGGACTACTAGTGGAAGTTTTTACATGTTGTGACAGCGACTGGGACTATTAGTGGTATTACTTGCATCTTTTGACAACTACTGGAACTACTACTGGTAGTACTTACATATAATGACAGTAACTGGGACTCTTAATGGTAGTACTTACATGTTGTGGCAGCTTCTGGTACTACTAGTTGTAGTACTTACCTCTAGTGGTAGCTACTGGGACTACTTGTGGAAGTTCTGACATCCAATGACAGCTACTGGAACTACTACTTGTAGTACTTACATATAATGACAGTTACTGGGACTCTTAGTGGTAGTACTTAATGTTGTGGCAGCTACTGGAACTACTGTTGGGAGTGCTTGCATGTTGTGGCAGGTACTGGAACTACTTTTGGTAGTACTAACATGTTATGGCAGCTACTGGGACTACTAGTGTTAGTACTTTCATGTTGTGACAGCTACTGGGACTACTAGTGTTAGTACTTTATATTGTGACATCTACTGGGACTACTAGTTGGAGCACTTACATCAGTACTTGTACCCAGGGTCTAAGCATATCCCCTAGAGGTCAGAACTAGTACACAGAGAGAGTACTAGTCATCTTCCCTAGAGATCAGTAATAGTACCCAGAGTTCAAATGATCTCCCATAGTGGTCAGTACTAGAACCCAGAGTACCAGTCACTTCCCCTAAATGTTAGTACTAGTACCCAGAGTCCAATTCATCTTCCCCACATGTCAGTACTAGTACCAAGAGTCCAAGGCATCTCAACTATTGGTCAGTACAAGTACAAAGAGACCAGGTCATCTGGACTGGAGGTCATTACTAGTACCAAGAGTCACTAATACCAAGAGTCCTAGTACTAGTACCTAGAGTCCCACGTGATCTCCCCTAAAGGTCAGTACAAGTACCCAGAGTCTAAAGCATCTCTCTTAGTGGGCCGTACAAGTACACAGTCCAAGTCATCTACCCTAGTGGCCAGTACTAGTACATAGAGTCTAAGTCATCTCCCCTAGAGTTTAGTACTAGTATCCAGTCACAGTAATCTCCCTAGCAGGTTAGTACTAGAACCCCGAGTCCAAGACATCTCCCCTTGTGATCAGTACTAGTACACAGAGTCCAAGTTATCTCGCCAGGAGTT
Source organism: Loripinus fragilis (assembly GCA_964019695.1). NCBI lineage: Eukaryota > Metazoa > Mollusca > Bivalvia > Lucinida > Lucinidae > Loripinus > Loripinus fragilis. Next base: position 93,536 of record CAXHUL010000024.1, on the reverse strand, counting down.
CAGCACTAATACCCAGAGTACCAGTCATCTCCCCTAGAGGTCAGTACTAGTACCCAGATTCCAAGTCATCTCCCCTAGAGGTCAGAACTAGTACCCAGATTCCAAGTCATCTCCCCTAGAGGTCAGTACTAGTACCCAGTCCAAGTCATCTCCCCTAAATGTTAGTACTAGTAGCCGGAGTCCAAGTCATCTCCCCTACAGGTCAATACTAGTATGCAGAGTCCAAGGCATCTGAACTGTTGGTCAGTACTTGTACAAAGAGTCCAGGTCATCTGCCCTGGAGGTCATTACTAGTACCAGAGTCCCAGTCATCTTCCCTAGTGGTCAGTGCCAGTACCCAGAGTCCCAGTGATCTCCCCTAAAGTTCAGTACAAGTACACAGAGTCTAAGGCATCTCTCCTAGTGGTCCGCACAAAACACATAGTGCAAGTCATCTCCCCTAGTGGCCAGTACTAGTACATAGAGTCTTAGTCGTCACCCCTAGAGTTTAGTACTAGTGTCCAGTCACAGTAATCTCCCTAACAGGTTAGTACTAGAACCCAGAGTCCAAGACATCTCCCCTAGGAATCAGTACAAGTACACAGAGTCCAAGTTATCTCGCCTGGAGTTCAGTACTAGTACCCAGATTCCAAGTCATCTCACCTAGAGGTCACTACTAGTACCCAGAGTCCAAGTCATCTCCCCTAGAGGTCAGTACTAGTTCCAAGATTCCAAGTCATATCCCCTAGAGGTCAGTACTAGTACCCAGAGTCCAAAATAGTAAGTGAGTATGATCAGGAAATACCACAATCACAAACTGCAGACAATCCCGTGGCACCGCGAGAAAGAGCCGCTCACCAATCACGAGACACCAGGAAGACATATTAAGCAAAGCAATCAGCTCTCTCTTCCCCATCAAGATGATTGCAATACTAGAATGGACATAAAGTAACGTACAACAAAACAAAGAACAATAACAGACTCCCACAATGGGCGTAACAATAAACAAAAAGTCAACAACAACAGAACCACCGCCTTAGAACGGACAGCAGCCTAAGCCATCGGGGGGCTTAAATGCATTATTCTGATACCAAATCTTCGTCCAAGTCATCTCCCCTAAATGATAGTACTAGTACCCGGAGTCCAATTCATCACACCCACAGGTCAATACTAGTACCAAGAGTCCAAGGCATCTCAACTAATGGTCAGTACTAGTACAAAGAGACCAGGTCATCTGCCCTGGAGGTCATTACTAGTACCAAGAATCACTAGTACCAAGAGTCCTAGTCATTTCACATAGGGGTCAGTACTAGTACCCAGAGTCCCAGTCATCTTCCCTAGTGGTCAGAACTAGTACCCAGAATCCAAGGCATCTCCCCTTGAGGTGAGTACTAGTACCAAGAGTCTAAGCTATCTCCCATAGAGGTGAGTACCAGTACCCAGAGTCCAAGTCATCTCCCCTGGAGGTGAGTACTAGTACCCAGAGTCCAAGTCATCTCCCCTAGAGGTTAGTATTAGTACCAAGAGTCTAAGTCATCTCCCCTAGAGGTCAGTACTTGTACCAAGAGTCTAAGTGATCTCCCCATAGAGGTCAGTACTTGTACCCAGAGTCCATGTCATCTCCCATAGAGGTCAGTACTTGTACCAAGTGTCCAAGTCTTCTCCCCATTGAGGTCAATACTAGTTCCCAGAGTCTAAGTCATCATCCATAGAGGTGAGTACTAGTACCAAGAGTCCAAATCATCTCCCCTAGAGGTCAGTACTTGTACCAAGAGTTTATGTCATCTCCCCTAGAGGTGAGTACTAGTACCCAGAGTCTAAGTCATCTCCCCTAGAGGTGAGTACTAGTACCCAGAGTCCAAGCCATCCCCCCTAGAGGTCAGTACTTGTACCAAGAGCCAAGTCATCTCCCCTAGAGGTGAGTACTTGCACCCAGAGTCTAAGTCAACTCCCCTAGAGGTGAATACTAGTACCCAGAGTCTAAGTTATCTCCCCTAGAGGTAAGTACTAGTACCCAGAGTCTTAGTCATCTCCCCTAGAGGTGAGTACTTGTACCAAGAGTCCAAGTCTTCTCAAATAGAGGTCAATACTAGTATCCAGAGTCTAAGTCATCACCCATAGAGGTGAGTACTAGGACCAAGAGTCCAAATCATCTCCCCTAGAGGTCAGTACTTGTACCAAGAGTTGATGTCATCTCCCCTAGAGGTGAGTACTAGTACCCAGAGTCCAAGTCATTGCCCCTAGAGGTGAGTACTAGTACCCAGAGTCTAAGTCATCTCCCCTAGAGGTAAGTACTAGTACCCAGAGTCCAAGTCATCTCCCCTAGAGGTGAGTACTTGTACCCAGAGTCCCAGTCATCTCCCCTAGAGGTGAGTACTTGTACCCAGAGTCTAAGTCATCTCCCCTAGAGGTGAGTACTAGTACCAAGAGTCTTAGTTATCTCCCCAAGAGGTAAGTACTAGTACCCAGAGTCTTAGTCATCTTCCCTAGAGGTGAGTACTAGTACATAGATTCCAAGTCATCTCCCCTAGAGGTGACTACTAGTACCAAGAGTCCAAGTCATCTCCCCTAGAGGTGAGTACTAGTACCCAGAGTCTTAGTCATCTCCCCTAGAGGTGAGTACTAGTACATAGATTCCAAGTCATCTCCCCTAGAGGTGACTACTAGTACCCAGAGTCTTAGTCATCTCCCCTAGAGGTGAGTACTAGTACATAGATTCCAAGTCATCTCCCCTAGAGGTGACTACTAGTACCAAGAGTCCAAGTCATCTCCCCTAGAGGTGAGTACTAGTACCCAGAGTCCAAGTCATCTCCCCTAGAGGTGAGTACTAGGACCCTGAGTCTAAGTCATCTCCCCTAGAGGCCGGTACTTGTACCAAGACTCCAAGTCATCTCCCAATAGAGGTCAGTACTTGTACCCAGAGCCCAAGTCATCTTCCATAGAGGGCCGTTCTTGTACCCAGAGTTCAAGTCATCTCCCTAGAGAACAGTACTAGTACCAAGAGTCTAAGTCATCTCCCCTAGAGGTCATTACTAGTACCCAGAGTCCAAGTCATCTCCCCTAGACGTCAGTACTAGTACACAGAGTCAGTACTAGTACCCAGAGTCCGAGTCATCTCCCATAGCGGTCAGTACTAGTACCCAGAGTCCAAGTCATCTCCCCTAGACGTCAGTACTAGTACCCAGAGTCAGTACTAGTACCCAGAGTCCAAGTCATCTCCCATAGCGGTCAGTACTAGTACCCAGAGTCCAAGTCATCTCCCCTAGAGATCAGTACTAGTACTCTGAGTCCAAGTCATTTCCCCTAGAGGTGAGTACTAGTACCCAGAGTCCAATTCATCCCCCCTAGAGGTCAGTACTTGTACCAAGAGTCCAAGTCATCTCAAGTAGGGTGCAAAGATCAGGAATCGATACAATCAAGTACCGCACCTGACCCAGGATACCAATGGAAAAGTGACAAACTCACAGCAGACACCACAAACGAGAGCCAAGAGGTCAGCCCTTTCCATGCAGGTGACCACAAAGCACATATAAACAGACGCGCACAAAGACATAGCAAACACAAGACAGAACAAAAGCATAAAAGATCCACAAAAGAAGTACCGCCTTGGAACGGTCAGTAAAATATTTTACTGGAGGGCTTAAACCAGTTTAATGGCGCCAACAAGTCATCTCCCCTAGAGGTGAGTACTAGTGCCCAGAGTCCAAGTCATCTCCGCTAGAGGTCAGTACTTGTACCAAGAGTCCAAGTCATCTCCCCTAGAGGTCAGTACTTGTACCAAGAGTCCAAGTCATCGCCCCTAGAGGTCAGTACTTGTACCAAGAGTCCAAGTCTTCTCCCCTAGAGGTCAGTACTTGTACCAAGAGTCCAAGTCATCTCCCCTAAATGTTAGTACTAGTACCCGGAGTCCAAATCATCTCCCCCACAGGTCAATACAAGTACCAGAATCAAAAGGCATCGCAACTATTGGTCAGTACTAATACCCAGAGTCAAGGTCATCTGCCCTGGAGGTCATTACTAGTACCAAGAGTCACTAGTACCAAGAGTCCAAGTCATTTCACCTAGAGGTCAGTACTAGTACCCAGAGTCCCAGTCATCTTCCTTAGTGGTCAGTACCAGTACCCAGACTCCCAGTGATCTCCCCTAAAGGTCAGTACAAGTACCCAGAGTCTAAGGCATCTCACCTGAAGGTCCGTACAAGTACACATAGTCCAAGTCATCTCGCCTAGTGGCCAGTACAAGTACGTAGAGTCTAAGTCATCTCCCCTAGAGTTTAATACTAGTATCCAGTCACAGTAATCTCACTAACAGGTTAGTACTAGTGCCCCAAGTCCAAGACATCGCCCCTAGTGATCAGTACTAGTACACGGAGTCCAAGTTATCTCGCCTGGAGGTCAGTACTAGTACCCAGAGTACCAGTTATCTCCCCTAGAGGTCAGTACTAGTACCCAGATTCCAAGTCATCTCCCGAAGAGGTCAGCACTAGTACCCAGATTCCAAGAAGAGCATATTGTGTACCCTCGGACAACCACTGAATTAACATATGTACCGGCCCTACACAATATGCACCTCTGGTAGCATATTGTGTATGCAGGGTACACAAAATGCTCCAGCGGAACATATTGTGTATGCAGGGTACACAATATGCTACTAAAAGGAGCATATTGTGTAGGGGAGCATTTTGTGGCTCTACAGGGCACTTAAGTCCTAGAAACACAGTAATATTCCGAGTCGCAGTCATTGCCACTAGAGGTCAATACTAGTATCCAGAAGCCCAGTAATTGCCACTAAAAGTCACTACTATACACGGTGTCAAAAGCTTAGCACCGCCTAAACATTTCCTGAGAAAAACTATGAAGCTTTCCGAATATGAATTTATACTTGTTATATTTATGAAATAAGATAAAGTGGTGACAATTTACAGCATATTTGGATTTGATAAACATTAATGATAACAACTAGGCATGGATTTGATAATCATTAATGTTAACAACTAGACATGGCAAATGCACGTTTACCCATAAAACGTCCCTATTCGCTGTCCCATTGTGTTTTTTCATACCACTACGAGATAAAAATTGATAGTGTCATATTGTAACAAAACCAAAACCATGATCTGTCTGTAAAGGGGGGTCTCATATGCGCCCACGCATGGATTTTCATCTAGTTTAACATGGTGAATACCTATGACCTATCAACTATAAAAATGCATTTATTTATTTCAGTAGTTACTTTTAGGTCTCAGGAGAGATATGTTACTGGTCTTTGAATTTCATGAAATTTGGTCTACATATTCTTAACATATATAGATAGTTTATATGTTGAAATGGTATCTTGACAAAGACCGCAACGCGTAAAAAATGTAATTCCAAATTTGACTTAATATCATACAGTTGAAAATTGGGGTACCATGTCATAAAAATGTATGCCCACCCACTATCCTAATACATACAAAGTCATTTATAGTATCAACGAACTTATCAATGATATAGTTATTTAATAAAACATATCTGCGCTCGTTACATGATATGTCAATTACTTTAGAAATTATTAAAACTGGATACCCTAAGGTATTGTAGTGATATCATACGTGACGTCATAAATTAGCAATGAAATTGCATAATAACTCAAATGCATCATAAATATAAAACCCATACCCGGACAATTAATAAACATACTATTATAAAATTCCAAGCGTGGTCAGACTCACATGTTAATTTCCCATACCATGTAAGAGCCCCTTTGGTAGAAGTCCAGTAGATGATGCTACATACCAAATATCAATACTCTATAGGTATTGCGGTTTCAGATAGGAAGATTTTTCACGTTTTCCTTAATGGTTTCCCTATATAAGCCAATGTAAAATATTTGAACACCTATATACCCTATTGAGTTGATGCATCCAAAGGCATCTCGCATATGCGTTTTCGTGTTTGATAATGTCCCATTTGATGGACACTTTGTATAAATATTAAATTGTTTTCCAATAATGCTTAAAGTATACATGTGAAAATATGATACAATAAAAATGAAGAAAAAGAAATGAAAGCATTGATGGGATTCGAACCCTGCGTATAATGGAAAATGAATGTATTTTCTGCTGCCAGCGACATTACCTACTAAGCTATTCAAGCTGATATCAAATAATTCTGACTGCTGAATATGCCTGCCTAATGTTTTGATTTGAATGTTTACAGACAAGCAAATGTAAACATGGTCATTAGATCTTGGCAGCACTATTATAGTTTGCCCAAATTGACATTAGACTGATTAATTTTCGCCAAAATCTTCGTGAAATTTGTGCGTTTTCGTGAAGTACTCCGACCTTGGTCATGCTTTTTATCAGGAATATGAAGATAATTTCGATTCATGAATGCAAATGGTCTGGTAGCCTAGTGGCTAGGTGACAACTTGCAGATCAAGTCTACCTGGTTCGAAACTTGGAAAAGCCTTTTTTATTATTGTCAAATTGCATCTTTTTTTAAAAAAATTAAGATTGTTCTTGTATTTTATGTCATCTTGTGGTGAGCTTTACATCTCTCATTTGTATTAGGTTTCCTCACTCTTTTCTTGTCAGCGGCGACTTTTGTTGTCTGCTGATAACCTTTGCAAACAGTTTGTTCCCAGATCAGTACCGACATAACGTGTGTCCTGATCTAAATACAGACCGTTTGATACTATGATAGTGTTCCTGATAGATGCGTTTGAAAAAGTTTATTTTGAAAAAAAGTCTGCAGAGGACAACGAAGTATTAAACTCACTCAGCGTGCAAAGAGTTATTGCTTCTCGGCTTATTGAAATTATTCACGTCTCTACGTGTGTATTTGTTGAAAAAACGTATGCCAGATTCAAATAAATATATCCATGTGTACACAAAATCAAGAATAAAGACGAACAAACTAGCAAATTAAAAAGAAACAAGAAAAAAATTTACATGCTACTGGACTCGAACCCACATCTTTTGAGCGGAAAGGACAGCCTCTTAGCCATAAGGCTATCGAGGAATTGTGCTTTTTTCATGCATAAAAGTAATTGTGCCACAATCTAAAGCACATATTTTACGAAGATTCCCGACGATTGGAAGAAAGGTCATTGAATATTCACATGTCTCAGGTCAATGTTGACAAACAATACGAATTCAACTTGTGATTGGTATGTGCATATAACATTTAGATGTGATCAAATGCATGTATTATTCTAAATGTAGTGAGTTAAAAACAACTTTGTTATTGGTAAATATTATTGTAAAAAGAGAATGTCAACATAGTCAAAATAAGGCTGCAGGACTCTAGCAGGGCCAATTTTGGCCCCAGGGGGACATACTTTGAACAAACTTAGTATTGGTCCATTATGTGATGCTACAAACCAAATATCAAGGCTCTTGGTCTTATGGTTTCAGACAAAAGATTTTTTTTCATTTTTCCCTTTTTCAGCCCCAGGAGTATAATTTGAACAAACTCGGTAGAAGTCCACTAGGTGATGCTACATACCAAATATTAAGGCTCTAAACCTTGTGGTTTCAGACAAGAAATTTCATATTTTCCCTATATAAGCCTATGTAAAACATGTGACCCCGGGGTGGGGCCAGTTTTGGCCCCAGGGGCATAATTTGAACAAACTTGGTAGAGGTCTACTAGGTGATGCTACATACCAAATATCACGACTCTTTGCCTTGTGGATTTAGTCAAGAAGATTGTTTTTATGTTGTTTTCCCTATAAAAGCCAATGTAAAACATGTGACCCCCGGGCGGGACCATTTTTAGTCCCAGGGACATAATTTGAATAAACTGGTTAAAGGTCCACTTGGTGATGCTACATACCAAATATCTTGATTCTATGCCTTATGGTTTCAGACATGAAATTTCATATTTTCACTATATAAGCATTTGAAAACATGTGACCCCCAGGGCGGGCCCATTTTTGGCCCCAGGGGCATAATTTGAACAAACTTGGTAGAGGTCCACTAGATTATGCTACATACAAACTATTAATGCTCTATGCCTGGTGGTTTCAGATAAGAAGTTTTTTTTCATTTTTCCCTATATAAGTCTATGTAAAACATGTGACACCCGCGGCGGGCCCATTTTTGGCCCCAGGGGTATAACTTGAACAAATTTGGTAGAGGTCTCTTAGGTAATGCTACTTACCAAATATCAAGGCTTTAAGCCTTGTGGTTTTAGAGAAGAATATTTTTTCATGTTTCCCTATACAAGCCTATGTAAAACATGTGACCCCCAGGGCCGGGTCAGTTTTGGCCCCAGGGACGTTATTTGAACAAAATTGGTAGATGTCTACTAGGTGATGGTACATACCAAATATTATGACTCTATGCCTTGTGATTTCAGACAAGAAGATGTTTTTCATGTTTTCCCTATATAAGCCTATAAAAACGTGACCCCCGGGGCGGGCCATTTTTGGTCTGAGGGGCATAATTTGAACAAGCTTGGTAGAGGTCTACTAGGTGATGCTACATACCAATATCAAGGCTCTATGCCTTGTGGTTTCAGACCAGAAAATTATTTTCTCATGTTTCCCTATGAATATAGGTATCTGTTGAAAGCTGACCACTTCCCTTGTGACACCTGCAGTGGTCATCTTTGGTTCCAGGGTCATCATTTTAACAAACTTGGTAGAAGGCCAGTAGATAATGCTACATACTAAATATCAATGCTCTACAGACAAGAAGATTTTTCATGTTTTCCCTATAGAAGTCGTTGTAAAACATATGATCGCCTGGTGGGGCCATTTATGGCCCAAGAGTCATAATTTGAACAAACTTGGGAGAGGTCTACATGCTGACCCCAATCCATGTTATCACCATTATACTGATAACATGGATTGGGGTCAGCATGTCTCAGAAATCTCTTCCAACTAAGACACTTGGTTTCCTTCGCAGGAACTTGGCTTTTGCACCTAGGAGTACTAAGGAAGTTGCATACAAAACTTTGGTTCGGCCTAAACTAGAGTATGCAGCACCTATTTGGAGCCCTCACTCGAAACTTCAAATTAATCAGATTGAGAAAGTTCAGAGGACAGCAGCCCGCTGGACCTGAAGGAGATGGCGAAACACGAGTATTGGTCGGCGAAATGCTTGATGAGCTTGGATGGCCATCTCTTGAGGCCCGGAGGACCAGTCCTCCTTGCTTCTCTTTCACAAGATTCATTGTGGAGCAGTGTCTAATGAAAAAGACAATTATATGACCCCTGCTCACAGTTTGAAAACTACCAGGTCATCACACAGTGCTCAATACCGCAGACACCAGACATACAGTAATGCCCTGAAGAATTTCTTTTTCCCCCCGAACTATTCCTGATTGGAATAGTCTGTCTCCTTCTGTGGCCAATAACCAGTCCACAGAGGAGTTTAGGGCACTCCTTATATAAACAAAAATTCAGCCAAAAGTTTTTTTTTTGTGTTGTTTTGTTTTTTGTGTTGTTTTTCTTTTTTATTTTATCAAAATTTCCAAATTCGCACTCCCTGGTGTAATGCTCAAGTATGAGCGAAACCAGAAAGGATAGAAAGAAAGAAAGAAAGAAAGGTGATGCTACATACCAAACATCAAGGCTTTAATTTAAGCCTTGTGGTTTCAGAAAAGAAGATTTTTTTTCTTAAATGAGCCTATGTATTTACATGTGACCCCCGGGGCATAATTTGAACAAACTTGATATATGTCCACTAGGTGATGCTACATACAAAAAGTCAAGGCTGTATGGCTTGGGGTTATAGAGAAGAAGATTTTTCATGTTTTTACTATATAAGCATGTGTAAAACATGTGACCCCCAGGGCGGGCCCATTTTTGGCCCCAGGGGCATAATTTGAACAAACTTGGTAGAGGTCCACTAGATTATGCTACATGCAAACAATTAATGCTCTATGCCTGGTGGTTTCAGATAAGAAGTGTTTTTTTTTTCATTTTTCCCTATATAAGTCTATGTAAAACATGTGACACCCGCGGCGAGCCCATTTTTGGTCCCAGGGGTATAATTTGAACAACCTTGGTAGAGGTCTACTAGGTGATGCTACATACCAAATATCACGACTCTTTGCCTTGTGGATTTAGTCAAGAAGATTGTTTTTATGTTGTTTTCCCTATAAAAGCCAATGTAAAACATGTGACCCCCGGGCGGGACCATTTTTAGTCCCAGGGACATAATTTGAATAAACTGGTTAAAGGTCCACTTGGTGATGCTACATACCAAATATCTTGATTCTATGCCTTATGGTTTCAGACATGAAATTTCATATTTTCACTATATAAGCATTTGAAAACATGTGACCCCCAGGGCGGGCCCATTTTTGGCCCCAGGGGCATAATTTGAACAAACTTGGTAGAGGTCCACTAGATTATGCTACATACAAACTATTAATGCTCTATGCCTGGTGGTTTCAGATAAGAAGTTTTTTTTCATTTTTCCCTATATAAGTCTATGTAAAACATGTGACACCCGCGGCGGGCCCATTTTTGGCCCCAGGGGTATAACTTGAACAAATTTGGTAGAGGTCCCTTAGGTAATGCTACTTACCAAATATCAAGGCTTTAAGCCTTGTGGTTTTAGAGAAGAATATTTTTTCATGTTTCCCTATACAAGCCTATGTAAAACATGTGACCCCCAGGGCCGGGTCAGTTTTGGCCCCAGGGACGTTATTTGAACAAAATTGGTAGATGTCTACTAGGTGATGGTACATACCAAATATTATGACTCTATGCCTTGTGATTTCAGACAAGAAGATGTTTTTCATGTTTTCCCTATATAAGCCTATAAAAACGTGACCCCCGGGGCGGGCCATTTTTGGTCTGAGGGGCATAATTTGAACAAGCTTGGTAGAGGTCTACTAGGTGATGCTACATACCAATATCAAGGCTCTATGCCTTGTGGTTTCAGACAAGAAAATTATTTTCTCATGTTTCCCTATGAATATAGGTATCTGTTGAAAGCTGACCACTTCCCTTGTGACACCTGCAGTGGTCATCTTTGGTTCCAGGGTCATCATTTTAACAAACTTGGTAGAAGGCCAGTAGATAATGCTACATACTAAATATCAATGCTCTACAGACAAGAAGATTTTTCATGTTTTCCCTATAGAAGTCGTTGTAAAACATATGATCGCCTGGTGGGGCCATTTATGGCCCAAGAGTCATAATTTGAACAAACTTGGGAGAGGTCTACATGCTGACCCCAATCCATGTTATCACCATTATACTGATAACATGGATTGGGGTCAGCATGTCTCAGAAATCTCTTCCAACTAAGACACTTGGTTTCCTTCGCAGGAACTTGGCTTTTGCACCTAGGAGTACTAAGGAAGTTGCATACAAAACTTTGGTTCGGCCTAAACTAGAGTATGCAGCACCTATTTGGAGCCCTCACTCGAAACTTCAAATTAATCAGATTGAGAAAGTTCAGAGGACAGCAGCCCGCTGGACCTGAAGGAGATGGCGAAACACGAGTATTGGTCGGCGAAATGCTTGATGAGCTTGGATGGCCATCTCTTGAGGCCCGGAGGACCAGTCCTCCTTGCTTCTCTTTCACAAGATTCATTGTGGAGCAGTGTCTAATGAAAAAGACAATTATATGACCCCTGCTCACAGTTTGAAAACTACCAGGTCATCACACAGTGCTCAATACCGCAGACACCAGACATACAGTAATGCCCTGAAGAATTTCTTTTTCCCCCCGAACTATTCCTGATTGGAATAGTCTGTCTCCTTCTGTGGCCAATAACCAGTCCACAGAGGAGTTTAGGGCACTCCTTATATAAACAAAAATTCAGCCAAAAGTTTTTTTTTTGTGTTGTTTTGTTTTTTGTGTTGTTTTTCTTTTTTATTTTATCAAAATTTCCAAATTCGCACTCCCTGGTGTAATGCTCAAGTATGAGCGAAACCAGAAAAGATAGAAAGAAAGAAAGAAAGAAAGGTGATGCTACATACCAAACATCAAGGCTTTAATTTAAGCCTTGTGGTTTCAGAAAAGAAGATTTTTTTTCTTAAATGAGCCTATGTATTTACATGTGACCCCCGGGGCATAATTTGAACAAACTTGATATATGTCCACTAGGTGATGCTACATACAAAAAGTCAAGGCTGTATGGCTTGGGGTTATAGAGAAGAAGATTTTTCATGTTTTTACTATATAAGCATGTGTAAAACATGTGACCCCCAGGGCGGGCCCATTTTTGGCCCCAGGGGCATAATTTGAACAAACTTGGTAGAGGTCCACTAGATTATGCTACATGCAAACAATTAATGCTCTATGCCTGGTGGTTTCAGATAAGAAGTGTTTTTTTTTTCATTTTTCCCTATATAAGTCTATGTAAAACATGTGACACCCGCGGCGAGCCCATTTTTGGTCCCAGGGGTATAATTTGAACAACCTTGGTAGAGGTCTACTAGGTTATGCTACTTACCAAATAGCAAGGCTTTAGGCCTTGTGGTTTTAGAGAAGATTTTTTCATGTTTCACTATATAAGCCTATGTAAAACATGTGACCCCCGGGGCGGGCCTATTTTTGACCCCAGGTGCATAATTTGAACAACCTTGGTAGAGGTCTACTAGATGATGCTACATATCAAATATCAAGGCGCTATGCCAAGTGGTTTCAGACAAGAAAATTTTTTTTTTTAAAAAAATTATCTCGATAATCTATTCTTAGCCTATGTGACCTAGATATGCAACGGACCAGAATCATTTGAACAATTATTTTATTAGGGCTATATAAGGATAATTCCTGTCAAGTTTGGTCAAAATCAAGTCAGTAGTTTAGGAGGAGATGTTGTTGACGACACTCGACACACAGCGGACATCCACCGATCACAATAGCTCACCATGAGCCAATGGCTCAGGTGAGCTAATAATTTCAAAAAATTGTAAATACGTTGTTTGCCCTTTCACCTTGATAAGATGCGTGTCTGACTGCAGATCCAGGGGTCGCCAGTTCGATCCTGGCCCGGTCCCATACTTTCGTGGAGATTGATCATGAAATAATTTCTACGGTCATTCTCCTCCCTTCCGCTGATTCATTCAAGAAGGGTGATGCGCTGACCTTTTTGTTGGACAACATTTTTATTCGATTTGGCACCGGGCTCTGTAGGCAAGTAGTTGGGATTCCTGTGGGCACTGGTTGTGCTCCCCTGGTTGCAGATTTGTTCCTGTTTTGTTGTGAGGGGGGCTTTGTGGTGTCTCTTTCTGGTGATAAGCAGGCTGATGTTGTTGATGCGTTTGGCTCTGCTTCCGGATGTTTGGACGATATTTTAAATGTTGGTGATGTTTATTTTGAAAATATGGTTAGTCAGATGTGCCCTTCGGAGCTCCAGCTTAGTGGAGCCAGTGCCTCAGATACCGAAGCAGCATTTTTAGACTTGCGTTTGTCAATTTCTAATGGTATTGGTTCTACCAAAATTTATGATAAACGTGACGACTTTGATTTTGAAATTGTCGGTTTCCCATTTTTAGATGGTGATGTTCCTCGTTCTACATCCTATGGAGTCTATATCTCTCAACTCGTTCGTTTTGCTGGGGCATCTAGCTATGTTACTGACTTCAACACTCGCGGTGGGTTGTTAACTCAGAAGCTTCTTAGGCGGGGCTATCGGTGTCATGGACTTCGCAAAACATTTTCAAAATTTTATAGACGATACTTTGATTTGATTTCTAAATTCCAAGTTGGACTTAGGTCTCTCTTGCGCCAGGGACTTTCGGAGCCTGATTTCTATGGTGGCTTGGTGTGTGGGTTGAAGAGGATTGTTGGCTCTAATAATTTTTCAGCGCAGTTCATTAAAATAATTTCCCATTATAAAAAGATTGGCTATAACATTAATGTATTGCAACAGACTGCATGCTTGGTAGTCAACCCAATCACAGTTGGCAACTTTGCTTTCCTCTTTAATTGCACGCCGGTGGGTCGGACTTCAGACTCTATGATGGTTCCGACTTAAAGACTTATCTATTGATGAGATGGTAGGGGCCTGATGCTTTGGCTGTTTGTCGGGCCCATCGGGGTTTACCTGTTGGATTTCTTTTGCTCCGGTATTCAGTTTAATTTACTGTTGAGTCCTTATCCTTGCTTTATCTCCTTGTTATATCTTGATTTATATGTTTTAGGAGATGATGCATTGATAAGTTAGGGGTCTTTCATGCAAACCAAATATCTATGTGTCTTGATCCACATCTGAATTAAGGGTGAGGTTGGCGCCGTTAAACCGGTTTAAACCCTCCAGTAAAATATTTTACTGACCGTTCCAAGGCGGTACTTCTTTTGTGGATCTTTTATGTTTTTGTTCTGTCTTGTGTTTGCTATGTTTTGTGTGCGTCTGTTTATATGCTTCGTGGTCACCTGCTGGGAAAGGGCTGACCTCTTGGCTCTCGTTTGTGGTGTCTTCTGTGAGTTTGTCACTTTCCCATTGGTATCCTGGGTCAGGTGTGGTACTTGATTGTATCGATTCCTGATCTTTGCAACCTTACTTACTTTGTTGTCAGTTACAAGCGAAAGTATGTGCACAAATTACTGGTTAACCGCTTGTTCAAGCCTGCCCAGGAAAAAGTGTGGTTAGTAGCCAGGCTTTCAGGCCCTGAGTTTAAGGTAAACTACTCCTACTGAACCAAACTTTTCTCTGATATAATCTCCCTTCTGAGCTGTAACTCATAGCCTATCAGAGAAATATTAGAAAGTAGGACTCCAGTTATAAGTGGGTTTTTAAGTTGCAGATTTTTTTAAGTATCAGTTAGACGGGGGCCAGTCTATGTGGTTAGGTGAACTGACCGTCCCGCAATGACCATAGCTGTTGACTTGGGACGTTAAGCAACAAACCCAACCAACCAACAACCTTGATAAGACGAATGCGTCAACGACTGATCGAGCAGGGGCCTTTTCCGTTTCGTATTTTAAAACAATAGCCAAAATTCAAGACGCTACGCTGGTCCAAGATACCGATCCGTATCCCGAGACTGGCCGGCTATGGATACATATCCATCTGTATCCATAGCCTAGTGGGCTAGAGGCACGGATCCATATTCCTAGCCGCTACGAACATGCGCGGATACAGAATTTTTTTTTTCAGATTGGGTCCAACTCTGACAAACTTCTCTGTTTTAGTTGATGAGGAGAGAGGGGATGCTAATACACTAAAAGCAGGCAATCATGGACCCGCCAGCGAAACGCCATTTAAAGGACGTTTCGCTAGCGGACCGATGATGGCCCAACATTGAATACTGGCTTGGTAGCTTTGATCTTCTAGTGGGTCCGGACCAGGAACCCTAAAGCTTTACTATTTTTCAGGGGGAGGGGTGCGGACCCCTGTCCCCTCTGGGTTTGCGCATGCACTACATAAATGGTGGTGGGGGATTAAAACTCCAAAAGAGAAGTTTAAATTTATTAATTTACTCGCTGAAACTGCAAATACGGAGTCAGAATATTATTTGGGAGTCAGTGGTTCGGTGGTAGAGAGGCGGACTCTTGAGGGAAGGGTCGGGGTATGAAACTTATCGCAGCCGCGAGTTGTTATCGTGATGTGGCTTAACGTCCCAGTCAACAATTTTTCATTCATGTCGGGACGGAGAAAGACATCCAGTACTTTCGAGGACATAACGGCAATAAGTTTCGAAACCATCGATAGGTGTGTCGTGTCCTTGAGCAAGACACTTTATTTGTTCTCCATAGTACTGCTTAATTCCAATATGACTGAAAAATGATGCTTGTGACGTAAAGCCTTACCATAAAAAAATAATTAAGCCAAAACATGAGATTTCCAACAATGTGGAATTTGCGACAAGCAAAATCTCAAATCAGCCTGCGCATTAGCATACGCACAACCTGATCAGAACCTTCGCAAGTCGCTGAAATATTCTATGACTGCATGTTAAGCAACTGACCGACCAGGATAGGTGTTTCTTATTTTAAAGAGGAAGCTGTCCCGGCTCGTCTGAGTCTATTCATGTCAAAATACCACGTTGTTGGACAGACAGACAGACAGACAGACAGACAGACAGACAGATAGATAGATAGATAGATAGATAGATAGATAGATAGATAGATAGATAGATAGATA
This sequence comes from Loripinus fragilis, assembly GCA_964019695.1. Classification (NCBI taxonomy): domain Eukaryota; kingdom Metazoa; phylum Mollusca; class Bivalvia; order Lucinida; family Lucinidae; genus Loripinus; species Loripinus fragilis. Next base: position 77,514 of record CAXHUL010000024.1, on the reverse strand, counting down.
GATAGATAGATAGATAGATAGATAGATAGATAGATAGATAGATAGATAGATAGATAGATGATAGATGCGGCTGAATCAAAATTACAGAGAAAATAGAAACTTATTTTGGAATATTTGATAAACCGATAAAACAATTCTTTTGAACTTCTCTTTTCAGTTGAAGTCAATGGTTCTATGCTAATTATTGCATTTATGCATTTCGGTCATGTTCAATAGATATCTGTTTTGACATGATTTTTTGTAACATGAAGAGAATTTGAGAGTATGGTTCATTATTTGTTTGCTTGTTTGATTTGATTCTTTACGTCCCATCAACAATCTTTCAGTTATGTAGGGACGGGTCTTCCTAGGTTGAACCAGTACTCAGCTAGGATATATGTGCCTTGCTCAAGGACGCAACGCAGTGGCGCCGGTGAGGTTTGAACCCGCGGCCCCTCGGTCTAGAGTCAAGCATTCTACCACTGCGCCACTGCGCTCCCATGGCATGGTTGAAGTGCGATTATCTGGTTTTGGATTCATAAAATATGAGGTTCGTGGCATCTTCTCTGGGTATAAAGCAATAGCTGAAGACAATAAAGATAAAGACAGCATTAAAAACACATGTCGAATAAATTTTAGGCCCTAATTAATATAAAAATATTTAGGTTCGAGTTGACCTAAAATAGGTACGAATTGCAGAGGCGGATCCAGGATTTCTCAGGCTGGAAACGGGGTTCTTATGTATAAAAGTGTGGGAGTTCGCCTTGCTGATTTTATCTCAATTTTGTCAAATATCCCATGAAAATGTGACCAAATTATTTCATTTTCACAGGATATTTAAAAAAAGGGCGGCGTTGAGGGGGTTTGAGCGAACGCCCTCAGGATCCGCCACTGAAAGCTAAGGTACAAAGCCCGACCGTAAACTGGGTGCGCAGGTAGATAGACACATTATCTATGAAGGTGTGAAAATTCTAAAAAATTGACATTTTATGACAGGATGTTCATGTATATTGTATCGATATTTATTGCTGTCATAAATACTCTATTAAACAATCATGATAAGTTTAGCTTTTATTGAGTCGCAGATTGTTTTACCAGTTCTTATTTCCTCGAAAAAATCTTTCAGTTACAAGTCGGACCCAGTATGGGTCCGACGTTACAATCAGTTAGAATGGATGTATTTATGGATTAATTATAATGACTTGAAAAACGGGTCAGTAGATGCAGAAATTTATAATTACATGTATGATTTAATGAATCCGGGACGTTTCGCCCCCAAACCATTTCCTCCCCTAGTCGTTTCGCCCCCAAGACGTTTCCCCCCTGGTCGTTTCGCCCCACTAGTCGTTTCGCCCCACTAGTCGTTTCGCCCCCATAGTCGATTCGCCCCTAGTATATATAAGAAGTTCTGTCGTGTCTAATCTGGGTCTAAACTGTTTGCAAAACTCGCCACGTATTTTAAAGGCGTGCAAGTTCATGTTTTGTTACTTGAGTACAGATCACGATCTTGAAACGTGCATGCACATCAATCTAGTTGGACTAAAGGTCTATATATCGTCCCCATCTACGTCCCTACTTAAGGTATATGATCTGCAATGGCTCTGACGAGACTGAATTAAGGCACAAGGTTCCAATTGGAGCGAGATAAAATCGAGTTTGAATTTTAGTGCATGTTTCTGACTGCGCGATTTTCAATCCTGTAGAATATTTATGGAGAGAAACTGAATAAAATTATGCAAATTAAACATATTAAAGCTTGAAAGGAAAACTTAGCACTTTCTGTTTATTTATTTGTTTTCTAAAGAAATAAACTCGGTCTTGGCAAAGTTATTAACTTTAATGAACAATATGAATCTTTTACACAGCACAGACTCAGTGGTGTTTCAAACCAGCATGCCCAGCTACCGGGGCTACATGAAATAGTGAAAAATCGCGTCTCGCTCGTTTAGCTATAGAGCGAATAACGAAGGCGCTGATCAGACTGCGCCGATGCGAGGCTGTTTTGCACCTTAGATATCGCATCCAACAACATGTTTTCTCGCATGTAGGCTCATTTTTCTTTACATGCTACCCAGATCTTAGCCTATAAGGCCTTATGATTATAAATTAAAGAACGCTTAAACCGTTGAATACATGATATGCCCAGAGAAGGAAACTTCAGGAGAATAAAACTGTAATGATATTCTTACCAATCAATTTAAACATATGTTTTGAGTGCATCAAGAACCGTCTCGATGAGTTGGGTTGGACGAGACCAAAACGTTTATACATTTTTTGCATTGACGTAAATGACTAATCCATTTTTGCATTGGCGTTAAAATTATGTTTTAATGATTAATGCATGAAAATAAATAACTTTTAAATCAAACCCTAAGCATATAACCCCACTAGATAGATGCGTCTGCACGCTTAATAATCTTACTCCTTCATATATATCTGAACTGTAAAATTTCTATGTCGCAAATGCATAATCCAGCGGCTACGGCTGTTTAGCAAAACAGCAATGATTGAAGTCTCGTTTTCGTGTACTGCACCCCGATTGTGGAATGCTATCAAAATGTTCATGAGAAAACGCAATGCGTCTACATATCTACTGGGTCTACAAGTGTTATTTTTGCCTGAATTAGATAATCTACGTCCTTACTGTATGTATGCGAGCAAATGCTCTGACGAGACTGCGCAGGTTCATTATTCACATTTTTTTTTATAAATTAGCTCAATTAATTTCACAATATTGAACCTCAGTATACAGATGACTCCTTAACGCGTACTTTTGAAAACAGTGAAGACCAAGATGAAATGCCGCATAATGCGACATTTTATCAGGGTTTACACTTTTTTAAGACAAAAAATGATCTACATAGAAAGAAAATATTTTTGTTTGTTTTATACACTGTCGGACACGCTCATGACAGGAATGTCGCAGGCACGCGACATTCAATAAACACTGAATCTATCAATAATCGATAATTGATAATCGTTCACACGCTTTGATAATCCAATTATCGCTTTTAATGAGTTTTAAGTGAATTATCTTAATGACTTGTCGACATACTGGATGTTACCATTTTGATAATATTGTTTGTATTGGCCATCTCATCTGCTACCAAATTTTGTGTATACAAATAGCGCAGGCTCTGCCCAGACTTTGCTGATGCACTGACTCGTCTGAGCATTCGCTGCTCGCCAATGTAAAATTAAAATCCAAAATCATTATACTGGATTTCTTATAGTCTATTAAAATTGAAAGATCTCAAACTTTATCAATGAAATGTTACCTTCTATAATCAAGGCGCCGTCGGATCGGGGTCCGTATTCTATGCATTTCCCCAAATATTATATCTTCATTAAATATCTTTTGCTACCTTGATTCTCACTGTCTGCAAACATTATTTTATCAATTTTACAGAATGAGACTGAACTTTATAAAGTGCGACCAGATGCTGCATGACGCAACACCTGGTCTGGGTCTGCTGCCGTCTGCAATGTTCGCCAGGTATGACAAACTGCAAACCTCGGGAAAGACAAAGAAAATGCCGGACCCCACGCCTTAATTCCTGTAACCGATGTCAAATAATTTGGATCCAGATCAGCCTCGGCTTCTCGTGTTTGACCTGGGTCAAACTGTTTGCACGTGACAAGTTCCCACCAGCGAGAACGGGATAAGTCAAGGTGAATGAGCATGTATGTATATACATGTGTCAAGAATAATTTTCACATTAAAAGTCTGAGGTCGGCGGAAATCTGAGTTGATAGGGCGAGTTAGTGAGTTTGTTTTAAACGTCCCACCAACGTAAGACAGACTAGAGGGGCCAGGAATCGATCTCAGGGCCGCTGGGTACATCTAATGGTTGAGTATCGCCTGTCATTATTGACCAGAGATCCTATCAATAACCCCAAAACAATTGAAGATTTGTATTTGTATTATTTTAAAATTAATTTACCATGCAAATTTATGTTAAATTTCCATTAAACATATCTATAAAGGTAACGTGCAGCATCCTGGGGTAGCATGCGGTATCCTACGGTAATCAGACCGACCCCGCCCATTCATCTAGTCTGCCTATCGCTCTGTCTGTCTGTCCGTCCGTTCGTCCGTCCGCCCGTCCGTCCATCCATCCATATCCATCCACCTAGCTATATATGACAAATAAATAATTTTTAAAAAATGGGGGCGAAACGACTAGGGAGGAAATGGTACTGGGGGCGAAACGACTAGGGTATGGGGGGCGAAACGACTAGGGTTGAAAATAGAGGCGAAACGACTAGGGGGGAAACGACTAGGGGGGAAACGTCTTGGGGGCGAAACGTCTTGTTACCGATTTAATAATCGCATGAATTATCAATTAGTATTATTATTATTATTGTCCAATCTTGTGGCATGGGTATAGATTAAAGTTAATGTACCAGCTATTTTCTGACCGCAGTTAAGCACCCCAATGCCTCATCCGATATGGGCCAGCTGCGACTAGTTTATTTTCTGGTACGTGTTAAAAATTTTCGGGGAGGGGGATGAAAATAGAAAAGAGTATTTAAGACAGGAAAAACGTTTTTAATGCGAACAACTAAGGTATATTGAATCGTTGGTAGCCTAGTCGTTGGTAGCCCTGAAATGATCATTTAGCATATCTCTTGATACACCGGTTCCGTCAACTTATTTTAATGAGTTCATGATTCATGATTCCTGTAGCCCAGAATGCATTTGTAAAATCAGAATTGAGAGTGCATATTACCCCGCCCCTCCCCCACAAACTCCCTCCGAATACCCTACCCAACGGCCCACCGAGTACGTGCTTAAGAATAACGCACCATTCCGCATGGCGTTTAAAGTTTTCGATATACAGTCGCAGGTCATAAGTAAGTAGCCAGTTGACGTTAACGTTGTTTCTTTTGCAAAAATTTAAGTACATTTAAAATTTGTATAATTTGAAAACGAGGAATGCAAATTATCAGAAATTTTGAACATATCACTATTTGCTATTTTTCAACTTAGGAATGCTTGATCATTATAGAAATGATATCACCTAGAGTTTGTGGGTGTTATTCATTTCAACCAACCCTGATTTCTGAAACAGTTTGAAAATTCGATGTGGGTTCTAAACTTCTTCCGTTTTTATATGGCTATAGATATTGCTTATTTTCTGTATATTTTTTGGTGATAATGGTGCTAATATGTTATAATTGTGAGCTGTGAACAAGATGTGTTCACATCTTCCCAATTTATACACCGTCATATTAGGGGTGGGTGGGGTATTTGTACCCCTGACCCAAAAATCTAAATTATTGAATGAATCCACATGGTAACTTAGCAACAAGTATCAGGCTTTCTAGGGTGTATATACGAGTGTTTGAAGCAATTAGTCTTTACATCTTTCGTTCTTTCAAATCGAAAAGACAGCACATAGCGATACCTAACCCCTTGGTCAAATTTTGCTTTATAGGGGGTACCCAAGTTTTCATGCGAAATCGTAGGATAGTTCTTCTTAAAAAAATAAATGTTCTGTAAAAATGTAACCCCAAATGGTACTTTCAACTGAAAATAATTATTACACAAATATTATATCACCAGTTATGCTGCTTATGGCACCAATATCAGGACTGACAGTGAAAATTAGCAGATTTTCTTTGGATCCAACCATAGCTTATATCCATCAACATTTATTCAAAATATATTATTTTCAATTTGAACACTGTTATGATACCTCACAAAACATACATACCCCATATTCCTGTATTTGTTTATTTAGTTTGTTTTTACAGCCAAAGTATACTGCAGTCGGACCATTTCCATGGCATTATTTTCTGTCCAGTTCTCTGCTCTGCATTATTTCGTTTTCAAAGTCTATACTAATTTGAACTTTAATAGAATGTTTTTCAGTACATTTCAAATATTTCTGCAAATTTTCAATAAAGAATATTACAATCTGGCATTTTTACAGCAATTTTCAACACCTGCTATCTTTTCTGAAGAAATGGAGCCAATGTTTGTGATACACAATATCTCCATAGCAACAGATGATGACATCATACAATTTGGTAATGACATAAACATATACACTGTTTATTTATCTAGGGCAATTATCATTTGGGAAGATTGTCTTAATTGGCTAGAAAAGACCATTGTTTCCGACCATATTTTTCAAATTCTTGTAAGCTGATTTGGCTACTTACTTATGACCACTGGGTGTACATTATATGATATATCCCGCGGAATAAGTCAGTTACACAAGTCTATTATGTCAATATACCATCGCGTTCTGACAGTTTGGTCAAAAGTATTGTTTACAAAGTCTATCTTAGAATTTTACAAGTACCGGGAATTAGTGTAAATAGTCATGTAGCGGTTATCTTTCTTGTTTTCCTTATCGGTAAAGTAGAAAATGCTAATATTTGTAACGTCAAATCTGATTGGCTATAAATTCGAATTATGGTATATGCGCTAAATAATTATGGTATATACCATAATTAATTATGGTACATACCATAATTAATTAGAGCATATATCATATTCTATTAAAGTACTGAGCGTACCAAGAGGGTCATAAGTTTGAATTATGGTATATGCCATATTTAATTATGGTATATGACATAATTAATTATGGTATATACCATAATTAATTATGGTACATACCATAATTATTATGGTATGTACCATAATTAATTATGGTATATGACATAATTAGTTATGGTATATGACATAATTAGTTATGGTATATGACATAATTAATTATGTCATATACCATAATTAATTATGGTATATGCCATAATCAATTATGGTATATACCATAATTCATCTTTTTGCTCCTTTCGGTACACCATAAGTACCACACCTGACCCAGGATACCAATGGGAAAGTTACAAAGTCACAGTTAGACACCACAAAGGTAAGCTCTTTCCCAGCAGGTGACCACCAGGCATATGTAAGCCAAGTTTGATCTAAAAAGACCTATCAATAGCTGCAAGACAATGATTGTTCATATCAAATACAACTGGACTGCGCATCCATAGAAAAAAATCAGAAGAAAAAAATACAAAGTAATTTCATGAAATCCCATGGTGTCATTGTTCGTTCCGAGCAATAGTTTGCCAAGTAATCAGTATTACTTGACTTTTCGCTTACTGTAAAGGCGGTAACTTTAATATTCATATCTGGGTGTGGTTCGGCTATTTCATCTGCTAAAGAAGAGAAATCAGGTTCTAATTATAAGTTGGTAAAGAGTTAGTAAACTTTTTGAGCCGCGCAAACGTGCGTGCATTTCATGAAAATCCTAACCGTATACACACTGAACTCACATTTATTAACCCTTAAAGCTCATAATCACAAAATATATGTTTTTTGTCGTCCACTAAACTATTTGAAGCCTCATAGATAAACAGTGTGAACCCAGATCAGACTGCTCCTGTAGGAGCAGTCTGATCTGGGTCCACAATGTTTGCCTCCCTGCTTATGTTAAATAGACATTTTCAGATGCGGATATTTTGCTGGCGTTATAAGGACTAAATAATGACTGAGGTGGTGGCACAAGATGAAACAGTTACTTTTGATTAAAACCACGCCTCCTTTTCAGCTTCTACCTGTGCCTAAGGTTGACTAGTCCTAATTGCGCATTTATGAGGCGCCGCCTTTACAGTAAGCGAAAAGTCAAGTAATAAAAATCCAAAACAATAGAACAGAACAAGCTTCTCAGACCCCAAATCCGAATCCCAGAACCCAAAGGCGGTCATGCCTACTATGTTACAAATGGTACCAACTATTCATATACGAACGCTTTCACTTTGATATCTGCATCAGTCAGAAAAAACAGAATAACAGTTTTTAAAGGGTGTCCTAGATTTTGACCTCTAGCCCCACCAAATTGTAGGGACCATGAAATCTTGAGTTATGAAGTGAATTCCAACCCTCAAGGGTATCTTTAGCCCAAATATAAAAGCTTTCAAATGAGTGGTTACTGAGATACACCCCACTTTAACAAAAAATAATCATACTTTTTAAGGGGCAGGGGGGGGGGGGGGGGTCAGAAAACCTGGGATCAGGAGTCATGATGTAAATGCCAACCCTCCAGGATAGCACTGGTCTAAATATTAATGCCTTCTGATAAGTGGTTACTGAGATATATGGTGTCCTAGAATCATTATGAGGCATTTCACCTGGATCTTCACTGTTTGTCAAAGTATCTTGTAATGAAAATGGTTGTGCATACATCCCGGGCATTTTGTATGCAGTATACCAACACCAGGTAGGCGGCCCTTGAAAACGTTAAAACTATCGACGAACTTAGATAAAAAATCATTAGAAACAGAGTTTTCGATTGTCATTTGGCGACAAATGACAATCAAAAACACTATTTCTAGTGATTTTTTATCCGCGTTCGTCGATTGTTAAGAGCGTTTTCGATTGCCGCCTACCCGGTGTGATGCCGTTTCCAAATTTAATAAGCGGCTCATGCAAACGTTCAGTTGTTTCAGAGACATTATCAAGCTCGTGAACATAAAGCATGAATGTAGATGAACACTTAAACTGATGTTCAGTCTCCAATGCCTCATGGGGGCGGAATACATGATTTGTGACGCCATAGTATCATGTTGTAAGCGCGGTTGTCTCCACTTCGATGTAACAATGTTCGTCTAACTGTTTGACGATCTTGGCCCGGAATTACAATGCCTCCTTAAAGTTAAGGAAGACTTAAGTTAAGTATTGATATTTCAACAGGCTATATTAGATGCTAAATAAATTGCCTGGATCGATGCAGTGCTTGTGGTCAAAGATATAAATTGTGATCTACAGAAAAAAAACGGAACAATTTTGATTTTAATCAGTGTGAAACGTTATTTTTCGCATCCTGAAAAACCAGCACTTAACTTAAGTCCTTCTTAACTTTAACGAGGCATTGTAATTCCGGGCCCAGATGGTATTCTTGAGTTAATTTAAAAAAAAACTGATCTTGAAAAAAATCATCAGACGACAAAATAGCATGCAAAGTTACCCAGTTTGCAAAGCTTAAAAGATCACAATTAAATTTAATTGATAATTTGATCCTTAGTATCATTACGTGTTGAGATTATGTTCGGTTCAACTTCCGTAAAGGCACGTTTTAACATGTGTGGTCGTCCTTGGGTCATGATATATTAGTAACCTTGACGAGGTTTCCCTTTGGCGGGTGCGTCAACATATTTGAGCCAAGACATGTGATTTCCAAGAATGTGGTATTTTGACACGTGTAGACTCAGGCGAGCCTGTGAAGCCACCTTTTATGCTTAGAAACTCCAAATGATGTTCAGTCAGTAGATTAAGACTCATCTAAAATATTCAAGCGACTAGAAAAGGCTCTGATCAGACTGCGCGTATGCGCAGGCTGGTCTGAGCCTTTGCTGTTCGCACATATCACATTGTTGGAAATCTTATGTTGTGGCTCATATTTACATTACGGACCAGCTTGCGAATCTACGAAACGCTGACCATTGATCAGAGTCTCATTGGTTGTCACTGAGTAACACGCATCCCTTTAGAATGAACAATAGACTTTTCTTATACGACAAAACTACAAGATTGGCATATTCTATTGGACATTTGCAGGACGAAAGTTGCATACGTCCGAAAAGGCATGCTCATTTCGATTCGTAAATCGCGACAACGTTACTTTCTGTTGAACTCTTT
>CAXHUL010000024.1:52104-67857 GCA_964019695.1 Loripinus fragilis | reverse complement strand
ACATTAGATCAAGCATGCATTATAGTCAGGGCCCTTAGGGACAAAAAATAGGTCCCGTGCGATTTGTGTGCCGATTTATGGTGACCTATATCAAAACCATCAATGGAGTCTTACCTTTGATTTAAAGGTGGTCACCTATCTCAAATCCGCGTCTGAGGCTAGTTATGACGTCACAAATATGGCGACTATAATGACATAATGAAAAACTGCTCGTTAATAAAAGCTATGGTTTGTGTTGGTATGGTCATATTTATCCAACACGAAAGCTTTTTTAACATAATATCAATTGTTTTAGTCACATGATGGTTACATCAATGTTTTACCTGACTTTGACAATGAATTATTTCTCGATAACAATATTTTGCATGCAAAACAATATTTTGCATGCAAAATACCATAGATTTCCTATAAATACCCTGCTTATCGGGCCATCTTTAGACTGATGGCTGAGAATGTTATTGCTCCCCTTCCGGTATTTCGAAAACTTATCCTATCTAAAAGAGGATTTCAAGCTGCGTCTTTAAATAGATGTTTGCATTATGTTTGCCGGGGCGTAAGTCTCTGACAGCCTGTTACATATGTTACCATATTAAATTTAGAAAAAAAAATAAAAGTTTGAGCTACAGAAAGAATGCTGATTATTTAAATTACTCATATGGTCTGCATATTGACTATTTGAGCTACATATAAATTCTTTTGGAGCAAAATTACAGCTTCCTGTGGTGTTATGTGCGTTACTTTGATTAGATTACCCTTTAAACATGAAAAGTGTGACCAATATCATTTACTTTTAGCTGATATGTGCATTTTCCAAAATGTTTTGATTATTTTATACTAACAAACTCATTTGGGTTAGAGAAAATCCAAAGTTTGCTTTTATACTTTAAATAAAGTGTCTTATACGAGCAATTATAAAAACAACCCAATGCTACACTAAAATTTAAGGAGCTGAATTTGGTAGGCATCATTTAAGTAAAAATATATGAAAACATTTGCTGCTGTTGGATATCATGCATTTTTTGGGATTGTCTTGCTCATATCATAAAGAATTATAGATTTTGCAGGTTAAACAACAAGATTGAAGCACTTGTTAAAGGGTGTAACATATGTTACATGACATAATAAATGAGCAAGGACATTTACTTGATGTAAGAAATGATGTTTCAGGAAAAAATGAATATATTTCGCATGTTTTCCTAGCTAAAATCTCTAGCCTCTGGTGCCTAAATCTTAGGTTTTGATGATTATTAAGCCCCTGTACCTCTGTTACAGATGTTATGAAAATTTGTTTTCAATATTTCTTAATATGAATAATTCTAAGATAAAGATACACCCTAGAGGAACATAGGAAATAATCTTTTCATCTTTAAACAGTACAATTTAGTAAATGTCTCTTTATAATGTAAATATTCTAAACCAATCCTTATCCAAGTCATATACATGTACAATATCGTTTATTATTTCTGTTTCTCTGGTAAAACAATTGTCCTCCACATATCATAAAAACCAGAATAATCATCAAACAAGATTTTGACTGCAAGCTGAGTAATGACCTGCTCCATCCCAAACCCTTTTAGACATATTCTATTGTATGTACCGATTCAAGGCGCATCAAATAGGAGATGTTTGCACACTGTTAGCATGGGTGTTAGCATGTATCAGCTTGCTACATATGTTATTTTATCAATTTGAGAGAAAAACAAATTGAAAGTTTGAGGTACAGAAAGCAGACATTAAAACTAGCTAATCAATGAACATTCTAATAGTTTGCATATTACTGGATGTCTTTACTACATATGACAACTGTTTAACATTAATACGGCTACATGTTGTATTATGTGCGTTACATGAACTTAATTATAATTTAAAAGTGGTAATTTTGGCTATCATCATTTAGTTTAACGACTGCTCAGAATTGGTTTTAAACTGTTTTAGATTAGGTTTAACAAACATATACTCAATTGACGAATACAAATCCAAAGTTTGCTTTTCTATCTTAAATATTTTGTCTTATATGGGCTAATGCACAACCCAACCCCCAGTTTTGCAGAGGAGCAAAGTTTGTTTTCGCCGCTTAAATAAAACACATAATAAAACAATTGCAAAGTGTTGATATTTTTCATTTTCTTAAACAGTCTTGCTCATATATCATCAAGTTTCTAAGATCAGGACACTTATTAAAGATGTCAATGTGCCATGATGCCACAACCAGGGCTCTGATCGAATTCCATAAACCTTCAGATGATGGTACTTACTAGTTCAATGTCAGGACAGAGCAAGAAATCATATTGACAGGCATTTAGCTGTGCTGGTGACTCTATCCACGAAGCATTCTTTCACCTCGGCTCAGTGCCTTTAGAAAGCACTGTGGCGGATGCACTAGAGTAATATATTTGTAAATTGTCCTGACCTCTTGGTTCTCGTTTGTGATGTCTAACTGTGAGTTTGTTACTTTCTCATTGGTATCCTGGGCCAGGTGTGGTACTTGATTGTATCGATTCCTGATCTTTGCCATCTTTCTTACTTTGCATTAGCCAGTCACTGATATTGTTCGACTTACTGCGTTGAGGTGGTGGATGTTTTGGAGAAAAAAAAAGCTGAATTGCAAGAACTACCACTTCCAAGAGCTGTGTTTCTCGAAGGTGTCAAACGTGCGCAGTATCAGTAAATCATTTGGAAAACCTCACCTGTCATTGATCCTGACAAATCAAGGCCTGACAATTATGGTTAGAGGCCGGACTGTGATAAATATTGTCCCGTTATGATGACATTGCCCATGTGTGGATCAAGAGGGATTAGGGGGTCCCGACACTCCCCCTGGAAAATAACAAGTACATATGTGTTTCTATAGACATAAGCATTTGGACCCCCCCCCCCCTGGAAAAAAGTTGGACACCCCCCACCCCCGGAAAATTACGGACCGCCTCTGGATCCTTTGTAAAGTAAAAGTATAGTTTTCTCAGCAATAAAACCACTGGAACCCCTCTTTAAACTGTAAAATAAGTTGAGGACTAAATAAAACTGACAAAAATTCCTGGATCCGCGCATGTTGCCTCCTGCCCCCCCCCCCCCCCCCCCCACGAAACCCCTCTGCAGCTGATAAAATGTGGTTGCAGCATGTCTGTATGCGAAACATCTCGGTGTAAGTACAAAGCAAACCATTTATATTGTACTGATTTGTGTTGCTGTGGAGCAGAAGAGGACTCATGTAAACTATTGCCAGTGATCAATATGCTTATGCCTTTGGAACAACTATTTTCATGTGGATTCAGATATTTCTTTGCCGTATCAACAAGAATGCATTATTGTCTGATTTGACCTTTGAAGACGATTCTACCTAGTAGCATGCGAAAGATAAATCAGATTGCAACAGTTCTCTATTGCCCGTGCTATCGCTGTACAATGGGTAACTTGTAGAGGGGTTTATCCTTATTTCCATATCATGAACTACTAAGTAGACTCTTCTAACTTTTGATCTTTCAGTGGTCAAAATCGGACTATAATGAGTTTGGTTGATAGTGTATGCAAATGATTATTACTACTATCTTTTATTTGGGTGTAGGATAAACAGCTACAGTTAAACCAAAAGCTTTGAAGCGTGACTCTATTTACAATATTGATATGTTGTTCTAGAAAAAAGGGTTTCAGGCATTTATTAATAATTACTATAAAAGCTTTTACATGCACATATGTTCTAGCTGGACTGGCTCATTTTACGTATTTTGCATCAATCGTTTGAAATAGAAGGACCCAAAGGTCATTGGTCAGAGGTCGTAGTAGTAGTATATATATATATATATATATATATATATATATATATATATATATATATATATATATATATATATATATATAATATATATATATATATATATATATATATATATATATATATATATATATATATATATATATATATATACACTGAACCGAAGTTCTAAGTTTGTTTGTTTGTTTTTGTTGCTTTACGTCCCAAGTCAACAGCTATGGTCATTGCGGGACGGTCAGTTCACCTAACCACACTTTTTCCACGAAAGTATGGGACCGGACCGGGATCGAACTCGCGACCCCTGGATCTGCAGTCAGACACGCATCTGTAGTCGGTAACGTGTCTGGCTACAGATGCGTGTCTGACTGCAGATCCAGGGGTCGCGAGTTCGATCCCGGTCCGGTCCCATACTTTCATGGAGATTGATGATGAAATAATTTCTACGGTCATTCTCCTCCCTTCCGCTGATTTATTCAAGAAGGGTTGTTGTCACTTACAAGCGAAAGTATGTGCACGAATTACTGGTTAACCGCTTAGGAAAAAGTGTGGTTAGGTGAACTGACCGTCCCGCAATGGTCATAGCTGTTGACTTGTGACGTAAAGCAACAAAAACAAACAAACAAACTTAGAACTTCGTTTCATTATATATATATATATATATATATATATATATATATATATATATATATATATATATATATATATATATATATATATATATATATATATATGACAATGTATTATCTCTACATTTCAGGATGCAACATCTCTATAAAACTCTGACATGTCTATGTAAGAATGTGACATCTCTAAGTAAGAATAATTATGATATTTGTAGGCAAGAGTGTGATATCGCATTGCAATAATGTGGCATATCTATGTAATAATGTGACAATGCCACATCTGTATGTAAGAATGTGACAGCTCTTTTTAGGAATTTGACATATATATGTAGGAATAAGACATCTTTATGTAAGAATGTGATTTTTATTTGTAATACTATGATATTTCTTGAAAAGTCTTGATTTAATAATTTGATTTTTTGATGAGTAAAGGTATTAAATGCTGTTCCTTCTAAACTCAACGGTTAATAAAGCCAGTTATTGAAATAAATATTTTTTCGGCAGTAATGAAAACAGTTGCAATCATCTTGATCAGGAAGAGAGAGCTGGTTGCTTTGCTTAGTTTGTCTTCCTGGTGCCTCGCGATTGTGTTATGGCTCTTCCTCGTGGTGCCATGGGTTTGTCTGCATTTTGTGATTGTGGTATTTCCTGATCATATTCATTTACTATTTTTTAAATAAAAATAGAGAGAATAAAGCACTGTTATTTAGCAAAAAATTGATGTATTCCTTCAAATCTAAGGTGGACACCACTATGTATTCCTATCTACCTGGACAAGTCCTCATGTTAACCGCAGAAGAACATTTCAGTTGTCTAATGTAAGAATGTATTACCCCCATGGAATAATTTGACATATGTATGTAAGAATGTGGCATCTCTATGTAAGATGATGTGACATCATTATATAAGAATGTGACATCTCTTTGTGTAAGAATGCGATATCTCTATTTAAGAATACAACACATATGTATGTCAAAATGTGACATGTATGTCAAAATGTGACATATATATAGGAATCTCTTATTTGTGTGTAAGGATGTGACTTCGTTTTTTAAAATTGTGACATCTATTTGAAATAATGTGACACCTGTATGTAAGAATATGACATGTATGTTAGTGTGTGACATATGTGTGTAAGAATATAACATCTCTATGGTATGTAAGAATGTTACATATATATGTACCAAATCGCCATTTCATACAAGAGATAAGTTATGTGTTAAATGACAAAAAGGTGCTATTTGACAAATAACACCTTTTTCAAAACAAAGAAAAAGGTGCTATCTGTCAAATGGTCCCTTTTGTCGACAAATACTGTATTTTTGTTATTTTTTTTTGGTAAATGCAAAAGGTATTATTTGTCATGTAACATCTTTTAACACCAAATAACTTCAACAATAGCAGCGCGCTTCTTCCAAGTTTAAGGTGTTATGTGACACATAGCACTTTTTGCTGCACATTTGACAGCAAATAACTCTTTTTTCCGCTAACAAAATTAAAGATATACACATAGGACCAAATGAATTTGTGTTACCATAACCTGTGTTGTAGGAATATAGCCATGATACTTTTTGAGATGATAGATACTATGTTAAGAATCGTTAAAGCTAAAATAACTTAATTTTGTTTAAAATGTTAGATAGCACCTTCTCCTACTAAGAGGGCGATATGTTTGTTGAATGCATATATGTGCTAACAAGCTTCTGCAATCATCTTTATGTGGGATATATATAGAGAGAGAGCTGTTTTTTGCTTAGTTTGTCTTCCTAGCTATAGTGTCTCGTAATTGTTGTGTGGCTCTTCCTCGCAGTGCCAAGGGTGTGTCTGCAGTTTGTGATTGTGGTATTTGCTGATCATACTCACTTACTATTTCTGAATGATTTGGGTAGTAGTGGAGGGGGATAATTATAATGCAATATAATATTCACTATAACAGCCCATGTACCAGTTGATATTTAGTTATCAGCAATAATAAGTCACCATTGATAAAAGTGAAAATGGAAACTCATGATTCATATTTGAAAAATTGCATGCATCAAAACATCATAAAATGTATACCAAACTCATTCAAGATTTTAAGAAGTCGCAGTGTTTTACAATTCAAATTCAAGAGAACAGGCGAGTTTTTCATTGTTTTATAGCATTATAGTGTGAATGATTTGACTTACTTGCCTTGATTATGACCTTAATTATATTACCATTATGTGATGAGCTATTTGATTTTGTAATAAAGTTTGAGACAGACAACTAGTACTTACATGATTTAAGGGCGATGTTAGTTCAACTTAGCATTTGACTGATTTATTTTATTTTCTAAATATAATTATAAGCGTAAAATAATGTGTCTATGGCTAAAGATGGTAGTTCTTCTTCATGCTTAATGACCCTTTGCAATTGGGCTTGCTGGGTTTGCCACACATATGACAGAATTTTGACATTTACCTTAGAATTTGAATTTGGGGATTAATTTACAGAATATAAATGCTGTATTTCATTAAATACAATTTTGTTTTACTTTTGGTTTCCTACAGTCACATATATTAAAAGTCTACAGTGTCATTTACAACTACCTAGGTCTACATTTTTCTTCAATTTTGGACACCGTTTTGGATTTCCCAGGTAGCAATATTTACTACAACTTGAGAGTTTTACACAATCACACACTGCAAACCAACTCATGGCAAGTTATGAGGAAAATCAAAGAACATTTACAGTTACAAGACATCAGCACGACAATTGAAGTTAAGCAACAAGCTAATTTTCCCTAATAAGGATGCTTGCAGAACTAGAAAGGACACTAAGTAGCGCATAACAAAGCAAAGACTAAACACAGAATCAATGCAAACATTTGGATAAAAAATAACAACAGAACAATCACCTTAAAACATAAAGTAATCTTAGCCCCTCAGGGGAGGATTAATTGCATTTTACTGGTGTCAACTCTTTGCCCTTTTATTCTGTTGTTATTAAAAAACACAACATTTGTAAGCTTCCTAACTTATGCAATGCATTATCACAGAGAAACAATCTAATCAAATTAACACACAATGACGGAATATAGAAACTGTCTGACTGCTCACAGATAGTCATAACTAAAGAAAACCTTGAGCCAAGATGTTCCCAGCCAAAGACAACCCTCATGCATGAACCAACGGATGAAAACTCTGTCACTGAGTCTGAGGCCTGACCAACCATCATACAGTTAAAAAGAATTCATAGCTATAAGCCGTGATTGTTTTACAACCAGGTATGCAGACTGTCGCATAATATCAATCCCACTTATTTATAACAATTTATTGTCGTTTTGAATAGGTCATCCAACCTTTCTTTTGAATTTATAACTAAGTCACCATAAAGTACCAGTTCCAATATTTCCTGTTGCAGAATTGGTGCTATTAGAAATATGCTGACATATAATTAAGCAAGTAAATATTCAATTACCACATTTAAAAAAAATGGAAAAAAGGTTGACAAATAGTTTTTTCTAATTATTTTGGCAAGCGCATCTTCTCCAGACGCCCTCTTAAATCTCCTTTATTAAAAACATTAACGTTTGAATTTCACTTCAAATAAAGCCAGCGTGTTTTAGCTGAACTTGTTATCGAACACTTTCTACTATTTTAGTAAGCTGGTGAAATAACAAAAGACAGATGTGCAATTAACCTTTCAACCAAAATTTTCAGTTTTGATCTTGAAATTGAAACCATATTCAAACATATAAAGAATCTATTTTGGACGCCATCTTGGATTGTCCAGGTAACAAAATAAAATACCACCATTTTTGGTAGTTTAATAAGTTCTATGGTATTAAGAATATGCTGATAAATAATTCAACATGTAAAACTATAATGGCCATCTTTTAAGTGAAATGAAAACAATCTATTTGTTAATAAAATTATTTTTCAATTATTTAGATAAGAAGTCTCAAGACGTCATCTTGAAAATCTCCATTGAATTGCAACAAAATTTATTTTTCATTTAAAATGATCAAATTCTATACATTGTAGTTTACTTTGCTATATAATACTCCTTCCCATTTAAGTGATCTTTGTTACAACCAAAAACGAAATGCCCAATTAGCATGTTTCACTATTTTTTTGTATTTGACCTTGAATTTGACCTTGACCTTAAAATTGAAATCATATTTAAACGTATCACGAAAAAGTTCAAACATACACTACAAAAATCATTAATTTATCGAATCAAGATAAGTAATACTATATTGGTTACACTTTAAATGAAAATGGAAAAAAATCACTTTTAAAACATTGTAGATCTATCTTTCTATTACTTTGATAAGGGGTCTCAAGACACCATCTTGAAAATCTCCATGGAAATGCAACAGCATTTAATTTTTATTTAATTTATTTAATGCCTATACATACTAGTTAATTCGTTATATAACACTTCTTCCCATTTAAGTAAACTTTGGTACCATAGAAAAATATAATTATGAAATTAGCCCTTTTTTTCACTACTTTTCGTATTTGACCTTAAATTTGACCCTGAACTTGAAATTGAAACCGTATTTAAATGTAACATTAAAAATTCAAGCATACACTACAAAAATAAATATCATTAATTTGATGAAATAAGATACATCCAATTAGTACAACAACACATACACCACAACCCTTTGCATTTATTTCTGGCGGCCATCTTGGACGCCATCTTGGATTTCTCAGCCCGCACCAACAATGGTCGCTGTATCCTGGCAGATTCATAAGCTTCAGGGAAATACAAACATTTTGGTATATAACATTCAATTCTTTTAGTAATTTGGTGAGCACCTACTCCATGAAATAGGCCACTTTTGTGGCGTAGTCATTCCACTATAACCTTTTTTTACACTGGTACATGTATTCCTTTTGGCAATTAAAGTCTGTCCAGTATTTTGGTAAGCCGTATTCAATTTCTTATTTTTGGATCCGGTCCGAAATAATGCATCCAAGACTCATCATCTGTTACTACATTCAAAAATAATTTCTGATCAAGGCGCACTTCGAATCGAACTATAGTCCCTACTATAGTAACTAAAGTTTGATTCGAACACCTTTAGTTGCTACTAGGGTGACGTCACGAACCTACTATAGATGGTCGGAGCACCGTTACTTTAGTAGATAGGCCAGTTCCCTACTCTAGACCTATCTAGCACGATGGGTTCAAGATCTAGCACGATGGGTTCAAGATCGGTCAGTAGCCTCAAAATAATATGTTTTTTTTTTGTAAAATAAACCTAGCTGACCATAATTTTTGGTCCCACTTATTCGTAATTGATTATTAGAAAGCGCTGTGCAGTTTAAAACATCCTTTTTGTCTACGACGAAGAATTGAAGTGGAGCATACAGGGCTATTATTTTTGTTTACTTGCTAACCAACTAAAAGTTCCAACTTTAGTCGTTTGGGTGTAAACGTGGATGCGCATCTATTACATAAGAACTATAGTAGGGACTTTAGTTCGATTCGAAGTGCGCCCATATCTTGGAAATCGTTTTAACAGTTAGCGCGCCGTCCTAACATATTTGTATTTTTGCTCCTCATTGAGCAAATGTTGGGCCCACCAAGTGCTTTCCTTCTTCATTTCAAAATATTTTGCCAAACGCGCAATGCAAATGCTTTTGAAATTCAAATGCTGACCCAGCAGGCACTTGTTTGTTGTTCGATGTTAATTTAACGTTGACAACATAAGCTGAAATAATGTTGAAGATATATTTGATTTTGAAACTTGAATAAACGCTGAATTACAAACGTAGAATCAACGTTGATATTCAAGCATTTAATCAACTGAAGGTTGATATTTCAACACTGACTCAAGTTTGATATTTCAATGCTGAATCAATGTTGAATCCAAACTGAATCAATTTTGATTCAACCTACCAATAAATCAAATACAACACTAATTCAACATCACTTCAACCTTAAGTTAAACTGTTTTTTTTTTCGTGAAGTAATGGAAACATCTGTCAAAGCATTAAAATAATGAGCTGCTTGGATGTTGTGGCCTCATCGTCACTTATGCTTTGCAGGTCTAAGAAAGCAGAAAATAAAATCAGAGCTTACATCTTTATTGCCATTCACTATATACATGTGAAAGCATGGATGACAATAAATGAAAACTAGAATTGTTTTTTGAAAAAAACCCGATGTCTCCCCTTTTAGGAATAAAAAAATCACAAAATTGTTTTAGTTATGTTACAAGGGGAATGATTTGAAAAAAATAACTGCAATAATTAATGGTTCTTGTGCATGACCAGTTGTTTGAATGTGCTATACAAATGTATGGAGTTTCTTTGAAATACATCTTATGGTTATGAAGTTATAGAGCGGACATGTAATAGCACTGCAAATGATCAACGGGGAATAACTCCAAGAATATCTAAAGCAGAATTATGGTTCATGTGCATCATCGCACATTGTCTCATTGTGCTCTAGAAATGTATGAAGTTTCAATCAAACAGCTTTTACAGTGTACAACGTACAGAGCCGACAAAATTGCATTGAATTATGTAACAAGGGGAATAATTTGATAAACATGCGAGAGTTATGCTTCTTGTGCAAGACACGTCGTCTGATTGTGCATTACTAATGTATGAAGTTTCGTTGAAATATCACTAACGGTTATCAAGTAATAGAGCCGAAACAATTTTGTGACGGCAGACAGACAGATGGATACATAGGAAAAACAATGTGTCTCCAGACCCTTCCCGGGGGAGACATGATAAAGATTAAATGAAATTGACGAACCATATTTACTCACAAAATATTGTTCCCTTTTTATCACCCAACTGCCAAAAGGTCTCCATAGCACATAACCGGGCCACCAACAGCCAACCAGCGATTGGCCATTTAGATTGCGTATTGCTGGTGGGCCGTTGCTGGGATGAAGTTGTGTGCTAGGTGGGAGCTGGTAATTTTTCATTAATTTCAGCCAAAACATGTGATTTTGCTGTTGAAAAGAATTGCCTCGATGAGAGGGTCATTTTAAGCATCCAAAACCCAGGTTTTGGTTGTTTTTCTCAACCGGAAAAGTGTGCTTTAGGCATTCAAAAGAATTGTTTCAATGAGAGAGTTATTTTGAGCACCCAAAAAACATGTCCGTGATATTCGCTCTTTATCCAAAGTGTTATGTTGTAACCTGTTTCATAATCATTATCTTCCGATAGGTGGTACATTAATGAGTCACTGAGTATCTCTAGATGGCGATAATAGTTTCCTCCAGCCATGCTGGTAGGATAAGTGAAGACGCAAGGAAAAGGTGGGTTTTTTGATGGAACTCGGTAGATAACAGTAGCTTAATTGAACGGAGGGATCAAAGTCAGTGCGCTTGGTGTGTTCGCTTAATGTAAACAGTTGTCAAGAATAAATCAGAGAATATGATTAAAGCTCATTTATACGATAGGATTATTAGCGACGCTCTAGAAAAGCAGAACCGGAACGAAAAAAACAACACAAGGAGTCTAATTTTAGTAACTAATATTCACTGACAAGCGCTCGCCAATCTATAGACTCGCCACTTGAGCGCTGTAAGCCAATGAAAATCAGTCTTTTTTCTTAGTTATATAATAAAGATACTTGTACTGACCACTAATGGCAACGAAAGGAACTATGGATAATAGTACTGACATCTGGTGGCAATGATATGGAGTCTGGATAGTCTTACTAACCTCTATTGACAGTGACAAGGCCGCTTGATACCCATACTGCCCTCTAGTGGCAATGACTGGGGATCTGGATACTTTCACTGACTTCTAGTGACAATTACTGGGACTCTGGGTGATTTTGCTGACTTCTAGTGGATATTGCCAGGGACTTTGAATACTTCAACTGGTCTCTGGTAGAAATGGCTGGGACTCTGGATACTAGTACTGACCTCTAGTGGCAATGGCTAGGTCTCAGGATACTAGTACTGATTGAGTGGCAAATAAATAACTTTGGATACTAGGTCTAATCTCGTTGGCAATGGATGGGACTCTGGATACTTTTACTGACTTCTACTGACTTCTAGTGACAATGACTGGGACTCTGTGTGCTTTTGCTGACTTCTAATGGATATTGGCAGGGACTTTAGATACTTTAACTGACCTATGGTGGAAATGGCGGGGACTCTGGAGAGTAGTACTGACCTCTATTGGCAATGACTAGGATTCAGGACACTAGCAGTGACCTTTAGTGGCAGAGAAAGAACTTAGGATACTAGTTCTGATCTCGTTGGCAATAGCAGGGCCTCTATATACAAGTACTGATCTCTAGTGGCAATGACTGAGACTCTCAATACTTTTACTGGCCTCTAGTTGCAATAAAAGGGACTTTGAATCCCTTGACTGACGTCTAGTCGCAATGACTGGGACTCTTGATATTGGTACTGACTTCTAGTGACAAAGACTTGACTACTGAATAATTTTACTGACCTCTAGTGCCAATGGCTGGGACTCTAAACACTTTAATTGTGCTCTAGTCGCATTGGTAGGGTCGCTGGATACTTTAACTGACCTCCAGTGCCAATTGCTAGGAGTCTGGATATTAGTAATGTCCTTTAGTGGCAATTACAGGGACTCCTGATACTAATACTGGCCTCTTGTAGCAGAGGCTGGGAATAAATATACTAGTACCGATCCCTAGTGGCACTGATGGGGGACTCTGGATAATAGTACTGACATCTAGTGGCAATGATAGGGACTCTGCATACTCTTACTGAACTCTTTTGGCAATGACAATGCCTCTTAATACGCTTACTGACCTCTAGTGGCAATGGCTGGGGCTCTGGATACTTTTACTGAATTCTATTGGCAATGACTGGGACTCTTGGTGCCTTTGCTGACTTCTAGTGGATATTGGCAGGGACTTTAGATACTTTAACTGACCTATGGTGGACATGGCTGGTAGATACAAGAACTGACCGCTAGTGGCAATAACTGGGACTCTTGATACTGGTATAGACTTCTAGTGTAGAAGACTTGGTTTCTGGATATTTTTAGTGAGCTCTACTACCAATGGCTGGGACTCTGGAAACTTTTATTGTCCTCAAGTCGCAATGACAGGGACTCTGGATACCTTAACTGACCTACAGTGGCAATTGCTAGGAGTCTGGATATTAGTACTGTCCTTTAGTGGCAATTACAGGGACTCATGATACTAGTACTGACCTCGTGTAGCAGAGACTGGGAATAAAGATACTAGTACTGATCTCTAGTGGCAATGAAGGGGACTCTGGATAATACTACTGACATCTAGTGGCAATGATAGGGACGCTGCATACTCTTACTGGCCTCTATTGGCAACGACAATGCCTCTTGATACTCATAATGACGTCTAGTTGCAATGACTGGGACTATGGATGCTTTTGTTGATTTCTAGTGGACAATGGCAAGGACGTTGGATACTTTAACTGACCTCTGGTGGAAATGGCTGGGAATCTGGATACTAGCACTGACCTCTTGTGGCAATTACTAGGACTTTGGGACAATGGCAGGGACTCTGGATACAAGTACTGGTCTCTAGTGGCAATGAATGGGACTCTGGATACTTTTACTGACCTCTAGTGGCAATGACAGGAACTCTAAATACTTTTACTGTCTTTTAGTGGCAATGACTGGGACTCTGGATAATATTACAAACCTCTAGTAGCCATGGCTGGGTCTATGGTTATAAGTATTGACCTCTTGTATTCAGAGACTGTGGCTATGGTTTCTTGTGCTGACCTGTAATAGCAGTGGCTGTAACTAAGGTACTAGTACTTTCCCCTAGTGGCAATGACTCTAGTATTGGCCTCTCGTGGGAGAGACAAGGCCTTTGAAAACAAATAGTACTGACGTCTGGTAGCAGAATCTGGGACTCTGGATAAATGACCTTGCCTGTAATAGCAGTGACTGGGACTAAAGATACTAATACTGGCTGGTGTGGCATAGAAAGGGACTCTGGATACTAGTACTGACCACGTATTGCAGCGACAGGGTCTGTGGATAGAAGTACTGACCTCTAGTAGCAGATACGTGACTTATGGTTGCTAGTATTGAGCTCTGGTGACACAGGTACTCTGGATAACAGTACTGACCTCAGATTGAAAAGATAATGACGCTGGATAGCAATAATGATCTCTTCTGTCAACGAATGAGACTGTGGATAGTAATATTTACATCCGGTTGCAGAAACAGGGACTTTGTGAAGCAGTTCTGACCTCTTCCCGCAGATAATATAGTACTGACCTTTAGTTAAAACATCATATACTTTTTATAGCAGTACTGTTCTCTAGCGGCAATGACTGTGACTCTGGCAAGTAGGACTGGCCTCTGGTGGCTGAGACATGGCTTCTGCATAGTAGTACTGACCCTAAGCCTCACGATAGTAAAACAACCTCTAGTGCTCTAGTAGATTTTCAGCTACCTTGAGCAATAAGTGAGATTACAATTCTTGCATACCCTTGATTTTACTTATAGACCCTCTTTGAAAATGGGGTGCTTTTTTATTTGGTTTGTCTGTCATTCTGTTCATCCATCCGTGGGTCATTCCACCATTCAATCGTAATTCCGTTCAGTCCAATATCTTCTATAAAACACATTGAAAGAAGTTTACCAAAAATGCGTATATGCATTTACATATACACTATCCTGATTGAGTTTGATACAAGTTATTTTTCGAAAAAATAAAACAGAGTTATGACCCTGGACTGCTGTCAGAATTTCATCTAGAATTCATTTTCCGTCCATTATCTTGGGAATTAATGGATAGAATTTGACTAAATTTTCTATGTGCATTGATATTGACAAGATGTAACTTGGGATTGTTGTCATTTTTCGCAAATTTGTAACGGATTTATGGCGCTTGAATGACTTCACCTTTTCGTTTTCGCCCATTATCTTAAGAACAGATTGATAGAATTTTACCAAATTTGGTGTATGCAGTGATATTGGCATGATCTAGATTAAGATTGATATACATCAATTTTTCTCTAATTTGTAACAGAGTTATGATCCTTATTGATGTTAGATTTTAAATGACCCTTGTTAATGTCAGATAATTTGTTTCCCCTCAATACCTTGAGAACAAATTGGAAGAATTATACCAAATTTACAAATGCATTTTCATTTACAAGATCTAGATTGGGGTTGTTACCTATCATTTTATTTCAAATTTATAACAGTTATGGCCCTTAATTGAAGTCTTAATTTCGTCTCTGCTCAGTATTTACAGAATACATGGGCAGAACTTGGTGAAGCTTTGCATATGCTTTGATACAGACAAGCTGGCATTGTTACCTGTCAGTTTTCTCCAATTTGTAACTTATGACCCCTGATTGATGTCAGAATTCGGTTTCCACTCGATATCGTGAGAACAAAGGGATATAATTTCACCCAATTTTATATA
>CAXHUL010000024.1:0-51904 GCA_964019695.1 Loripinus fragilis | reverse complement strand
TGCATTTACATTGGCAAGATCTTGGATGGAATTTTACAGGTCGGTTTTCACAAATTTGTTACAGAGTTAGGGCCCTTGATTGATAGTTTTAGAACATGAAATGCACTATAGTGGGCCTACTATATTCACATTTTCTGAACTAGATATCGCAGAGGCGTGTTGGCCGATCTTGTTCTAATTTTACATGTATCGTCAAAAGGGTAGCGGACAGCTGAACAATATGTGGGGACAGTTTTGGGCAAAATGGGTTTCTATAGAAAATGGTAGCTACAAGCTGACTCATTTATTTTTATCACATCTTTTCAAAAACAACATCCATTCGTCAGGAGTTGGCATCCGCTTAGTCTGATTAGGGTCTCTCTCTCTTTCTCTCTCTCTCTGCATGAGGAAACCTTGTGGTTTAGCATCTCACTGAGCCTCTGAGCATTGAACACACAGCGAAGACCCAGCGCACACAATAACTGTCCAGGCTGATCTGAGTATTCGTTTTGTGCACATACACGTACGCTTTTCTGATGGTTTTGTACATATGCGGTTATGTTTATCTAAAGTGTACTCAGGTCAGTCTTACATTTGAATATTTTCTCATTTGGTCAGCTCGTATAATGGTCAGTCGTTACTTTCATCATTTTCAAAGGGACCATATTTCCGAGAAACCATGTATAAAATTGAGAAATTGCTAATGTGGTGGATAGGATATTTTCTGGACCAGAAATTTTATAGAGAGAAAGGTCTTCTATACTGACGTCAAGAAAAAACGCCCCATCTAAAAGTAAACGTGAATATCTCTTAGACTGATCAGACTAAAGTTATGAATTTTAGTTCTTTATAACATCTTACCAGTCAAGAGTACCTCATGAAAACAAAATTGCTGAAAGAATATTTGAGGCTGAGAAAATGACCTCGGTTTGAGACAGGGTTTCGTGTGATACAAGATTTTAGCCATATTTGCTTTGTTTTCAGACACAATCCGTTGACGAGAAAAACGTGTTTTACCATTGTAAAACAATCTCTGTTTTACCAAAAATGCGTTTATAATGTTCAAACAATGTTTGTATGCGTCAACTGAAAGATACAACTTACCCCACCCACCTTTTCGCCATGCATTTCAGTAAAACTTAAACGTCATGACTTTGCAAAGTGGGTGAAAATATTGTTTCAAATCATTTGCAAAGCTCTTAGTCTTTAACCAGCGATGATTGCTGAGGAAACGCAATCTGAAACGTCTTCCAGACGGCCGTTTTGGATGACGTTAACGTAGACCTACGACTGGCCAGTGGGCTTAACAGCTCATCTTAAATAACGTAAGTTTATGTAGGCATATTCTGTGTACGTTACCTAATATACCCCTTATCATTTTTTCCATTACTTAAAGCAAAACGAAAATGTTGGCAAGTTTCGTAAACGGACCTTACATTTTGTCTTAAATATGAATGTCATAATTTCATAAAGTTATTACTCGCAAGCACAACAGTTTGAAAAATGATCTAAAATTTGTTCATTGTTTAGCAAAACATTAACAGCACAAACTTGGTGCAAATTCAAATTGAAATCATTAGCGTTTGGTGCACAATGACGTTTTGTGTACGTTGAGTCTGTATGACGTCATCAGAATAACGCGTCACCGCATATTAAATTAAGGTCATTTTCCAACATTGTCCAACCTCTACATAAAGAAGCAGTAAATGGCTGTTCATTTTTGTGTATCATCGCTAAAAAATCAGTGATAATGAGTGAGGCGTTTTTAGTTGACGTCAGTATATATGTGGACAATAGTTTTTTCATGAACCCTGTATTTGATATTTAGGATACGTGGTTATTTTATGGGAGGGTGAACTATATTGTACTACCGATAAATTCACACAAAAAACCTGAACTGTATCAATGCAAATAAACAGTAGAAAAAGAATCGAAAACTTCGCCATCTTTGTTCCTTGAAACTAACAATGAAACATAAAAATTGAAATTAAAAGAGAGAGGGTAGTGACCTATGCGACATATGAACTGATAAGCGGCGTTTTCTGCTTTTCATTTTGTTTACACTTAGTCTTTAATATCACTTTCACACAGCGAATAGTCTAATGGTCTAATAATGGCACAGCTGTCTTTTTTGTAGCAGGATTTCGGGGTTTCCGACCAGGTAAAATTCTTTCATATATAGTTATAAATCGCGGTACAACGCATCTAAATCAGATCACACAGCGAAGAAACGCAACAACTGTGCATTCAAACGGATACGCTGTCGTGATCAGACTGTGCGGTTGCCCCGTATTTTTGTTCTGATGCTTAATTAACCATGTCATTTTGTTGGTTTTATCATGCTGTGGTCCAGTTAGCAAATAAAAAATGAAATATCAATCTCATAGGCCTACACACATACCGACTTAGACATAACCATATAATATAAAAGCATATCCTTGTCCTTTAGAGCTATCTGTTCGTGACATAGACTCATGCATGCTGATAAATGTTTTTAAGTCATTGGGCATTAGTTTTCTTTGCAAAGTTTCAATCATTTCAATTTGCTGGTATCTAGGATGTGTCTTACCATGGAGCAGGCCCTTAGACATTAATTTTGCAGACTGAATAAGAGTGCTGTTGTTTCTTCGGATGCCCATCCGCATATTTTATATTGCTTGGCTGTACCGGGATACCATCTGGAACATGTACATGTAATTTGGATGTTCTTCCATCGATTTTACAAACTGAAGGAATCCATTTGCTGTAGGTTTTTCAGGGTTCGTGTCTGGATCTTTTGAATGTTGACACTTCTTCACATAAGGAGTTAAGAGTTCCAGTAAGGTACCAAAATAAAATACCAAAATCAATTGCCATGTTTTGTGGTTGTCATAGCACAGCTTTGCTGCCCTCATTGCAGCCTCAGAGGTCCATCCCATTCTATTTACCAGCAAAGTCATGAACACGTCCCAGTTTAACTCTATAAATGATTTCATCATATTCATTTCATAATGCCCATCTCCTGTATGTACCAAAACCCAATCAAATTCTCGTATATAATGTACCTCCTCTTGTTCACTATGCTGTTTCTTGTGTTGTTCGAATAGTTCACTTCCTAAGAATCCTTTATCGCATGCTGCACACGTTAGATATTCTTGTATCAATCGAAATATCATGGTGTAAGGTAGTCCATCACAACAAACGATCACCCATTCCCGTTCTGTCCCACCATACCGTCTTACACCAGCAGTTTTCCCAATATGCCTTAACACTAGCTTAAGACTCTCAAAAGAGTTTGGATTAACAAAAACTAGGTCCATGACATATACAGGTACTGATTCACTGGGGTGGCCACTTTCTACATGGTCATAACGTAAATTTTCAGTTTCATGGGCTTTTGTTTTTTTTCTCGGGATTTATAACAGAAAATGAAATGGTTTCACTAGAATCAGTTGGATTTTCTGCCCCATCAGTTTCTGGAATGTCACATTTTACTAAGTCTTTTTTACACAAAGGACATTTTCTCTTTGTTTTTGCTAAGAGCATGTTAAATCTACACATGTTTTAAATTCTCTTGCTTGTTGCATCTTAACCACTAATTTGTCAATGATATCACCTTTTCCTACATGCTCTTCAAGTATTTGTTCAATTGAAGCATTTACAAATAACTTGAATTGTTCCATGTGAACTTTTCGAAGTTCATTGTAGACTGCACTTTCTTCAGAAACTATCTCATGTAGAACATCAGCAACTCTAGCCTGCGTAAACCAACGACTAGGATGCAGGAGAGGATTGTTTTCAGTTCGCATTTCTTTGTCGAGTTGCACAGCAGCTACTGTGGTTATGATAGATGTTTTAACTTTATTCTGAGGTTTTATATTCCAAGTCTTCCCTACTATCTGTTCATTATCAAACACAAATAATGCATCCCCATCAGGAACTGTAGGCGGCTTTGAAGATATTGAACCAAGCCATCTACATAATGTTGTATATTTCCATCCTGCCCCTGAACTTCCAATAATATCAACTGCAGCCTTACTGTTTGTCATAGAAAGAAAGGTAAGGTTTTGAAGTAAACTAACTGGACCCAAAAAATTTGCATTTCTGAGTTTGTATATACTTTCAAGGACGACAGATAAGCGATAATAATCTTCATGTATTGTCGACTGGGTCATAGCAAGCAACATTGTTACCATAGTTTTATTTCGTTCCATTAAATATGTCATTATATCAAGTTCATTAAGTTTAGAAATACTGTCATATTTTTTTGTACACTTTCTACATCCCTAGTAATGTCCTGACTATTCTGTTTCAAAATTAAATCCACTATTTGTAACAGGTTTTCATTTGACAGACCCAGTATAAATGTTTCCAGCAACTGACTTTTTTTTTATTAGATGATGCATTTTCATACATATCCAATAGACTGTTTGTTTCCGGATTTTCTGTCTCCATAGGTTCTGACGGGATCAGCAGTTTTGATCTTTTACCTCTACCTGGAGGGGTCCACTTTGGTTTCTGAGTATTATTACCAATTGGACTCCTCAGACTGGAAAGGCAATGTCGACAATCATCATCATTGTGAGGCATAAAACTTGCTAATGTCATTGATGTTGAGAAATCGGTGCAACCTTGCTTTGCTTTCCTATACCGGTAGAACACTGCTCTATGAGATGCACATATATTTGCAGGGTAGACATCAGCATCTTCCTGGTCAACGTCGGCATTAAAAAGTGACTTAAAATCTTCCAAAAAATTAGTTTTAGATACTGGTTTAGTCGCAGTATTTCCACATATTCTGCATAGTTCAACAATTCTGGACCTATGAAGGCTAAAGTTTGAAGATTTCGTGTCTGTAAATCAAACAATAAAGCAATTTATTACTCATGTTAGTATATTCTAGCAGACCTTAAAAGTGTTGGTTTGCCATGCTCCTACCTACCCACCCAAAACAAGCCCTACCCAAAAAATTGTTTTGCCTTTGAGAGTCTTTTTTTTTTAATTTTTCTCTATCAATCAAAACCTTCTTTAAATCAGTAAAAGCTCGAAGCTGTATTTTTATTAAAGAAACTGTTACAGAGACTGTTATCATATGCATTTTTACCTTATATACAGCATTTGTAGACCTAAGTGATACATGTAGTAAGGTCATGAAATTATTCTGAATTTCTAAAAAAAAGACCTACCTTAGGCCTACCCAAGCTGCAATTGATGGGTAGGAGCACGGCAAAGAAATATATTTTTAAGGATGGCCCTATATGGCCAAAAAGTTAATTTTACATGCAATTATTGAACCTTTGAGTGATATTCCAGTGTTTTACATCAAATATCTCACAACGTATAAAGTGCACATGCATGTTGGTGCAATAAGAAATTTATTTTATTGTTGTGCGCATGTACGGGATATAATCCACTCGGTAAAACCCATTGATCATCTTCCCGTACATAGGCACAAACCATACAAACACTTGTATCATGAGTCCATGACTTTGCCACCTGCTGTTCATTAATTTGGACAAGACTGTTTCTTATCATTCAAGGGGGGGGGGGGAGCTTCAAACTATACTCTTATTTTCAACGGTGTACAATAACTTCCCCAAAAGTAGAGCTCAGTTTTAAAATTCCATTTCCTTGTAAATAACACAGGGTAGACGCCAATCGCATATACACTGATTTACAAAAACAAGAGGGCCAAGTGGCCCTAAATCCCTCACCTAAGTGTTGTTTAAAGCTTCCATATAGGAATCTGTCGAAAGCTGACCATATCCCTGGTGACACCTCGGGCGGGGCCATTTTCGGCCCCAGGGGCATTATTTGAATAAACTGGGTAGAGGTCCACCAGGTGATGCTACATACCAAATATCAAGGCTCTAAGCCTTATGGTTTCAGACAAGAAGATTTTTTTTTCATGTTTTTCCCTATATAAGTCTATGTAAAACATGTGACCCATTGGGCGGGACCATTTTTGGCCCCAGGGCATAATTTGAACAAACTTGGTAGAGGTCCACTAGGTGATGCTACATACCAAATATCAAGGCTCTAAGCCTCATGGTTTCAGACAAGAGATTTTTTCATGTTTTCCCTATAAGTCTATGTAAAACATGTGACCTCGGGGGCACGGCCATTTTTGGCCCTAGGGGGTTAATTTGACCAAACTTGGTAGAAGTCCACTAGGTGATGCTACGTTCCAAATATCAAAGCTCTAGGCCTTGTGGTTTTAAAGAAGGATTTTTAATTTGTTCATCTTGAAGTCAATTTTTAGCCTGTGTGACCTAGATATATGCAACAGACCGGAATCATTTGAACAATCTTTTAAGAGTGCAATATAAGGATCATTCCTACCAAGTTTGGTCAAAATCTAGCCAGAAGTTTAGGAGGAGACGTCCTTTGAAGCAATTATTGACGACACACGAGAGACATCCAAGGATCTCAATAGCTCACCATAAGTCAATGGCTCAGGAGAGCTAAGAATAATTAGAATCGGCAAAAATAAACTTTTCGATCGCTAAAACGAAGATCATTATAACATATAACCGCATCGTAAACCTAGCTCATCTATCGCAAAAACATAGTTTTTAGCGAGTGGCAACGTAGTTTTGTTTTCAACCCATGTATGCCTTATGGAATTCCCCACCCTTATAATTTGGACGAATCCATTTCCATTTTATTTTCCATTGAAGCGCCAATCACAACAAAAGTTGTCTGCTTTTCTCATCTGTTGAAATATTTAAGAAGCCTCCATGGCAAACAGTGTGGACCCAGATCAGACTGCTCTGCTCTGCTCAGTGTTCACGCTTTTTGCTTCCATACAAAAATTCGCCAGTTATGTTAGGCAATTATTTGCGGCAGACAACTCCAGCAGACGACGTTTTCAGATGCATTTTATTTCTTGGTGCGTTAAGGGTCATTGGGTGGTATTTTTCATTTTTATTCAAATTCTATTAGAATATTCTGTATGCAAACAGTGGATACCATGATCAGCCACCGCATTTTGCAGCATCTGGTCTGTGTCCGCACTGTTTGCCAATGTCCTACAAAAAGAATGCTAGGCTTAAATGGGATAAAAATGCGACCGGGATGGGCGCCTACCAGATGTGAAACAGACCTGATCTTGTCAAATTTAACCTGTTAACCGCCTAGATCAAAGTTTCGCAAATTACAATGCTGATAACACAAGTCATGTAAACATGGCAAATGAGCCTTCTCTTGATTTTGTTTTTGTTGATTTA
The DNA here is from genome assembly GCA_964019695.1 of Loripinus fragilis. Classification (NCBI taxonomy): domain Eukaryota; kingdom Metazoa; phylum Mollusca; class Bivalvia; order Lucinida; family Lucinidae; genus Loripinus; species Loripinus fragilis. Next base: position 44,717 of record CAXHUL010000024.1, on the reverse strand, counting down.
CGTCCTAAGTCAATAGCTATGGTCATGATGGTCACTTTTTCCTGGGCAAGCTTGAACAAGCGGTTAACCAGTACTTTGTGCACATAATTTCGCTTGTAACTGACAACAACCCTTCTTGAATGATTCAGCGGAAGGGATGAGAATGACCATGATCAATCTCCATGAAAGTATCGGACAGGGCCCGGATCAAACTCGCGACCCCTGGATCTGCAGTCAGACACACATCTATATCCAGCCTTCTCTTGAGATTTTGGTACTTTTCTCATATGGGTCAAGTCTAGTTTTAAACAAACATGTACAGCTACATGTATTTTCTTTGAATCTACTTTTTTATACACGCCGCTAAGACTGGCAAATACGAAAGCTCATCTGAGCATTCAATAAGTGCCAAATTCTCATGATTAACTAGCTAATTTAAATTAATATTAGAAGTCCGAATAGCCAAAAAATTTGAATATAAATCTTGTTTCTACAATTTGTAATGAAGGCTCTGGTGAGCAGGCTCCTCTGAGGTATGCGACAAGTACCAAAATTTAGGTATATTGGGTTCTTTAATCAATATAAGTGGCTTTTTTTTTAAAAAAAATGATCTTAAGATAAATGACAAATAAATTAATTTCTTATGCCAAATTGCAGCCCGGATAAAGCTTCTGTATGCAAAAAGTTCAAAATATGGAGTTTTAATAGGCTTTATTTTCAAAATTTAGGTCTATAAATGAGCTGCTACATGAGAAAAAATGCAGTTTAGCATTTGCAAGCTAGGGAGGCTCAATCGTTGCGACAGCCTTGTGACTTTGTGATTCCTAAGATGGTCTTTTAAAGTTTCGAAAATCTATTTTTAGCCTGGGTGACCTAGCTATGCAACTGACCGGATCCATTTGAACAATTATCAAAAAGGGCTATATATTAGTATATAAGGCTGCCAAGTTCCATCAAGATCAAGCCAGTAGTTTAGTTTTGTCTTTTTGTTTGATTTGATTCTTTATGTCCCATCAACAATCTTTCACTTAAACAGGGATGGTTCTTCCTGGGTTGAACCAGTACTAAGCTAGGATAAATGTGTCTTGCTCAAGGACCACAACGTGCAGTGAGGCTCAAGCCCGCGGTCTAGAGTCAAGCACTCTACCACTGAGCCACTGCGCTCCCGTTTAGGAATTGTCAAGTGCGGATCCAGAGGGGGGGACAGGGGGTCCGGACCCCCCCCTGGAAAATCACAAGTTATATGGGTTTCTATAGGGAATAAGCAATCGGAGCCCCCCTGGAAAAAGTTGGACCCCCCTGTGAAATATTTGACCCCCTCTGGAATCTTGAAAATTATACATTTCTTTGAAATTGACCATTTGACTTCTGTAAAATAGGCTGAGGACTAAAAAAACAACAACAGAAAAACAAAAAAAACGTCAGAGCTTATTTTGTCTGACAGTCTAACCTGGACCCCCCTGACGAAAATTCCTGGATCCGCGCATGTAATGTCCTTTAGAGCAATTGTTGACAATGGATGACGGACATTGCAGACGGGCATTCAATAGTTCACCAGCCAATGGCTCAGGTCACAGGTGAGCTAAAAGTATCACAAAAAATGTCTGCTTTTTTGTAAAGTCATAACTTGCGTTCTTTTCACGCTACCTATAGACGGATGGCTGAGAATGGGTTTGCTCCCCCCCCCCCCCCTAGGGAATTTTGCAGACATATCCTATCTTGTAGAGAATTGAAAGCCGAGTCTTTTCAGAGATGTTTGCACTCTGTGCTCCGGGGCGTTAGTCTGTAAGAGCCTGTAACATACGTTACTTTATCAAACTAAGAAAAAGTAAATTGAAAGTTTGGACTACAAATTAAAGACATTAAAATATTTATTTTTAATAATCATTCATATAGTCTGCATACTTGATATATTAACTACGTATGACAGCCATTTGAATAAAATTGCGGCTTCCTAAGGTGTCATATACGTTACATAAATCAGATAACCCATTAAAATTTGCAAGTGTAGCTAACATCATTTACTTTCACAATCTCTCTGTGTGTTTTGCAAAATGTTTTTAACCATGTCTGACTAGCTTATCCAATTGGCTAACAGAAAAATTAAAGTTTGCTTCCCTAGCTTAAATATTTTTTCTGAAATAAGCAATTAAACAACCCTACCCCTACCCAGTTTTAAGGTGAAATGTTTGGTATTAAAACTAAAGTAAAAATAGTTAAAAAATATTTGCAGTTGATGAATGTGTTTCATTGTTTGGGATTTATTTGCTTATATAAAAGGACTCATAAATCTGCAAGTTTGTTGCATATTTTTTAATATCAGAGGCTGTAACATATGTTACCTGATGTAATAAGTGGGCAAACTCATTGTCTTTATGTAAGATATGCCTAAAAATGTTTTAATCTCCTCGAGGGAATTTTGCAGACATATTCCTTCTTATAGTACAACTCAAGCTGCATCGAATAAGGGATGTTTGCACTCTCTATGTTGGGGCGTTAGTCTGAAACAGCGTGTTACATGTGTTACTATATCAAATAAAGGAAATGTAGTTTGAAAGTTTGAGCTAAAATTGTGAAAAAAACTTGCAGCTGTTGGATATCTTACATTGTTTAGGGATTTTAAACTGGCTCCTATGATAAAGACTTATAGATCTGCTAGTTGTCATCAAGTTTTAAAGATCAGAGAGCGTTACATATGTTAGCCTGATAAGTAAAATCATCAAACAGTATTTTGACATCAAGCTGAGTAAGGGCCTGCTCCATCCTAATCCCCTTTGGAGACCTGCAGACAAATTACATCTTATAAAACCATTCAAGGTGCATTTAATAAGAAATGTTTGCACTCTGTAAGTCGGGGTGTTAGCCTGTAACAGCTTGTTACATATGTTACTATATTAATTTGAGAATAAGAAATTTGAATGTTTGAGCTACCAAAAGAAGACATTAAAGTTATCTAATAAATTAAATTCTTATAGTCTTTATACTGGATGTCTTTACTACATATGGAAGCTGTTTAACATTAATACGGCTAACTGTGGTGTTATGTGCGTTACATGAACCTAATTATAATTTAAAAGTTATAGTTGTGGCTTTCGTCATGTAGTTAAACAACTACTATGACTTGGTTTCAAACTGTTTTATTAGATTTTACAAACATATACTCAATTGATGAATAGGAAAAACCAAGTTTGCTTTTATATCTTAAATATATTGTCTTATAGGAGCTAATACACAGCCCTACTCCCAGTTTTACAGAGAAGCGAATTTTGTTATTACCGTTTAAGTAAAACACATGAAAGCGATTACAGCGTGTGGATATTTTTCATTTTCTTAGTCTGTCTTGCTCATATATCTACAAAATGTCATTAAGTTAAAGATCAGGGCCCAGAATTACAATGCCTCCTTAGAGTTAAGGAAGACTTAGGTTAAGTATTGATTTTTCAGGTTGCGAAAAATAACGTTTAAAACTGATTAAAATCAAAATAGTTTTAATTTTTCTGAAGATCACAATGATATCTTTGACCATAAATACCACATCGATCCAGGCAATTTATTTAGCATTTAATATAGCATGTTTAAATATCAATACTTAACTTAAGTCTTGCTTAACTTTAAGGAGGCATTGTAATTCCGGGCCCAGGACACTTAATGTGTATATATTATATAAGTCTTTGGTGCCAAAACACTAGATATTATATTCATTTCTGATTATCAAGCCCATGGACTGGTGTTACACCTTTTGGACACATTTCCTAATACTGTGCATACAATGCTAAATATAGAGCCACAAATAGAAAAGATAGTTTTACATTTTTACAAGAAAATACAATAAATGAAATGGTCCAAACTATTTCTCATCGATTTAACACTCATGTTAAAGGCTTGTCGTTGTCTGCTTCTGTGGTAATCATTATTATCACACGTCTCCTTGCAACTAGTAGAATCATCACACAATATTTCAATCATTTACTGTTATTCAATTTTACCACCAGTCCACCCAAAATTGATGAGCCATTATTAACTTTCCAATTTTGCCATTTATGGCTAGGAACATTCGGAAACTGATATGAATTCCTAATAGTTGGCTCTTTGAGTATGTGTAACAAGTGATATTCTGCAAGTAGGAGAAAGACTAAAGCTTTACAAGGAGGAAAACTATGCCATTAAGAGCAATGAGTACCTGGACTGATGTACCTTGATATTTCTGTGATAAAGAATCTTATCTTAGCTGGTTAACTTTTATAAATGTAGCCTTTCCATACATGCAGGCCCCCTAGCAGACACTCATGAAATTAAAGGTTTTTTATACAGGCTATTGTAGGCAAAATAAAGGTTGTTTCATTGAAATTAAAAAAAAAAGAGCAAATTAACACCAAATTGTCTCGTATATAAATATCCGATTTTGAATTTCAACTCCATGTTACGATAGATGATGGTATAAAAGGGGTGCGGGAAATCCTTATCCAATAAATGTATAGCCCATTAATCACACATCAAAAAGGGAAATACTCATGTTGTTTTACTCTCAAGTTGAAAGCCTCAATTTTCACCAAAAGGCTTGTGTTGAGGCGTGTTGGTTTAAAAAATAAAGCACATATTTTCTTATCTGGAAGGAGGGTACGGGGGTCCTCCCCGAAAAATTTTGAAAACCAAGAAAGCAGGAGAAGCCATCTCTGGTCATTTTGTAAGGACAATTTTACCTTCAGTAAATGAACAATTTCAGAGGATATTGCTCCCCGGGATTGCTCCCATTTATTGTATGCTCTTTTTTAAATACAAAATTTAGACAGATATGCATATTGTCTGTATTAGTCTTGGGGTGAAGATAACACTGTTTAGATTTGGTGATATTAGAAAATCAGGACATTATTCAACATTCAATTTATACCCAATAGATGATATCCATTAATATTTGTTGGGGCAGTTATTGCAGTTGGTAGCATGTCCAACCTAATGTCTGGAGTTTTGCCGGTTCTATTCTCAGGTTTGGCACATTCTTTAATTAGTTTTCAGTTACTAGTGAAAGGATTTGGAGTAAGCAAGCCTAGGAAAAGGGTGGATAGGATCAACTGGTCATTCTGACATTACCTCAGCTGTTTAGCATGGATGTAAAGTAAGTAAGGTTGCAAAGATCAGGAGTCGATACAATCAAGTACCACACCTGACCCAGGATACCAATGGGAAAGTGACAAACTCACAGAAGACACCACAAACGAGAGCCAAGAGGTCAGCCCTTTCCCAGCAGGTGACCACGAAGCACATATAAACAGACGCGCACAAAACATAGCAAACACAAGACAGAACAAAAACATAAAAGATCCAGAAAAGAAGTACGGCCTTGGAACGGTCAGTAAAATATTATACTGGAGGGCTTAAACCGGTTTAACGGCGCCAACCTCACCCTTAATTCAGATGTGGATCAAGACACATAGAAAGTCAAAAGTATTGCAGAATGCTACCCTAAAGCAAGAAATCAACCCAAAAGTATTTTTATTTACCTTACCTCACTCATTATCTGAATCCCCAGAAAACTTGACTTATATAAGAGTCACTCTGGTGCAAGAGGTAGGTATAGACATAATGGATGGGGATGAATACAGCTCAAGATGTCACAGACATTACTTGTGTTTCTTTTGTTCAAACTGATCTTGCTAAATTTAAAGGTTTATTAATCAAAATAAAGGTTATTAAACGTTTTTCAGCCAAATTAAAGGTTTTAAAGGATTGCAACCAAATTAAAGGTTTCTAAAGGTTTTAAAGGTTCCACTAGGGGGCCTGATACATGCAACCCACATATTTTCATCTAATAATGTCTCTGCACTTATTATCTTTCCCCAAGCATTCAAAAACTTATTTGAAGTCTTAGTACTTCTAAAGTGCTCAAACCGAGGTAACTCTTTCCCTTCAGATAAACGAACTAGATGTATCACAGCAGGTAAAGCAATGAAATGCAGGATGAACAGAGCGCAAATTAGACCCTTTCAATTCAATTATTCACTGAGTTTCTAAGATAAGAGCGCTTATTAAAGGATCTAACATATATAACTTGTCGTAATAAATGAGCAAGGGCATTGTCGTGCCATCCTTTTTGATCACACAGTCAGAGGCAAGTGTTTTCAATTTCAGTGTTTTCAATGGATCATGAAATGAGGCACCTTATCAACTTGTTTACTCTGTATAAATCTTCCATAGAGCATAATATAGAACTAATGGTTATCCCATTCTACCTATAGTCCACTTTCCTTCTTTTGAATGCAACAGCTAATGATATGGCTGCAAAAACTGAGAAATCATAGGTTTTACATTATTTTAAGACATGCTTCAATGTACTGGCATCAAAAAACAACCAACTGCAAACATAATTGATGGCAATGTCCAGCTTCATATTCTTTATCTTATACCAGATAACTTTCAAGTTGTAACAGAATGTTTCAGACGGTCTGCCAAAACCATCAAGAGTCAACATTGTAACTAAAGAAAACTTATAAAGTTCTTTGGGCGCAGCAAAATACTATTGATCTAAGACCTGAGGACTTAAGCACCAAAAGACTGGATAGGTTCCATGACAAATGATGCAAAAAAGCAGCCTATCAAATTTCTGTTTGACCAATGTCAGAAATCTTAAAGTATTCTTAGAGGTACACGGTAGAGACATAGATTTTGCAAAACCAGAGCAAAGTTATCATTTGACTAGCACGGATGCAGAGGCAGCTGCAGTTAGATAGCTCTTGCCACTTCACAGGAAGAGACATATACCAGAGTCATACTCCATTGTATGCATATATGTGAAATGGCATTAAACCCATATTTAATCAGGTGTACGATCCCATGACACTGACATGCTGTTTCTGCTTTTGAAGAATGCTAAGGATTCAAGTTTGGCTGAATAAAGTTGTTTGACACTGGCACTGGCCACACATACATAGAAAATTAAGTATTTTGATGGCTAAAGAGGAGGATCACAAAAAATGCTTATAAGTGATGTTTGTCACAATTACCAATTTTAAAAAGTAATCTTAATTAATGTAACACATATAACACCATAGGAAGCTGTACAATTGTTAAAAAATCTTTTTTTATGTGTCAAAGGTATTCAGCATGCAAACTACATGAATAATTAAAATAAATAGATAGTTTTATGTCTTCTTTCTGTTTCTCAGACTTTCAATTCATTTATTCTTAAATTCATATGGTAACATACGTATCATACCATTACATGCTAACCCCCTACTTAATATAGTGCAAACATCTCTTATTTGATGCAGCTTGAATTGTTCTTTAAGGCAGGATATGTCTGCACAATTCCCAAAGGGGTGGAGAGGAACAGGATTGTACTCAGTTTGCAGTCCTAATACAATGCCATGATGCTACTGGTTGTGATGAAATGGGTGATTATTTTGCAATAGAAGCAGACACAATGATAGACATTGTGAGGGTGACTTGAATAAAGATTGTTTTTGAATAATTTTATTTAATAGGAATATTTATTAAATTGTGTCATTTAAATGAGAACTGTTATTTTCTATCTATGTGTCGATATATTTTAATATTATAGGCATTAGGAAATATGTGATTAAAAGGATATATATAACATAGGTAACACAATTCCATGGGCTTGTTATCAGCAATGACTGTAATTACTAAGACTTAGGCACCAGAGGCTAGAGATTAATAGGAAAACATGTGAAAAGCGGTATTTTCTGAAATAGCATCTCTTACTTCCAAGAAAATTTCCTAGCTCATTCATTATGCCATGTAACATACGTTACATACCTTAATAAGTGCTCTGATCCTGATGTCAAACTTGCAAATGTATGATTCTTTATTGCATTAGCAAGACAGTGCCAAAAATGTAAGATACCCAGGAGCGTCAAATATTTTCAAATATTTTTTTCCAATAATAGATACCAAAATTGGATACTTAAAATTGGGGGTAGGGTTGTTTAATAGCTTATATAAAACAATCTATTTGAGATAGAAAAGCAAATTTTGTTTTTTCTATTAGTCAAATGAGTATTTTAGTAAACTAAGATTAAAAACACTTGTAAAAATGCACAAATCGTCTGTAAAATGAATGATGTTAGTCACAATTTCAGCTTTCAAAGGGAAATCTAATCTATGTAACGCATATAACACCATTGAAGGCTGTAATTTTGTTTAAAATGCTGCTTTTATGTAGCTTAGGCTCCAGCTTGCAAACTTCATAAGAAATTTAAATAATTAGATGGTTTAATGTCTTCTTTCTGTAGCTCAAACTTACATTTTGATTTTTTCCTTAGTTTGTTACAGTAACATATGTAACAGGCTGTCAGAGACTAACGCCCCGGAGCACAGAGTGCAAACATCTCTTAAAAGATGCGGCGTGAAATTTTCTTCAAGATAGGATATGTCTGCAAAATTCCCTAGGGGGGACCCTTTTTAGCTCGAAGTCTACTAGGGGAATCATCATTTTCTTTGTTATTTTTAAGGGGAAAAAAAGAATTATTGATTGAACATGTTGAATCTCAATGTGATTCAATGCATTTCTAATGACAATTTCTTTTTAACGTATTCTCACTTTGCTTGGGACAGAAATAGAATGTGTAGTATCGATGATAAATACTTACACGCATTATGATTGGCTGTATATAAATAGCTTGCCTGATAGAATGTACCTTGACGTAAATCGATTAGTTTATTCAAGTGTTACAAGTATTAGCTTTTCCAAAAAGCTGGCGGTCGATTAGCTTAAATACTGATAGATATTTACATACTGCATGTTTTGTACTTTGAATAATCAGATTGTTGATAAAATTTCAGATCAGACTGCTAGCACTGGGGTTTGAACCCAGGCATACCTCCAGGTGCTTACATATCATAACCTGAGGCTGTTCTGCCAATTGAACTATACTAACTTGTCAAAATCTGAGCTTTTTAAGAAAAGTTTGCAAGATTTGAAATGAGACACTGTCACAGCTTGTATCTTTCTCCCTTCTCAATCGGTTTGCCTTAAAGAAAGGTCCTCCCTTGTATATTAAATTTGTGATCTTGCCAATTTCTTAACAATTTAAATCCCATAGTGAATTCCTGAAATAATAATATGTCTGCATCTAGGTAGTGCCTAAGTTCATATTAAGTTAAAATATATGTTTTGGGTGCTCGAAAAAAATCTCATCAAGACGGTTCTTTTGAGTATCAAAATTCAGTATTTTTAGGTTGAATTTCTATGGAAAGTCAGACTCAAAATCTCATAAACAGGGCTAACATTGATCCCTTCCAGATCAAGCACTAGTCAGATATCACATCTGGGCGAATTTCTCATCCTAATCCTCTCATTTTCTCTTCCTTCATTATCATACGTTCAGATTAAGGAACTTTTTATGCGTAAAATTGTAACTATTTTCTTATTTTTGTTAAAACATTTTACTTCCACCAAGATTTGAATCTTGAACACTCACTCCAAGAGTGAGTATGTTTTCTATTACACCACGGAAGCTAATTTAGTTGAACTGGCTAGATTTCTATCAAATTTTGTTAATATAATTGAGGCATCAAAATCAGTTTCCAGCTGCAAACGTTTTTACTTCCACCAGGATTTGAACCTGGAACCCTCACTCCAAGAGTGAGTATGTTTTCTATTACACCATGGAAGCTAGTTTTGTTGAACTGGCTAGATTTCTATTAAATTTTGTTAAATAATTGAAGCATCCAAATCAGTTTCCAGCTGCCAACTTTTTACTTCCACCAGGGTTTGAACCTGGAACCCTCACTCCAAGAGTGAGTATGTTTTCTATTACACCGTGGAAGCTTATTTTGTTATATTGGCTAGATTTCTATTAAATTTCGTTAATATAATTGAAGCATCCAAATCAGTTTCCAGCTGCCAACTTTTGTTTTACTTCCACCAGGATTTGAACCTGGAACCCTCACTCCAAGAGTGAGTATGTTTTCTATTACACCACGGAAGCTAATTTTGGTGTACTGGCTAGATTTCTAATTTTTTTACTATAATTGATTCATCCAAATCAGTTTCCAGCTGCCCAACTTTGAACTTCCACCAGGATTTGAACCTGTATCCCTCACTCCACGAGTGAGTATGTTTTCTATTACACCATGGAAGCTTATTGTGTTGAAATGGCTAGATTTCACGAAAAAAAGGCTTTTATTCCATTAGAGTGCTCTTAATTAAAAGATAATTGTTACAATGAGTTCAACTCTTAATTCTAAAATTCAACATAGGTTTTATTAATAAAAATGTGAAAGTTTTACGATTTCAATCATGAAAAATGGCTTTTTTTTTCCTACGTTGTACTGGTTACCTAAACTCCATAAAAAACCCTATAAAGCAAGATTTATTGCAAATTCTAGTTCTTGTACGACAACAGAACTTTCTAAATTGTTAACCTCATGTCTTACAGCTGTTAAAAAACATGTTATCAAATATTGTGAAAAAGTATATGAGAGATCCGGTAAAAACCTATTTTGGTCGATTAAAAATTCAGGTGAAATTTTAGATAAACTTAAAGCTAGAGATTTCAATGCGACCAGTTTGTCTACTTATGATTTTTCTACTCTTTACACTACTTTACCTCATAATTTAATTAAAGATAAACTTATTGATCTTATTGAAAGAACCTTCCAGAGAGAAGGCTCTCCTTACCTTGCATGTAGTGACAGAAATGCATTTTTTACTTCAGAAAAACCTAAAAAATATCATGCATGGTCGTGTCAAAATGTATGTGATGCGCTGACCTTTTTGTTGGACAACATTTTTATTCGATTTGGCACCAAGCTCTATAGACAAGTAGTTGGAATTCCTATGGGCACTAATTGTGCTCCCCTGGTTGCAGATTTATTCCTGTTTTGTTATGAAAGGGACTTTATGATGTCTCTTTCTGATGATAAGCAGGCTGATGTTATTGATGCGTTTAACACTACTTCCAGATATTTGGACGATATTTTAAATATTAATAATGTTTATTTTGAAAATATGGTTAGTCAAATATACCCTTCAGAGCTCCAACTTAATAAAGCGAATGCCTCTGATACCGAAGCCGCATTTTTAGACTTGCATTTGTCAATTTCTAATGGTATTGTTTCTACCAAAATTTATGATAAACGTGACGACTTTGATTTTGAAATTGTCAATTTCCCATTTTTAGATGGTGATGTTCCTCGTTCTACATCCTATGGAGTCTATATCTCTCAACTCATTCGTTTTGCTAGAGCATCTAGCTATGTTACTGACTTCAACACCCGCAATAAATTGTTAACTCAGAAACTTCTTAAACAGGGCTATCGGTATCATAAACTTCGCAAAACATTTTCAAAATTTTATTGACGATACTTTGATTTGATTTCTAAATTCCAAGTTGGACTTAAATCTCTCTTGCGCCAAGGACTTTCGGAACCTGATTTCTATGGTGGCTTGGTGTATAAGTTGAAGAAGATTGTTGGCTCTAATAATTTTTCAGCGCAGTTCATTAAAATAATTTCCCATTATAAAAAGATTGGCTATAACATTAATGTATTGCAACAGACTGCATGCTTGGTAGTCAACCCAATCACTGTTGGCAACTTTGCTTTCCTCTTTAATTGCACGCCGGTGGGTCGGACTTCAGACTCTATGATGGTTCTGACTTAAAGACTTATCTATTGATGAGATTGTAGGGGCCTGATGCTTTGGCTGTTTGTCGGGCCCACCGGGGTTTAACTGTTGGATTTCTTTTGCTCCGGTATTCAGTTTAATTTACTGTTGAGTCCTTATCCTTGCTTTATCTCCTTGTTATATCTTGATTTATATGTTTTAGGAGATGATGCATTGATAAGTTAGGGGTCTTTCATGCAAACCAAACATCTATGTGTCTTGATCCACATCTGAATTAAGGGTGAGGTTGGCGCCGTTAAACCGGTTTAAGCCCTCCAGTAAAATATTTTACTGACCGTTCCAAGGCGGTACTTCTTTTGTGGATCTTTTATGTTTTTGTTCTGTCTTGTGTTTGCTATGTTTTGTGCGCGTCTGTTTATATGTGCTTCGTGGTCACCTGCTGGGAAAGGGCTGACCTCTTGGCTCTCGTTTGTGGTGTCTTCTGTGAGTTTGTCACTTTCCTCGATTCCTGATCTTTGCAACCTTACTTACTTTTATTTGTTTTCAACATTTAATATGCATTGAATTTCATTAATTACAGAAAAAATGCCATTTTAAATTTCCATTTATTCTCTCTTGCTGGAGAAAATTTGAATGAATTAAGTGTCAAAATTATTTTCTATAATATAAAATAAAATGTGAATATTTTCAAATCCTTGCCAAATGATTTAAAGCACATTGTGTAAATAGTGTATCTAAAGCATAAAGAAAACTAGAAATGTGTCAATGGGACACGAATGCCCCCGCTATTGCCAAATTTGTATAAATAGGGAATTGTCATTCACAAAGGGCAATAAATCCTGAAGGCATGATGCGATTGGGCCTTTCTAAAACTTGAACACACTATGGCACTTAATAATGTTTGTTTGTTTTGTTTGATTTGATTCTTTACGTCCACTCAACAATCTTTCAGTAATGCGGGACGGCTCTTCCTGGGTTGAACCAGTACTAAGCTAACTTAATAATGTGACCAAGAATCAAAACTATTCATGTTAGAGAGTAGACGTCGTTTCAACCGATGATTTTTCATAAACTAAGGGCAATAACTCCTTAAAGCATGGTGCCATATAGACCATTATCATACTTGAAAAAGACATCATGGTACTAAACAATGAGACAAAGTTTCATAAAATTCTGATAAAAATTTTTGACTTAGAGAGCGGACATCGCTTAAAACGGTGAATTTTCATAAACAAAGGGCCATAACTACTGAGAGCCTGGCGCGATATGGACCATTATCGAACTTGAAGAAGACATTATGGTACTAAACAATGTGACCTAGTTTCATAAAATTCGGATCAAAAGTATTCGATTTAGAGAGCGGATGTCGTCGGGACAGACGTATGTACTTACGTGAGTATGCACAGGGGTAACACTTAATGCCCCGCCCATTATCATGGCGGGGACATAATAATCATAAATGTACTTAAAAAGTGGAAGAAGAAAAAAACAAGATTTGTCAATAATTTAAAACTTCATTCAAATGTAGAGAAAAAAGGTTCAAATGGTGAAATACTATTTCTCAAGAAAACTTGAATGAAATGTCAGGGGTGAGGAAATAATAAAATTTTCTACTTGTCCAGGGACAAGTAAAAAGCCAAAATGTACTTGTCCATAGAATATTTTACTTGTCCAAAAGAAAAAATCTGTGCTTAGAGAACTATTTATTATTTCAAAAACAGTATGAAACCAGATCAACTCTTGTAAACAGTATGGATCCTGATCGGCTGGCTTCTCTTGTATGAATCAGGATCCACAGTTTTCAATGCAAGATGTGAGCTCGTAATAATTAATCAAAATATGAAATACAGAATTTTATTAACTTAATACATTTGTACTTGTCCAAGGACAAGTAAATAGAAATTTTCAACTTGTCCTGAATGAAGTGGGACCAGGTCGGACAAGTCGGGCATGGTATTTCCACAGCCATGGGAATGTCATATTTTCAGAAAATTAAAAGTAAAATTTTCCAAATTGTGACACCTATGAACATGTAGGCCTCCAGTTAAGAGTCTAAGTAATTAAAAAATTTAAAAATATTTCTAAAGGAACTGTCTCAATGAGATGGTTCTTTAAATGTTAGAATTAATGGATTTATAAGGAATTTTATGCTCAAAATATTTGCTTAACTGGGCCTATGGCACTTATTCTTTTATTTTCATCATCAGAAGGGGTCTAGCAAGTGGGGATCCAGAGGGGGGAACAGGGGGTCCAGACCCCCCCCTGGACAATCACAAGTTATATGGGTTTCTATAGGGAATCAGCAATTGGACCCCCCCTGGAAAAAGTTGGACCCCCCCCCCTGGAAAATGTTTGACCCCCTCTGGAACCTTGAAAAATGATAGATTTCTTTTAAATTGACCATTTGACTTCTGTAAAATAAGCTGAGGACTAAAAAAAAAAGTTGTCTGAGCTTTTTTTGTCAGACTGACCTGGATCCGCGCATGTCTAGGAACAAAATTTATTTTTGTCAAAATTTGACTAATGCTATGGAATCAGCTAAACATTCTTGAGGCCCATCCAGGGGTTTGGGAAATGGAGGAACAAGGTAAATTTTATGTTTGGGGTACAGGAGTGGGGATAAGTAATTTCATCCAGGGAAATAAGAAAACAGCCCCCCTAACGACCCCTGGGAGGGTCTGTGGGGAGATGAATCGGAACAAACCCTGTCAGACAGATAAAATTAGGAGCTCAGTGGTAGACACAAGGCAGTGCGACAGTGCCCCTGGTGAGGCCTAAACCCACAACCCCTCCATCTTGAGTCTAGCCCCGTCTGGCGACTGAAAAATTGTTCAATGTGTCGTAAAGAATCAAAACAAAACATGTAATGTAACTGTAACACTGCTGACTTATCCAGGGGTCCTAGAGTTCGATTCACGGATGAGACTGAGCTGTGACAGTGTCTCCATGACCTTAGAGCTCTGCTGCCTGCTGGTGGGATGTTAAACACTCACTTTTTCAAACTGAAACGGGATAGGTATATTGTGTTGTTTTTGTTTGTTTGATTCTTTAAGTCCCATCAGCAATCTTTCAGTTATTAAGGGAAGGGTCTTCCTGGGTTGAACCAGTATTAAGCTAGGATAAATGTGTCTTGCTCAAGGACACAACGCAGTGACGCCCGTGAGGCTCAAACCCACGGCCCTTCGGCCTTGAGTCAAGCACTCTACCACTGAGCCCCCGTATGTTGCGTTGTCATCCTTGAGCAGGTTAAAGAACTCTACAGTAATTTCGATATGGTTACTTGTAGGCTTTCATCCTGCAACCCGGAGCATACAATGTACACCTGCCGATAATGCTCGGCAGTATATAGAGAAAGAGAGAAAGAAAAGAAAGACACATTTATCCTAGCTTAGTACTGGTTCAACCCAGGAAGACCCGTCCCTGTTCAACTGAAAGATTGTTGATGGGACGTAAAGAATCAAATCAAACAGTAAACAAACAAAATAGTATGTTCAGGCTGTCTTCTTGTGAATCTCCTTATCTACTTATCTTTAACTGCAAGGGAAAACGTGAAATCTATTTCACTCGATATTTGGCAGCACAAATATTTGTTGGCGTTCAAACCTTGTAAAAACTGTTACTCACTACATGACAATATGGCAAACACCTACAGTATAGTAGTTGCAGCTATTGATAGCGATTATTTTGCCATTATTTTTGCGAAGCCAGACCGTTGTTGTCGTGGCCGCCATCTTTAAAAGCGAAAGTAGTTCCAACATGGCGACCGATATGAGGTTTGCCGACTGATTGTCCTGTGACAGGAAAGGGCGCAAACTTTTTACTAAATACCGAAAAGAGCAGAAATAATCAGGCAAAAGTACCAAATCGAACCCCCTTTTTTACATGTATATTTGAGCCCCCTATCAAAAAATCCTCGCAAAAACTTATCATGAACTCATAAAAAACAACAATATTTACGTTGGTTTCGTTGAACGCACACTTGTAAAGATGGATGTTAATGCCACATGACAGATAATGGCGCGAATTTTTTTCTAAATACGAAAAGAGAATAGGTGTGTCAAAATCCACGAATTACGTTTCTTACCCTCAAAACTGCCATCAAAAGCTGCTCATAATGTGATTCATTGCGTTTTCCATGCTATAAAAATAAAGAGAAGGCAAATCATCATGTTTTGTGCACATACAATGATGCAGAATACATCGACAACTTCTTACAATACTGGCTAATAACGCCTACCTTGGGTAATTTAAGGTCGCTCCAGCTTGCTTCGCACAATAGGTTAACCTAAAATTGGAAACATTCGAGAACAAGTCTACACATTTTTGGTTCCCTGCTCATTGTTCGGTTACCATTAAAACATACCTTAAGCAGAGTATAAGGGTTCAGTCAAAACCAGATTTTGATGTATGTTTTGACTGACGTTTATATAAGCGGCCGGCCACGGCCGACCGCAATTATTGAAGTGCGAATATCTTATTGAAACCCGAAATGCGTGATTTAGACATGGAAAATCGAATCAAGGGCTTATCACCATGAATCAATGCATTGTTCACTACTGAGAATTATTTTTTGAAAATGGGAGGGAGGGAGGGGGCATACTTTTCAGAGGGGAGAAGCTACCCGTAACCAAATAAACCCTGTGCATGCTGGGTAATTTTTAATTATTTTGTTGTCTGTTACTGACTGTTTTAAATATAGCGTTATCATTTCAGGAATACTTTCAAAGTGTGAAGCAGTTCGGATCAAGATCAGGACCTACCTTCTGTCGGTTCTGATCTGGATCAAAACTGTTTACAAAGGATATCAGTAGATGACAAAAGTAACTGCTAGCCAGGAAAGAATTAACTCTTTGCTTTGGCATGTAAAATTTGTATAGGCGTGACAGAAAGGGGTAATAAAAAAAAAAATTGTAAGCGGTGCATATCCTGTTTATTCAAAGGTTTTGCACAACGTCAAACTGCCGTTAACAATTAACATGCTAAGAATTTGCATATGCATCAACTTTAAGCAGGCTCATTTATTGGCACAAAGGCTGGATTTTCACATGACATGAAATTTTCTCTAATGCACATGCTATGAAATTAATGGTTTTGAGATGACCCACTAGCTTAAAGCATGAGCGAATTAGGCGCAATTCCATTATATTTGACCAAGCTATCCATCGCTTTAGTACTGAATTGGGCGGTGCAAAGTAACTTTTTG
This sequence comes from Loripinus fragilis, assembly GCA_964019695.1. Classification (NCBI taxonomy): domain Eukaryota; kingdom Metazoa; phylum Mollusca; class Bivalvia; order Lucinida; family Lucinidae; genus Loripinus; species Loripinus fragilis. Next base: position 27,948 of record CAXHUL010000024.1, on the reverse strand, counting down.
ACTGGCATCTTGGACTTATTTTATTTGCGCTTTGCTTAAAATGTCCAATGAGTGCACCTAAGCACAGAGGAACTGCCACCATCTTTGAAGGTGAAACTGTTTGGAGAAGTTGGCGGAGGTGTTCCTGAATACTTTTCATCGGGGGAAGGTTTTTAATAAATGACGTAGTAAAAATTCGTGAGAAAACAGTTCTAAAAACATTACAGCTGGAGTTTAGGTACTACTAAGATTCATACCGGTACATCATGACCAAGTTACTAAGAATCAGTCTGGTGCATCACGATTCACAAAATCGTGAACGTGTAACTGGAGCTTAAATTCAAAATAATCATTAAGGGTTTAACAGTTAAAATGCTTAACATTTGAGCACACAAAATGACGATGACTATCATCTTTTCATTTAAGTTGGGTGCCTTTATGAGTTTATCCATACTTTGCATCTATCGACAGGGTTTCAGCTAGACTGAAATTTACTTCGGACATTTTGTCCAAGCAGCCCCATTTAGGACATTTTTTCAACACTAAATTTTACCACCATAAACAGAAATTGCCATCTGATTCTGCCCTTCTCAAATTGAAACCAGAGGTAGTTTTGCTACCATTTCGGATGGTAAGTGCGGTCTGATTGATTGTCTGGCTTTTTATTTCATGAGGAGAGAGGAGCGTGTCGATCGTTGTCAGTGGAAGTGGGTGGGGTACTGTTTTTTGCTGCTTTTTGCGGCCGCTGCACGACTCGTTAGCCACGGAAAATGACTGTTCAGGTAATGATGGAGTGGGCAAACTGTTTTGGTACATAAAAAAAACTTCAGTTCCTGTAGTTTCTTGGGGGCAATTAAGTTTTTTAGTCATTTTATCGGTAAATGCCAATGCAAATATGCTGTCCGCTTCGAGATGAAATCAAGGGAAGAAAACTAAGGTCGCAATAGACCAATCAGGTGCGGCGTAACAAAACACTATGACTGGTTTGCTTTAATGAATAAGTATTTGCGGGGTAAAATAAGGCGAACCAGTCAGCAGCTTACATAAATTTGGCCAATCAGCGATCGTTTTTTTAAAACAAAAATACTATTGCATCACTGTGCATAACCGTACAGCGTGTGCTTCCGAAAATCGTCTCGGACAAACTGTCCAAACTGGACAGCAAAGTCTCGGACATCTGGAACTATTTTCGGACTATGTCCGATGGCCGACGCCAAACTGAATCCCTGATTGAGGTCTACACTGGGTTCAGTAAATGGAAAGAAATAAACTCCCTGCATTTGTGACTTATGATTGTATCTATAACATTTTTGTAACCATTTTACACAACATATTTGCTTTTCTTGATAATCTTAAACACTTTTGCCAGCTGCAACTTTTGTCGTCAGCTGATATCAATGACAAACAGTTTTGACCCAGATCAGGACGGTCCGTTCTGATCAGAATCAAGGCCGTTTGACACTCTGATGGTGTTCCTGTAAGAAATTTTTGAAAAAGAAGAGGAGCCACAAGCCTTGTAAACCAGGGGTACAGGGGCGGATCCAGGGTTTCTTGATAGGGGTTCAAATTTACAGAGTTGGGTTAGATTTGTTAATTTTACATGATTATTTATCAATTTTTCCTGATTTTTCGGAAAATTCTCCATGAAAATTAAAAAAAAATTTGTCTCAAAAGAGTGTTTGATCGAAAGAGGGTTCAAACGACCCCCCACCCCCCTAAATCCACCACTTGGGTGGCAGGTTCGATCCCTGGTTCACATGTGTCAGATGAGACTTTAAGCTGTGCCCCAATCTCCATATGGTTTCTAGTCAACTCGTACCTTAGTCAACTCGTACCTAAGTCAACCCGTACCCATTTTGGTCAACTCGTACCTAACCTTTGGTCAACTCGTACCTACCCGAAGTCAACTGGTACCTGAGTCAAAAACGGGGCAGGGTAGAGCATGATAGACGGAGAGTTCAGGGGTGTAAAATTCCACTCGCCCACTCACATTTGCGAGTAAAATGTTATGCAGGGCAAGTAAAAGTTTTGACAATTTGTGTAGTACTTTTCTTAAATATAGCATCTCAGAAAAAAAATTGGGACATGAGGGCAAGTAACTTATTTGGAAATTTTACACCCCTGGAGTTTGGTAAGTCTATGTCCTAATAAGCCTTTCCAATCACTAAAACATCAAAATTTACTATCTGTGCTGAGGTTAGGTTCGGGCCAGCCTGTTCAAAGATCCCAACTCTTATGCCTATGGGGCGGCGTTCTGGGAGCTTGTTCAATCATACATATTCATCACAATTAAGTATTTGCGATCGGACGAGGTTCAGGCCAGCTGTGGCAAGTTCCCTAACCTTTTCCCTATGGGTTGATGTTCGGAATAGCCTGCTTAAACGACCAAATCAACGCAGTTTTGCTATCTGCAATCAGGAGAGATTCGGGCCAGCCTGTTCAAATATTAAAAAAATACACTATAAATTACGACCTGTGAGGCTGCGATTAGGGGAGTTTCGGATCTGCCTGTTCCAATATCCTAGCCCTTTATATAATGACGGCTCTGCAGGGTCTTCGCTGCTCGTGTACACAAAGATTTGAATTTCGGACATAGGTCTGTTATGATAGCATGCAGTGTTTTTCTTCAACTAGCACTAAAATATTAGAAGATATTTTGAATTACTCATTTCAAAATAAGTCAGCAGACGACAAAACAAAATGCAAATTTGGAGTCATTTAAGTGGCAAGTAGCGAATGCTCATATGAGACTGCATGATGAGAGACATCTGGGCTTTCTAAATGAAAGAACCAAACCCTCTGACGTGAGCTTGGTTTATTTTTAAAAATGTTTTAATCAGTTATAAACCAAAAAGATTTCATGTTTTACATTGCAATTCCGAATTTTCTTTAATAAGATTGTACTATTTGTTTTAATTATTCAAGTTTTACACTGTCAGACAATGTTAATTTCTAATTACAACTTAATTAATACAACCACATACATGTATTCATCATTGTGCTGTTTTTCACACCCTACCAATCACCAGCATGTGGCTGTAAAGGGGCTTTATGTACACAAACCGGCGCCACGAGAAAACATAAGTTCAGGGGTTAGCTACCCTATAAGGACACATCCAGCATGCTCAGTTACAAAGGCTAGGTTCAATTTGAATAATGCGCACAGCAAGTTCAGCTATTAAGGTTTTTGAGATTGAATAACAAATGCCCTGATCAGACTGCTTGGATGCTCCAATCGGTCTATCTCATCGAGTCTGTACCTTTATGGTTTGCATGCAACAAAATCAGATTTTATTATTTCTATGGGACCAGTGCTATTTGCAATGATAAGTTTGCAATGTGTTGTCATTGTAAGTTAACACTAAAAGAGGTGGCTGCATAGTTGCCACCCATTTTTGATGTCCATTTCGCACCACTTTTATACTAAGACGACGCTACCAGAGGCTAACATTTAACCAGTGAGAGTTGTTTAACAATTATCCCTGTTATTACAAAACAGCTCATACGTTAAATACGTCAAGACCAGTGGCAGTCCGGCTGCAATCAAAATGGGTGTTTAGTTACACTTATTTCTTTTACAATGTAGAGCCTAGCTATTTCTTCATTTACTGTAATTTGTAGGAGCGAGCAACACCTGGGCAGTATACTGTATTGCCCATTTGTAATTGAACGCTCCTTTTGAGTGCAGAATTCGCCTAAGTCGTAGCAAAACTTATCATTTTGCTTTTGTCATGAGCAACATACTTAGACAACGGCATAAAACTATTTCATATTCTATTATAAATAAACTAAGGTACGAGTTGACTTAGGTACGAGTTGACTAAGGTACGAGTTGACCAAAAATGGGTACGAGTTGACTAAGGTACGAGTTGACCAGTACCCTCTCCATATGACCTAAGCTGTTGGTGGGACGTTAAAACACAAAAAATAAAGAAGTCAGCAGACTCTGGGCCAGTATCGCGTATACTGGGTCTCCAAGCTGCAACTTTTGCTTTTGTAAACACAAACTTATCTGTTTTTGTAAAAACGTAATCTCCTTTAAAAAAACGTAATCAACGTATTATACATGTAAACATGTAGCGGAAAGTATGCTCTTATTTTCTAAATATACTAAAATGTTAAATACACCTTATAAACAACAGAAATTAAGGTTATTCTTACCATCTAAAGCGTCGATATCTTCCATGTTTTCAGCCATTTTGTTGCATTGTCGCACAGGAAATCCGCTAGCACGAACTAACCTGTCGCCTTTCGCTCGGTGCACACTGGGATTGAGCCACCATTTTTATTAAAAATATATTATGCGATCACTGCTTGCATGACTCGGAGCTTTACATTCAGAAAATACTGACTAAAAGAGAAATGATAAACTGTCAAAAAATATCTTTTTGCTATTTTTAACAATAAATTCTGCCATTACAGCAGTGCGAGAATTGAACGAGACTAGCCAAATATCGCTAGTTACCCATGATGCAAAGGGCGAAATGCGAGAGATCTAGATGAGGTATCGTCAGGTCTCGCGAGAATGATTTTGTTGTAATGTACTGATGTACGGGTGACCCTAAAATCCGTAAAGGACTCCTTTTCGCGTAAAGGACTCCTTTTCGCGTAAAGGACTCCTTTTCGCGAAAAGGAGTTTTATTTTGGCGAAAAGGACTTTTGTTATGGCTAAAACTATTTATTAGGATTATGTTTGATCTTTAATGTTATACGTGCGTCCTGGACGGCACGCGCGAAGCGCGTGTCGTCCAATGGGACGCAGGCTCATACATTCAGGATCAGATATCTTTCAGCCAATTTTCCAATGATTTGCTCTATCAGTAAGAGCTTGATTTCGGTCCGCGTTTCAATGCCTCATTTTATTTCGAGCGCCTGTGGAGCAGAGACAATGTTATTTGGAATAGCTCGGCAACCTACGTGTTTTCTTACTAAGTACACATGACTTGGTTAGCCAATAGAAAACATTTCTGAAAGGCACGGCTGCAATAAAATTTTCCAAACCGCGGCCATTTTGTTGCCCGCTTCAGTTTAATTATGAGCTCTCCTATAATTAAGCAGGCATGCACTAGGCCATTTCACACTTCGTTTGACAAATTACTGAACAATCACAGCATTTGACTCGGTAACGGCGACAAATTATCTCAATTGACCGTTTTTGTTGAACACCTACGACTGCATTTGCAGTTCTCCCCTGATCTAAACACTGTAAGATTTATCGGTCTTGGATTTCGACAAACGATGTTTGAAATCTGTTTTAACAACAACAACAACCTGTTTTATGGTGGCATTGGTACGCAATGATGGTAAACTTTGTAAATCTACAGTCCGCCGGTCTGACCGTCGGGGTTTACAATGTATGCCACAATGGATGATAGATACGGTATCCCAGATTGTGATTTTTGAGGCAGTTTTTATTTCGATGTAACCAGTATTCGTGAGTGACTGACAGAGGGGCTGGTGCCAGCAATGTAATTCCATGACTATTTGACTACCTTCCGGAGGAAACGGCTCATTAAACTTAAAAAATATACAGACTGTGTCACTATAGTGGAGTAAGCTAATTTCGCCAAGAATGTAATTTCGCCAATTGAACATTCCCACCGTTTTTTCACTTGTGTGAAGTCACAGGCCCATTCTGAAAAGGGGATTTCCAAGGGCAGAAGAAAAGCTGTCTGTTGAATTGTTAATTAGTAAGAAAATGCTTACCTGAGTGGTAAAATAATGATCACTTGCCTGCATCAATGTTTTCTCGCCTTTTTCACTAATTCTTTTTAACCCCAATCTTTAAATCATGATCCTGATATTTTTTATTGGGTAAATACATCGCTTCCTCCATCTTCATTTCTGCTGACATCCTCACGATGGAGGTAAGAAAACTCAGTGATGTATTGGGGTCCCAAGTGGGGAAATCATTGATTTTATCATAAGGGGGTTCTTATCAATGTTTTGACTCAGAAACAATGGTCTGGCTAATAAGCAGCTGTATGGACCATATATCTAAAAATGATTTTTTGATAAATTGTATCAATTTTCCACCTGCAATGGATTGATGTATCCCTAAAGTACATAACAGAAAGCTTTTATGTCTACTTTTTCATTTACTGTCTGTGTGGTAGCACCCCAATGAACCTAGGGGTCAAAATCAATCTGAATTTAAATTGAATATTGAAAAAAAAACCGTGACTGAAATATTTTTGATTACAATAGATTAAATCACAAAAGATTTACAATAATTTTTGTTCATTGAAAGAAAAAAATGGTTTGTCTCATAACACCTATTGATTTCTTATCTATCCAACCCTTTATGAGGCCTCTTTTTCTGGTCAACAAGAGTTGTCGAACTTAGATTAGTATTTTCAAGATGGCTGAAAAACGGATGCACAAACTAATCAAAGTTTTTGAAAATTAAATAGCATATTTTAATGTTCAAAGGTATCACACATTATTATAAAAGGTTTAAATTTTATGATAAAATCATTTTCTGGCCAGGTTGTATTTTATTTTGCTATCCTCATAGCCATATCTGCTTACGTTGGCGAAAACTGATTATCCCAGTATAGTTTACACCATTGACAAACAATCTACAAATCATAAATGTTTTGACACTACACTTGTAATTCTGAAATCTACAAGAACTCCTTCTTCCCCAGGACTATCATCAACTGTAACCGTTTGGATGATGATATTGTGCGGTAGATCTTTTTGACATCTTCAGGAAAGCCGTCCATCGTAGTGAAGCAAGGAGTATATCACTTAAATCTAGTCTGGTTTCTACCTAGCAAGTGTAAGATCCTATCTAGAGAAATGGAAAGCTGTTACATTACAGGAATATTCAACTTCAGGTATGTATATTTTATTTGAAGACTTATGCACCTGTCATTGCATGTTTTTCCCACAGAGAGAGAGAGAGAGAGAGAGAGAGAGAGAGATGGGGGGAAGGGGCGATACCCATGGGGAATGAGACAATTTTAAAAAACTGTTGTCTAATTACCCACTCTTGCATAAGTATGTGGTATGTGTTTGTTTTTTTTTGTCACTGTCTAAAATCCCTTGTACAGGCCATCAAATTGGTTATTTAGAAAATACAGATCTATGAAGTACCTAATTTCTCACCCCAGGGTTAAGGTACTCTACGTAATTCCTGGGGCTTAGGATTTGTTTGCGTTCTAATTCCCCTTTGTTTATTCACCATATCTACATTAATTGCTGGTTCCCGCTGTACAGGTGGTCAGTAATGGAAAGACAGGTAACCAGTACCCCCCCAATACCTGGAAATGGGGGGGGGGTTCTGGTTACCTGTATTTATATTACTGACCACCTGTAGACAGGGAACCAGCAATTAATGTAGATATGGTGAATGCCATCTCCCCCACCCCTACCCCCCCCCCCCACACACACACTCTTGGGAAAAATCAATAACCCAGTTACCGGTGTATATTAGTTATATCAGGGTATAGCCAGCAAGCAAGCAGCTATGTGGAGTCTATATAGAACATTTTAATATTCACCAATTTTGCTTGCAGAAGAAGAAGTATTTTTTCCCCAAACAAGCATACAAACAACATGAATGAAGCAACTTTCTAAGGAAAGTTGAAACAATTTTATTCCCAGTTTAATGCATGTGTGATGAGTGAGCGTCTCTAAAAATTTAAGATAATGACTAAAATTCACCTTCAAGGCTTGAATTAAGACAGACCCTTGGATAAAAATGCATAACCAAAATAGTTCTTTTATTTATCACAACATGTTGTGGGTACTCAAAAGAACCGTCTCAATGAGATGATTCCTTTAAGCTCCCAAAACACATATAAAAACTGATTGCATACAAAAGAATGTGTATGAGTGTCACTTTAATCATGAATACTGAATAGTAACTGTATTCAAAACTTGTTTTCATACCTCACCCAAAACCTATGTTGTGGGTGCTCAAAAGATCCATCTCAATGACAATGATACAGTTCGGCTGGAAAAAACTGATGATACACAAAAAATATGTGTGAGGGAGTATCTGCATAAATAATAAATAGAATTCACTTTGCATCTAGCAGTTCATCTACAGAGTCTGGTCTCTAGAAAAGAAACTTAGGTAGATTTCCAAGAAAATATGATTTAGTACACAGTACTGTAGTATAGAAAAATACAGCTGGTTGTCGGCAGACTTTTTGCTGGTGACAACCAGTTGTCAGCAGACTTTTTGCTAGTGACAACCGGTTGTCACCAGACCAAAAAGTCTAGTGACAACCGGTTGTCAGCAGACACTTCCTAAGATTTAAGAGTGTGTAATAGAAAATCTCAACCAAAACATGTGACACATTGTAACAGACTCGAAAGAACCACAAGACACAAGTGAAAATGAGCATGATCAAAACTCATTATTCAGTATTCACATTTCTCAGCCAAAACATGTGGGTACTCAAAAGAAATGTCTCTACAATGAGAAACTCCCCAGAGCCCCCAAAACACATGTGAAATATGTGAAAACTGATGGTAATTTACATGTGTGTAACATTAATTGACCATTATTTATTCAATTTCATACCAGAGAGAATAAATACATTATAATAAGTTAATCAATAATAATCATGGGACATTTATACCCAGATCAAATGCTACAGAAGTCATTTCATCAAGGCTACACTATTTGGTAACCCTTTATATACTAGTGACTCATAAATGTGTACTTTGCGGCATTTCATCAAGGATTACACTATGTTAAGAAATACATACATTGTAACATTGATCTTTATTTGGAAATTATAACTGGGTGAACCCTCAAATATTCACTGGACCATCCCAAATTCATAATCACCTTATCAAATCAGAAGGATAAATTTGTTACTGAATAAAGGGTTGTTAACAATATCAGTGATTTTATTTGGGATTTTGGGAAGCTACCTTTTCCTACACATTTGGGAAAATATTTTATTAAAATTGGGAAAATAAGAGCAAAAATACATGAAATTGGGAAAATAAAGGCCATTTTTGGATTGGGAATGACTCCCATATACGGCCTCAAAAATGGCCAAATAAAATCACTGAATATAGATGTCTATTCATACTGGAGAGAATTCCTATATGAATGTTTATTCCTACTAGAGAGAATCCTTACAAAAACCATGAGCTGGTACTGGAAATAACCTTTAATATATGTATATCATACCATAGATAAACTGTATGTTCAAGAACTGTTCTAGAATGATTTCTTGAATTTCGACCAAAATGAACGCTTGTTAAAACATACAAATGTAGGCATGTATATATCATACTTGGAGCAGTGTCAGCACCAGACATATTTTGGCAGGCAATATTTAATATTGTGTAAACAAATTGTGCTTGTTCACTATTGGAGTCAAAAGCATTCCATACATTGTATATATTTAAAAGTTTAAGTAATTAAAATACTACATGAACGGTATATTTAACCATTTCAAGCCGCATGGATTTACCAATCCAATCTATTGGATGAATCTGTGTTCAATGTTTATAGGGTTGTTTGGTGGCATTTTTCCTTTTTATTCAAGGCTCTGTAGAATATTTTTTAAGATAGAAGTGTATACTTTGATCAGGCGCTGGGGAACATCTGATCTGCGTTTGCATTCTTTGTGTATGTCCCATAAAAAGGTTGCTATGCATAAATTGGGTAAATCTTGTGTTATATAATTTTTATGCTGCATGTAAGAGTGTCTGTTATTTAGAACCTTAGTGTTTCAAAATTTACTTTCAGATAATATTAAGAGATGATTCTATTCAGAGATGATTAACTATAAAGAGTTTGAAAGGATGGAGCTACTACAACTGCAAGCCTCCCTGTGCGAAAAGTTTGACAGTTCTACTGCGGATTACTGCCAGGCATCAGCAATACTCAACGATTAACTTAGATTCAAACTGTACAATGGTGATACTTTTATTATCGCCAGAATCCAGGAACAAGTCCATCCATGAAAATATAACCATAATTTTGTGGCCAGAATCCATGAAAAATTAGACCCAAAATTATCGCCTTAAAGTTTTATAGGTATAAACTGAATTCATGTCTGAAAAAAACTATTTACAATCTGACCTGGCGAGCGTCATATTTACTGGGTTGCAAAAACTAGCCGCTGTTTTTTACTTTAATTTTCAAAATCAACACATTCGAAAAGGACTTTTATGAATACCATCAGAGTGTCAAAAAGTTTGGATCCAGATCAAGCCCGACATTTTGTCAGATTTGATCTGGGTCCAAACTGTTTACAAAAATTATCAGCAGACAACACTAGTTGGGAAAGATTTAATTAAGTGGAATAAAGTTGGTTTTAACAGATAAGAAAAAAAGTAATAAAAGAGAAAATTAGAAAACCATTTTGTTTTCAACAGCCAAGGCTCAGATGAACATGTGCATTTGCTCATTCTCACAAGAGCCTTTGCTGTTTGCATGGAACACCAAAAAATGGATAGAATGCGCGCAATCATTGTTGATTTTTATCATAGTGTTTAGGGGAAGACTAGCATGAGTATTTGCAAAGTCTCGAACCTCACATTCAGAACATGTGCTCAGTAAGCACACAATCAAAGTTGTGTTTTATTGCAAAGGTGAGCAGCCATGGCTGAGGCTAGTCTGCATATTTGCTGCACATGCTCGCCAGAGCCTTTGCTGTTCCTATCAAAGTGCTAAGAAGACACACGGTTCCTGATGTACATGTAAAAAGCTGAAAAGGAGAAAGAAGATCAGAACTCACCCTGCCATTAGCCATTGTAGCCATTTGATACTAATGATGTAGAGTGGCTAAAAATATAAGTCATTGGCTAAAAGTACACTCTAGGTGGTTCAAAAATTACATTTTTGCGAAAAAGTGTATTGTGATCAGCTGATTTTCCAATATTGCTTTTATTATTCCTTCACTCTTTAATATTGTGCCATATTAACTCTTTGGATACTGGATTTTTTCAATATCATCAGGGTGTCAAACAGTTTTGGATCAAGATCAGGCCCGACATTTTAACGGGCCTGATTTGCGTCCAAAATGTTTGCTAAGGTTATCAGCAGGTGACAAAAGTTGCCACTAGCTGGCAAAGAGTTAAATACATACTACTCTCTGGCTAAAACCTTGGCTAAAGTCAATTTCATTTGGCTCCAACTTTTTCCAATTGGCTAAAGTGTTGGCTAAATTCTGAGCTAGGGTAAGCCCTGAAGATGTACATGTAGGTTAAACAAAAAATAACAAAACAAACACAATTTAACAACTACAACAACAGCCAAAACTTGGAGCAGACCACGCTGAATGTTTTATTGTAACTTTATTATGAACTTTTCTGGAGTCCTAGCTGATTGTAAGAGATGCGACAAATAATGATATACATGTAACTGAGAAATTCAAATTCAAACAATGGTGGCTAAGCATTAAAGCATAGTAGCCTTATATTAGTGTTTGTGTTTCTTAGACAACAAAAGGATAATTCTGGTTTTTCATTATTAACTGGAACCGGCTGATATATGAACCGTTCACTCTTAGAGCTTCGGTGATTTATTTATTTTTGTGCTAAGAAATTTTTCATGATTCTGTGTCGCCTGCTGATGTTTTTTTCTTCAAATCAGCTTTTTCAAAAACATTCTTTCGAGAATATGATCACTGATCAGAATGTTAAATGGTTAGGATACAGCCTGAGATCAGGCCCGACTTTTTTAGGGCCTGATCTGGGTCCAAACTGTTTGCAAAGTTTATCAGCAGACAACAAAAGTCGTCGCAAGCAGGCAAGGAACTAAATTATATGAGCCATGTGCAGGCTGATCTCAGACATATATAATTTGAAAACAGTTTGAAATAAGGGCCAGCTCTTGAGAATTTGATATAATCACACATATGCATTAAATCACTCTTCCAGCATGCGTATGCACTAGAGTCATTAATCTTGAAATATCCAGCCTTTATCTACTTTGCGAGCAGTAATGGTTCTTCAGAATGTGGCATTCGCATATGCGATAGTACAAAATCTTATGTGCTGACCTATATATTCATGAATTGTAAGCTATTCAGGATCTATAGATTTCTTGCTCTGTGATCTAAGCAATGTTTGTTGTTGTCCTTAAATTAAAATATGTCTCTTAACATGTATTTTTAGCTCACCTGTCACATAGTGACAAGATGAGCTTTTGTGATCGGTCTTCGTCCGTCATCGTCCGTCAACAATTGACTTAAATTACATCTCCTCCTAAGCCCTAGTCCAATTTTAAATAATTTCACACAAATGATCTTTGGGTGACCCTCTACTGAAATTGTTCAAATGGTTCTGGTCTATTGCATATCTAGGTCACAGAGGCTAAAAATAGGTTTTTGAGATGAAAATCTTCTTGTTTGAAATCAGAAAGCCTAGAGCCTTGATATTTGGTATGTAGCATCACCTAGTGGACCTATACCAAGTTTGTTCAAATTATACCCCTGGGGCCAAAAATGGCCCCGCCCCCGGGGTCACATGTTTTACATTCAATTTTGCCTGTCATATCAAAAATGCTAGAAAAACATGTGCATGACTCCTTAATGACTTATTTGACCTCTCATAAATTGCTTCATTCAACACAATCAGGTTTCAGACCCAATCATTCCTGTGAAACAGCATTGCTTCAGATGATCAACAAATTCCTAGAAGCTATAAATAACAGTCAGATAATTGGTTTGGTCATGGTTGATTTTAGGAAAGCCTTTGATTTGGTAGATCATACACTTTTGCTTAAAAAGCTAAGACACTATAAACTTTCAGATAAAACAATTAATTGGTTTTCTTCTTATTTGTTGGACAGGAAGCAGAAAGTCGTCATAAATAATATTGAATCAAGAACTGAGAATGTTTTGTTTGGTGTGCCTCAAGGGTCAATCTTGGGTCCATTCTTATTTTTAATGTTTATAAATGATCTACCACTATATACCAATAATGTCTCTACCGATCTTTATGCGGACGACACCACATTGTAAATGATTGGTGAAACTCAAGATTATATTGAGCAAAACTTGCAGATAGCTTTACAAAATCTTTCTGAATGGTGTAAGCTCAATGGAATGTTATTAAACACAGAAAAAACCAAGGCAATGTTAATTACCACCTCTCAAAAACGTCTACATCTTCATAATGACATTTTGCATCTAACTTACAACAATGATGTTTTGAACTCAGTGGAAAATGAGAAAGTTCTTGGTGTTCGCATTGATAACAATCTAACCTGGTCTATTCATATTAATTTTATTGCTAAGAAAATTTCTTCAAATCTATGGCTATTATCCAAATTGAAGGACTATTTATCCACCGAGCACAGAGTACAATTTTACAAAACATATATTCAACCCCACATTGACTATTGTTCTACAATATGGGGAGGAACATCTCAATATAATCTAAACAGAATTTATAGGTTACAAAAAAGAGCTGTTAAAATCATTGTAAATTACCAATATGATAACATTGCCAACAGTATGGATGAGCTTAAAATTTTAAACATATATGGACGCATTTTCCTCAGGAAGGCTAAATTTATGTTTAAAGTTTCTAAATCCGTCCTACCCTCATATGTAAATCAAATGTTCTCTTTTCGACCTTTTAATGAAACGCTTCAGCCTCCAAGATCAACAGGTGCATTGGATTTTTATACTCCAAGACCACATAAAGAAATTTTCAAAAAAAGCTTAATTTATTCAGGTCCAGTCATTTGGAACAACTTACCAGACTGTTTAAAGAATTTAGAAACTGTTGACTCTTTTCATAGACATTGTATTAAGTGGATGAAATCCAGTCTATCTTTCAATCTTTGAAACTTGTATAATTATATGTCCATATGAACATAATTTTGAGCCTACTATTGTGAATATGTTTTGTTCCCCAGTTTAATTATTTAGTTTGGTGCTCATAAAAAGCGTCTCATTGAGACGCTTCTTTTGAGAACCCATGTATGTAGATAAAATTGGTATTACTAATCACTTGTATCTAGAGGTATGATACATATGATACTTATGTAAAAAAGTATGCCTGTGTGTATGTAGGTTTGAAAGTGTTCCATGATGTTTGTATTATCTTGTATACATGTAAATCATCTTTGTATTTTATACTTGTATTATTTTTTGGTGGTAGTTCATAGAGGGCCTCATGGAAGATTAGCTTTTTTTTTTTGCTAAATGTGTTACCCTCTGAAAATAAAGACTATTATTATTATTATTATTATTATTATTATTATTATTATTATTACATAGGCTTGTATAGGGAAAATGTGAAAAAAATCTTCTTGTCTGAAACCACAGGGCCTAGAGCCTTGATATTTGGTATGTAGAACCTTGATATTAGTATGTATCATCACCTAGTTGACCTCTACCAAGTTTGTTCAAATTATACCCCTGGGACCAAAAATGGCCCTGCCCCGGGGTCAAATGTTTTACATAGGCTTATATAGGGAAAACGTGAAAAAATCTCCTTGTCTGAAATCACGGGGCCTAGAGCCTTGATATTTGGTATGTGGCATCTCCTAGTGGACCTCTACAAAGTTTGCTCAAATTATACCCATGGGGCCAAAAATAGCCCAGCCCCGGGGGTCACATGTTTTACATACCTGTGGGCTTATATAGGGATATGGTGTAAAAATCTTCTTGTCTGAAACTACAAGGCCTAGAGCCTTGATGTTTGGTATGTACTGTTGCATCAACCAGTGGACCTCTACTGAGTTTGTTCAAATTATATCCCTGTGGCCATTTTTTCGCCACGGGGGTCAAATGTTTTACATAGGCTTATATAGGATAAACGTGAAAAAATCTTCTTTTCTGAAACCACAGGGCATATAGCCTTGATATTTGGTATGTAGCATCACCTGGTGGACCTCTAGCAAGTTTGTTCAAATAATAGCCCTGGGTCAAATGTTTTACATAGGCTTAAATAGGGAAAATGTGAAAAATATTCTTGTCTGGAACTTTTGACAAAGTAAACAAAGTAAGTAAGGGTGCAAAGATCAGGAATCAATACAATCAAGTACCACACCTGACCCAGGATACGAATGGGAAAGTGACAAACTCACAGTTAGACACCACAAAGGGGAGCCAAGAGGTCAGCCCTTTCCCAGTAGGTGACCACAAAGCACATATAAACAGACGCGCACAAAGACATAGCAAACACAAGACAGAAATAAACATAAAAGATCCACAAAAGAAGTACTGCCTAGAGCCTTGATATTTGGTATGTAGCATCACCTAGTGGACCTCTACCAAAATTGTTCAAATTATACCCCTTGGGCTAAAAATGGCCCACCTCGAGGGTCAAATGTTTTACATAGGCTAATATAGGGAAAATGTGAAAAAATCTTCTTGTCTGAAACCACAGGGCCTATAGCCTTGATATTTGGTATGTAGCATCACCTAGTAGACCTCTACCAAGTTTGTTCAAATAATGCCCCTGGGGTAAAAAATGGCCCCACCCTGGGGGTCACATGTTTTTCATAGGCTTAATATAGGGGAAAAACACAGGGCCTAGAGCCTAGATATTTGGCATGCAGCATCACCTAGTGGATCTCCTCCTAGTTTGTTTAAATAATGCCCCTGGGGCCGAAAATGGGCCTCCCTAGGGGTCGCATAAGCTTACATGACTGGTGCACATAGTACAGACTGGTGAGCGATTCAGGGCCACAATGGCCCTCTTGTTGAATGTAATTGTTAAATCTCTATTCAGGTGTCGCCAGTTCTTGTTAAATTTCATTAATGAATTGATAACTGAAAATATTTGGGCCTTGTTGCAAAAAAAACCTGTCAGACTATACTAAGTATGCTCAGCTACAGAGAATAGCTAGAATATTGAAATTAAGTTTGCTTGTTGAAAGTAGATTTAATAGTACTTTTCAGAAGGCGCTGATCAGATCATCAGACTGCGCAGATGCTGAGGCTGGTCTGTGCCTTTGCTGTTCACATGCATCAAAGTCAGGTTTTTTAAAGACAAGCTTTTGTGACCCTCTTATGTCTGACGTCACCGTGCGTCCATCGTCTGTTAGTCAACATAGACCCAAGAGTACCACAGAGAGCTATAATTATAATCCCCTTCATTCCACACAAGCAAATCCAAGTGAAGGGTAGTCAAATTACAGTAAAACGGTGGTCTTTAATAATCAATGCAGCATCCCTTCATTTTTAGCTCAGATGAGCCCATTCATCGTGTGTCTGTTGGCTGTAAGTCAAATTTGTATAAGGTCTCAACTACTGGTTGGACTTACACTAGCTTGCACAGGAATGGTCCTTGGATAGCCCATTTACAAAGTTGTTCAGAGGTTTAAAATCCATGCAGAATTAAGAAAAGACTTAAACACACTAAAAAATTTTCTTGTCAAAAACCACTGGCTAGATTTGGAAATAATATAGCTCAAATAGTCATGGGTGAACATAGCTCTACCAAGATTGTTCAAATTATTCTGGTCAATCTAAAACACGGCTGCCAGAGAGCAGAGTTTGTTTTGCTATACATATATAGGGAAAACTTCAAAAAAATTCTTGTCAGAAACTAGCCTTGGCAGATCTGAATATATACTGAGGGAAATAAGTTTAGCAATAAATTTTGGCGATTCACGGTTTATTTAATTTCATAATATCAAAAATATATATTGACAAACGTTTACGAGTACAATAAAATTAACCTGTTGACATTTTCACATAATGCACAGAGCTCTCACTAGGATTTTGAAAACAGGAGTCCCAGAGCTCTCTTTTCCAAAAAGTGGGAGTCCCATCATACAAAAGAATATAGCCTCCTTCAAAAATAGGAGTCCCAGTCAAAAAAGGGAGTTCAGAACTGCAAATCAGCAGTTAGTGAGAGCTCTGATGCAAGTGAGATTTTAAGTCCCCGTGCTAAAACAGCTTATCTGGCAATAGCGCGAATCTTTTTCTGCTAAAAAATTCATTTTTCTATCATATGTTTAGATCTAAAAGCCAAAAAGTGTAAAACGGTTTAAAACTGAATGTCTTGGTCACCATTTTTGTACAGTTTTTAGTTGAAAATCGCATTTTTTTTTAAATGTTCAGCAGATTTATTTCTCGCAATGAAATTAGAATGTGTTTCTTTTGACCTCCAGCTGGTAGCCATTAGATCATTTTCAAACAATTGACATGTTTGTGCACTTGCTAGTAAAAGGTATAATGCTTAAAGATCGCCTATGGGAAATCCCATTATAAATAATTGCTAAACTTTTTTCTATAGTACTAGAAAAGAGCCCACGCAAGCGCGGAAATATTTCATGATTGACAATTTACCTTTATTTTGCATTTAAAAAAGCTGAAACTTGTATCCCCCTTTCATGTGTGTTAATTTTTCACAGCTTTATGAAATCTGAAACTTGTATTGGCGATTCTAGTCGCCGAAATGACCATGGGCCCAAATAGGTATGGGCCGAAATGACCCGAAACCGGCGAGTTTTAATTTTTTTTACAAAAGCTGATACTTGTAAACATGATTATGCTTATATCTTCTCATCTTGAAAATCACTAAATATCTTCAGCGAGGTGACTTTTACTATATTTGTTTTCCTCCAAACAATGCCAAAAATCGCTCAAATCCAGGTTCTTATTTCTGAACAATGCACTTTTTTAAACAGATTTTATTGATAGCGTCATTGCCTACTGCGTCAAGTGGTACGACCAAGCCTATCAATGTAAGCTGTTTAGCGACCTTGAAACTTAGGATTATTGAGCGTGAGTCAGAGAAAGGTGTCTTGAACTTTCATAACTCTAGTTGCCATCAATGGTAGTAATTAACTATTTTATAGAAGTTCTGTTTGTTTTGTTACTGTTTTGTGAGTCCCCCCCCCCCCCCAAAAGTCTGTACTTGTTTAAAGCTAGTGTCAATTTAAGTTTATACTAAGGTCTGCTGATTATTATAGTTTAGTGTTGTGTTGGTTACTGGTACTGTCCAAAAATAGGGACAATGTCGGAAAAATTAGTCTGCAATTTTTTAAGTGGTAGCTGCCCAAACCAATAAATGAGTGGTTTTCACACTCAAAATGCAAAGAAATACAATATTTAAGGAAATTTTTGTATACCAAATTATCTTCTTCAAAGGCAAACCTGGAAATGTCGTTACTTTTCGTGGTTAAAAAACAAACTTTTTCTCCTTATTTTTCTTCCAACTTCTGATTGGGAATTTTACTGTGCCAATTGGGAAAAAGGAGGTGTTTCGCCTTTGGGAGTGGGGCCGAATTTCGCCCCCCAAAATGGCCTGAAAAGGAACACTGATGCCGAAATGGTTTGGATTGATTGGTGTTTTACGTCCCGGTAAACAATTTTTCAGTCATGTTGAGACGGAGCCACTTCTTCCTGGGTATTATTAGTACTTTGGGAAGGTGAAAGTGCCTTTCTCAAGGACACTACACAGCGGTCGTGGGGTTCGAACTCGGGGCCTCTAGGTCCCGAGTCCGACGCTCTACCACTGAGCCACCGCGCCTCCATATGCCGAAATACACTTCCCTTTTTACGACCATTATAGGCGAAACGGAGCGGTCTGGGGCGAAGTATTTCGCCGATTTGCCCTCAAACTGGAACCCTGCTTGTACCTGAAAGCTAACATATAAAATTTGGGTTTGATTGGCCCATCAATTTCCGAGAAAAGCCAGTTTTAATTTTCATATACGTAAATTACCTTTAGCCAAGGTCAAGAAATGACCTCGGCCTTCAATACTCACAATTCTTCATTATTTCAGTTGGTTTCAGGTCAGAGGCTGAAATATTTGTGAAAAAATCAACAGCTTTCACTTTTTCCTGTAGAAAAGCCTAAGTTAACAAATTTGACCTTGTTGTAAAATTGGTCAAGGTCAACCGTAGGTCATCATTTGAACAAAGTATGATGGGCAGAGTCACCACTGCTACATACCAAGTTTCGTGGAAATTGGTTCACCGGTTCCGGGGAAAAAGATTTTTGAAGGGTTTTTACCATATATGGGCGTGGCGGCCATCTTGGTCATGTGACCCAGATGCAACAAACAAACTTTCGTTCCCCCTACCCAAAGAGGCTCCACATAAAATTTGTCTTTGATTGGTCAAATGGTTTCCGAGAAGAAGATGTTTGAAATTGTTGACGACAACGGACCATGGGCATCCTACCTATAAGCTGACATATGCTGCTAAGGTGAGCTAAAAACAAATTCAACCTCAAGCCCTCACCAGTAGCTTGCACCTGACCGTTCTAAGGTGGTGATTTTGGTGTAGTTCTTACTTCGTTATTTGCATACCTGTCAACTTTTTGAAATCTTAAAGAGTGAGATTGCGCGCGACGCCCTTAAAATGGTTATTTTCTGCTCGCATTTACCGCGCGGACCAATTTTACCAAATTTTTTAGGAGTGAGATTTATTTTTTTCTAAGAACCAAAAAGGGATTATTGGGCCGAAATGACCATGGGCCGAAATGACCCGGAACCGACGATTTTTTTTTTATTTTCTTTTTACAAAAGCTGATACTTGTAAATGCGGTTATGTTTATTTCTTCTCGTCAAGAAAATCACAGAAAAACTTCAGCGAGGCGCCTTTTACTAATAATATTTGATAGCGTCATTGCCTACCGTGATATAAGTGGTACGACCAAGCCAATCGATGTAAACAGTACATTATGCGCAGCGACCTTGACACTTAGGATTATTAAGCGCGTGTCGAAGAAAGGTGTGATGATTACCGCGACTAATAATCAGTTTTGATAAGGGATTATTTAAAATTACAGCCATATCTTTTTTTCTTTGGCGAGTTTGGCGGCGTTTTCCCCATTGTTGTTTATAATATGGCCAACTTGACACAGCATAATACACATATACATATGACATATACACAAAAATTCGGAACGCTTCGGTCATCTCCATTCAGTTTGTATTGGAAACCCAATCGATCTAAAAATAGTGACACGTGACCATGAACGTGACATACACTAAATATAGAAACATTCGCCAGAGGGCGCAGTTCTTTTAGAAAACACACTTAATTCCAAAATTCTCTAAATCTATGCTAAATGAAAACTCATCCTAACCGAGATTATCAATGAAAGCAATATCTTAAAGTAACAGTAAAGAAATCAAGCATGAAAATGACCTCGATTTTTCAGTTTATGCGGTAATTCGTTTATTTAGTATTATAGATAATTTGGCTCAACTGGATCTTGCATGTCCCTCTCCCAAGATTGTTCAAATTTTTCTGATTGATTGAAACATGACCCCTATGGCGGGTTTTAGTTTTTCATATACAACTGTACTATATATAAATAAGATAACTTTTAAAATCTTCTTGATATAAACAAAGGCCTGATTTGAAAACAATTAAGCACAGGTACATGGTTGACCAGAGTTGTGCAAAATTATTGCCCCCATGTGATGTCATAGATATTAATTAGACTTATAAAGGGAGAAACTTTTTATTCTGAAACTATTTGGCCCTGTGCGTCAGTATATGGGCTTTTATATGAAACATCGTCTGGTGGGTCCACTACTAAATTATCTAAGCAATAACTCTGGGATAGCCCCGTCCTGTAAAGTGATATGATTTACATAGGCTCATAAGGGAACACAAACATTCTTCTTATTTTAAATTAATTCACCTAAAGGTTTGAGTATTGAATTGCAACTTCATGTGGTGGTCCTTAAAGGGAATATTGAAGCTCGTAGGGCTCACCCTGCCATTAGCCATTGTAGCCATTTGCTACTAAAATGTAGAATGGCTACAAATATAAGTCAGTGGCTAAAAGTACAGTCTAGGTGGTTCAAAAATTACATATTTGTGAAAAAGTGTATTTTGATCAGCTTTTGGATTTTCCAATATTGCTTTTATTATCTATTGTGCCATATTTTACTCATTGGATGCTTGAATTTTTCAATACCATCAGCACTGATGGGTGTCAAACAGTTTAGATCCTGATCAGGCCCGACATTATGTTGGGTCTGATATGGGTCCAACCTGTTTGCAAAGGTTATCAGCAGACAGCAAAAGTCGCCCCTAGCGGGCAAAGAGATAAATACAAAACAACTTGTTGATACTACTTTCTGGCAAAAACCTTGGCTAAAGTTAATTTTATTTGGCTCCAACTTTTTCCATTTGACTAGAGAGTTGGATACAACAGATCTGAGCCAGGGTTAGCCCTGAACTCGAGTAAGTGACTTAAGGGCCCTGGGCTCTCTTGCGATGGCACATTTAATCACAGACATGTCAGACTACCCATTGAGGTGGATGAAAGTGAACCCACTTTGGGTAATATAATTATAATCGCTCATTTAGTTGTATTGTCCTCTGTTTTTGTTTGGTTTGATGCTTAATGTTTCAGTTTGTTTGTTGGGACGGTCAGTTCACCTAACCACACTTTATTTCTGGGCAAGCTTGACTAAGCGGTTGAACAGTACTTCATGCACATAATTTCGCTTGTAACTCTCAACAACCTTTCTTTGAATTAGAGGAAGGGAGGAGAATGGCCATAGAAATTATTTAAGATCAATCTCCACGAAAGTATGAGTCCGGACCGGGATCAAACTCTTTACCCCTGGAACTGCAGTCAGGCATGTATCTGCAGTCATACACGTTACCGACTGCGCTATGCGCTTGGCATAGTGTCCTCTGTGTTGAAGGGGAGAAATACTTCCAAAAATGAACTGAACATGAAGTGATCAAGCTATTGGGATCAGTCAATGTCCATCAAGCCTCATCTGTCATCAACAATTTGCTTCAAATGACAACTCCTCCTATACCACATAGCCAATTTCAACCAACATCACAGGAATGTGATTCCTGGATGACCCTCTACAAAAATAGTTAAATTGAATTTTGACCCATCTAAAAGCATGGCCTCCAGGGGGGGGGGGGGGGGGTGTTTTTTGCAAACAGGGTTTTTTAAATCTCCCCTGAAACTGGTGGCCAGAATTCAAAATAATTTGGAAGACTTACTCCAAAATTAGCCCAACTAAATTTGATCCACCAAAAAGCATGCCACCCAGGGTGTGTGGTAAGTTTCCCTTAAGTATCTATATTAGAAAGGATCATTGACACTTGCTATGGGTAAATGCCTATGGTTTTCAGTAAAAATAAAAGTTTGTCAATCGTCCCTTTCTTCACCCTGAAGCTACCCTGACCTGAGTACTTTATGGCTGTGAAATCCGTTTTCGATATTAAATACTTCAAAGATGTAAAATTTTGGGTAGAACAATCAGTTTTACATTAAGATATATAGGAATCCGAAAACATTTTTTAAAATATCATTCCCTCCCGTGTGCCAGCAAAAGCTTTTGCATGAATATGTGTTACCATATTTTACACATTGTATTGAAGTGGCTTGCTGGCACAAGGGGGGGAAAGGTGTTCAGCAGCCCAAAACCCCAGGGCCTAAGCACATAAAATGCCTTTTCTACCAAATAAGAAATTAATGACAGTAATGAAGTTCTCTAGAACCAACCTCCTTAATTGCTTTGTATTCTGTGCTAGTTTAATATAAAGTACTTAAAGGTTAAAAGTAGAATTAACAAGGATTTTTGCATTTTTTCATTAGAAAAAATCTCACTGTTATTAAATGACACATTATTTTGCAAACGTCCTGTACTTATCTATTTGCATGCTAGGGTATTGTTCATGTTTTAATTTCCGTCTGCTGACTTTCTTCAAAATTAAGTTTTTAAAAATAAACCACCCAGGACCACCATCAGAGTGTCAAACAGTTTGGATCCAGATCAAGACCGACATTCTATTGGTCTTCATCTGGGTCAAACTGTTTGCAAAAGGCTATTGACATAGGACAAAATTATCCACTGGCATGCAAAGAGTTATAACAAGTAAATACTATAGTGTTCAATATATTGTCTCGTATAGAGATATACATGCATCATGTATATCATAAATATTAGGACACTTTAAATGCATTTCAACATGCTATGCCCTTTAAACAAAGCAAAAGTAATATTCAAAGGATCTAGTTAGAATCAGTTTTACTTTCCAATGCTAAATGGGACACTTTCATTCCTTCAAAAATATTTATTTCTTTTGTTGAGCTTTCAGTTTTGTATTATTTACGGTACATGTAGTCAAAAATATACAGGTAACTTCTAAATTATCTCCCTAAAATCATTTTATTACAAAACATATTTTATTTTTAAAACAATTTCATCAATTATCGTGATTCGTTAATACTCTGCTTATGGTTTGTTCAATAGATATCACCATGCCTATCAAATAAATCAAGGAAACGTGCAGAAATCACTTTTAAAGCACTTTTTATTTTCATGAAATTTCAGACCCCCTCACCTTTCTACTCGCCATTACTCTCGAGTGCGTAGGAATTTGGAAAATATTTTGCTAGCTGGCTCTTGCCATTAGATCCACCTATTCCATTGATACTACATGTACCACACTAGAAGCTCAAAAGCAGCGTTCTGGGAATCAGAAAAATAGGCGTATAAGGCCCAAACCGTCAATGATCCTTTAAAACATCTTCTATGAAATCAATGGTAAGAATTACTCACAATTTGGCATAAATGATCACTAGGTGACTCTATACAAAATAGCTAAAACGAATTTGGTCTGTCAAAAATGATGTCCATCAGGGGGCGTAATATCATGGTAAGGAAAATTGTTAAAAAAAAACTCCTCTTAAAGCACTTGTCAGAATTCAAAACAAGTTGGCACAAGTGGCCACTGGGTGACCTAAAAAAAGTTTATTATAAGCGAATTTGGTCTGTCAAAAAAAAAGGGCGGGACGGTTTCCCTTATGTACATATATCAGAACTTAACCGTATTGTCCTTGCATGGGTATTGTTTGTAAAAGTAGCAAATGGCTATGCTTTACTTATGGGGCATGACATTAAAGTATTGCTTATATTAAACTTTTTTCAATTAATCAGGGTCTTTCTATACAGTGTTAGGAATCTTTACCATATATTCAAAAACTGTTGTAGGCCAGTGTGTATTGACCATACCTACATTAATTGCTGGTTCATTGTTCACAGGTGATCAGTAATGGAAAAACGGCCAATACCTGGTGTTTAGCGGTACTGATTACCTGTATTAACATTACTGACTGCCTGTAGACTGGGAACCAGTTATAAATGTAGATATGTCACTTTACTCACACACAACTTGTTCATTCAGAATTTATCATTAATGTCAAATTTTACTTAATAACACATTTGAATTACTGTTTCTTCTTCACCATAATATGGTGAATAACACAGTTTAACCATTTAACATCATTGTAGCTTGGAATGTGTATCTATTGTATTGCAATATGTACTCATTGTTTACTTTTCTAGCAGCTCTGGTGCTTATACTAACTTTCGATGTGATGATTTAGAGAATTGTACAATGTAGTTTTTGAAAACTTTATGGTTTTGAAGCTGAAATGCTGCATTATGCACTGGATTTTTTTAAACTTCATTAAATGATTAATCATTATTTAATTCTTAGAAATTCACCTTTAAGTAAGTTATTTAACTACTTCTTTCACTGTCCGTATATATGGTACTGTACCTACAAGATAATTCTAGTTATCAGCAAAATCAATACGTGTTTCCTAACCCCTTGTAGAAGGAATCTGATTTAATTAATTACAAAAAGTCTATTTTTTCTTCCCATAAACTAACTGGGACGCACGGAAATAGGTAGTGCCTATTTAATTCATATTAAAACTGAAGTTAAACGATATTAATTTATCAATATATGCAGTAGAAATCGTTTTTGAAACGATATTTCACGGAAATGCCAGAAATATGACTTACGAAAAGGAGTTTCATTATTAAGAAAAGGACTTTGTATCTGATTTATTTATTTATTTATTTATTTATTTATTTATTTATTTATTTACTTATTTATTATTTATTTATTTATTTATTTATTTGAATAATAGTAAGCAGTTCAAAAATATAATCCGAAAAAGCACCTGTGTGCGATACATTATCACACTGGTCAATGTAAAAGCACCGATGGTTGCTACAACGAGCTGGTGGTGGCTTATTTCAGCACTGGTGGTGGCGTAAAATGGCGGAAAAGGTAAAAAAAAATCTATACCTGTTGACTTTATGATTTATTTATATGCTTGCATTTATTTTATTTGTGATGACACCAGGCGCACAGACCGTCGGAAAGATTACAGTTTATGGCGCTTCCAAGCAATTGGTGATTTAATTCACGGTTTAAACGGCAAATCAAACACAGTTCTGGAGTTTTGCCGTGACAGGTGCTTTTTACTAGTGTAACTGTCTAAATTTATGTAAATCTGCATGTCTAAGCGCAGCTGTTATCATAATTTCATGAAATAACATTCAATAAACGATTACCACTATGTATTTTTTTCTTGATAAACTAGCAAATGTTTTATTAAGGAATTTTATTACAACGCACTGGGAGCATTTTTTGTCGCATTGATACAACGCACTGATGGTTGCACAGATGTACGGTGGTTGCTGGTGCAGACTCACCACAGCATTCGCTGTTCACATAAACGGTGCACAAATCGCCATCTGAGCCAGCACATGATATTTTGGTACTGTTACGAAGGCTCAGGCGAGCCTGTGCAAAGGTGCAGACTCCCCAGAGCATACGCTGCAAGCACAATAGATCTTGATACTAATCGTATTGTCCAATGACTATGCCTGCGCAAATGTACAGACTCGCCAGAGTACTCACTGCCTGCGTGAATAGCACACAAATCGCCATTTAAGGCAGCACATGAGATTTTGTACAGTGGCGAAGGCTAAGGTAAGCCTGTGCAAATGTACAGGCTCGCCAGAGCCTTCGCTGCTCGCACTAAATGGCATTCAATCGCCATTTGTGACGAAGGCCCAGACAAGACAAAGCAAATGTGCAGACTTGCCATAGCCTTCCTCCTTTGCTCATATAAATAGTATAAAACAGGCATTTGAGCCAGCACGTGCGGTTTTGGTTCAATGTCGAAGGCTTAAGCGAGACTCAAACGTGCAGACTTGCCATAGATATTCAGAACTGAATAAAATGCATAGAAATGACCCCCTCAAAATAGTCCAATTGTCCATTGACCCCAAATATATCCACAAAATCTTCGAGCCCCCCCCCCCCCCCTCAAAAAAATTTGGGGGGGGGGAAGTTTCCAAAAATATTGGAATTCAAAATTATGAACCAAAAAAGGGCCAAGCCAACTTATATACGAGGGTCATTTTTTATGTTCGTAGAGAGGTAGATTTAATGAAAACGGCAAAAGTAAATGCATGCATCATGGATATATTTGGAAAGATTGAGCTTTTATCTATACATGCAACCTAAAATTATTTCAAAATGCACCACTTTAATGACTTCTAAGAGGCAAAGACATACCTATATATCGCACACTGGAAATATGGTAGAAATATGACATTTATGGACTTGGTCTCTGACAGAACGTTTGTAACAATTGCATGAAAATGTGTCCATAGCCATACACAGCTTCTGAAAATTTGGCTGCAGATCAAGGACACCATGTGCTACAATATTATATAAACATTAAAGCATATACGCAGCAATTATTGGATATAGAAGATTTGTTTGGAACCTCAGCAAATTGAACAGTAGGCATATAAACTTTTATTGTAAAAGTTGACACAAGTGGAAGTTGGGTACGGGCTTTTGTATGTGGCTTAATATGTTAGCTGTAAAGTAGTGTTATAATTTTTCGTGTTTATATTGTAGATGGAAGTGTTATGGTCACTTTCATCCCAAACCAAAGTTAATACTTTTGTTTTATTAGAAATGAGCTGCAAAATGAATAGCCTAGGGGGTGCTAAAATGCCTTATTTTGTTCATAAATGACGTCATGGACCGTTACTATATTTAGAAAATACATTAAAACTGTTTTTGTGCCTCTAAACAGGTGTTGAAATCACAGCAATAAGAAAATTATGCAGATCCGATTGTTATTGTGTTTTCTACGCGAATGCTGTGGTGAGTCTGCACCAGCAACCACCGTACATCTGTGCAACCATCAGTGCGTTGTATCAATGCGTCAAAAAATGCTCCCAGTGCGTTGTAATAAAATTCCTCAATAAAACATTTGCTAGTTTATCAAGAAAAAAAAATACATAGTGGTAATCGTTTTTTGGATGTTATTTCATGAAATTATGATAACAGCTGCGCTTAGACATGCAGATTTACATAAATTTAGGCAGTTACACTAGTAAAAAGCACCTGTCACGGCAAAACTCCAAAACTGTGTTTGATTTGCCGTTCAACCCATGAATTAAGTCACCAATTGCTTGGCAGCGCCATGCAAGCTTATAAATAAATCACAAAGTCAACAGGTATAGATTTTGTTTACCTTTTCCGCCATTTTATGCCACCACCAGTGCTGAAATAAGCCACCACCAGTTCGTTGTAGCAACCACCGGTGCTTTTACATTGACCAGTGTGATTATATAGCCTTGCGAAAAGGACTGTCGATACCGTCTGAGACTATGTTTGAATATCCATGTCCGCTATTATTTTAAGGAATACAGTAGAAATAAGTATTTTCTGAATAAATCAAACCTCCAGATGTCGAATATTGAGTATTTAAGACAATTGCACCGTAAAAAGTTGAAGTTAAAAAGACTCAATTCCGCGTAAAGGAGTTTTATTCTTACGAAAAGGACCTCGTTCTGGGGTGCGTAAAGGACTTGATCTTCAAATATTACGTTCACGAAAAGAGTCTGGACTTTGGACGATTTATAATGCCTGGTAATAAATTACTTCCCCGAGTTATATTTATAAATGATCTAAATAGGTCAGCATTTTGCGAAAATGAAGCATAAGCACATCGAGATATTGATAGCAAAGTTTTGAAGGCTAAAATGTGCCCTAGAATGCACCAAATTGCACCATTTTTTTTTCAAAAAAATCCGGCATGCCACCGGACCCCCAAGCATGGCTTCTCGCCTTTTTGCGCACGCAGGGAAAATACTTCATGTTTCAAATATGGTGAAAAATATTTGCATTTTGTGACATGTTGAAAGGAAGCCCATTTCTATCCCGTTTTAATGCAGTGAGGGTTCCAGCGAGA
>CAXHUL010000023.1:0-12000 GCA_964019695.1 Loripinus fragilis | reverse complement strand
CCTATTACGATAATGTCATGACATTCGAATTTGAATTTGCGATTCAGTGACATTTGTTTTTCGTACAGTGCCGGATAAAATTCTCGAACAGTGACGTCCCGCCATCCGCTTTTCTCAACAGTTTTATGGACTTTTTTCGTCAAAATGATTTATTTCACTAATTTCAAAACAGTTTATCAGTATATGACCATTCGATTTCACCCAGGACTATCAAAATTACCGTCAATTTTATGTTTTCAACATGGGGCGCAATTATATTGACACACCGGCATGTCCAATTTCGATGGAATGCTGTTATGCGATCATAGCATATTTATACATGAAACTGTATTTTCATGTTGGGCGAATTTCCAGGTATTTGAGTTTATATCTATTCATAACAACACTCAATTTGGCTAAATGATTATGTATGTTGATGTAATTTCGATTATTTTCATACTTTTTAAACCCGTTTCAAGAACTATTTTACTTTGGGTATAGTCGTGTCTGTCCATTAGCGAGGTCATGCACGAAATTTATAGCTTTACACAACAACAACATTGCGGTACTTTTCTCCTCGCAAAAACTAACGAATTTGCAGCGGTCTTTTGATTCCGATGGACAGGAGAGGAATGTCAAGGTATGCATAACTGTTTTATAAACCATCTTACTTTAATGTCGGGACTGATTTATTTTTCGATTTCCAGAATAAAGGAAGCAAACGTTTCGTTTAATAAGCGGTGCCATGACCTGGTTTGTAAACACAATATAGGAAATATGTACGGAGGATACTTTCGGCTTTGCTTATTTCTTATAACTATTTAATAACCTGTAATTGTGTTTATTGACCTATCCACCTGCTTCTGAATTAATCGGGCATGATCTGGATCCACTGGTCGATATCCTAATACGGATTTTTAGCCTGATGAGTTGTATTTTATAAATTTTGTATCTTACAATCTTGTATAGAAATGGGTACATGTCTTGGTGACGTATCCCCTTCACAGGCCCTCGGGCCTCTCCCTTGAAAAAGTTGATTCTTACTTTTGCAAACAGTCTGGACCTAGATCAGGCCCGACATTAAAAGATCGGACTTGATCTGCATCTGAACAGCGTCAGGTCTGATGATGTTCCTGGGAGAATTTTTCAAAAATTATCTTTTTATGCAAACAGTTTGACCCAGATCAAGCCAGACATAATAATAGACGGATGGCTGAGAATGGGTTTGCTCCCCCCCCCCCCCCTAGGGAATTTTGCAGACATATCCTATCTTGTAGAGAATTGAAAGCCGAGTCTTTTAAGAGATGTTTGCACTCTGTGCTCCGGGGCGTTAGTCTGTAAGAGCCTGTAACATGCGTTACTTAATCAAACTAAGAAAAAGTAAATTGAAAGTTTGGGCTACAAACTGGAGACATTAAAATATTTATTTTTAAAAATCATTCATATAGTCTGCATACTGGATATCTTAACTACATATGACAGCCATTTGAACAAAATTGCGGCTTCCTAAGGTGTCATATGCGTTACATAAATCAGATAACCCATTAAAATTTGCAAGTGTGGCTAACATCATTTACATTCACAATCTCTCTGTGTGTTTTGCAAAATGTTTTTAACCATGTCTGATTAGCTTATGCAATTGGCTAACAGAAAAATTAAAGTTTGTTTCCCTAGCTTAAATATTTTCTCTGAAATAAGCAATTAAACAACCCTACCCCTACCCAGTTTTAAGGTGAAACGTTTGGTATTAAAACTAAAGTAAAAATAGTTAAAAAATATTTGCAGTTGATGAATGTGTTTCATTGTTTGGGATTTATTCGCTTATTTGAAAAGACTCATAAATCTGCAAGTTTGTTGCAAAATTTTTAATATCAGAGGCTGTAACATATGTTACCTGATGTAATAAATGGGTAGGCTCATTGTCTTTACGTAAGATATGCCTAAAAATGTTTAATCTCCTCGAGGGAATTTTGCAGACATATTCCTTCTTATAGTACAACTCAAGCTGCATCAAATGAGGGATGTTTGCACTCTCTATGTTGGGGCGTTAGTCTGAAACAGTGTGTTACATGCGTTACTATATCAAATAAAGGAAATGTAGTTTGAAAGTTTGAGCTAAAATTGTGAAAAAAACTCGCAGCTGTTGGATATCTTACATTGTTTAGGGATTTGAAACTGGCTCCTATGATAAAGACTTATAGATCTGCTAGTTGTCATCAAGTTTTAAAGATCAGAGAGCGTTACATATGTTAGCGTGATAAGTAAAATCATCAAACAGTATTTTGACATCAAGCTGAGTAAGGGCCTGCTCCATCCTAATCCCCTTTGGAATTCTGCAGACAAATTACATCTTATGTAACTATTCAAGGTGCATTTAATAAGAAATGTTTGCACTCTGTAAGTCGGGGCGTTAGCCTGTAACACCTTGTTACATATGTTACTATATCAATTTGAGAATAAGAAATTTGAATGTTTGAGCTACCAAAAGAAGACATTAAATTATTTAATAAATTGACTTTCTTATAGACTTTATACTGGATGTCTTTACCACATATGGAGGCTGTTTAACATTAATACGGCTGTGGTGTTATGTGCGTTACATGAACCTAATTATAATTTAAAAGCTATAATTGTGGCTATCGTCAGGTAGTTAAACAACTACTATGACTTGGTTTCAAACTGTTTTATTAGATTTTACAAACATATACTCAATTGATGAATAGGAAAAACCAAGTTTGCTTTTCTATCTTGAATATATTGTCTTATAGGAGCTAGTACACAGCCCTACTCCCAGTTTTACAGAGAAGCGAATTTTGTTATTACTGTTTAAGTAAAACACATGAAAGCGATTACAGCGTGTGGATATTTTTCATTTTCTTAGTCTGTCTTGCTCATATATCTACAAGATGTCATTAAGTTAAAGATCAGGATACTTAATGTGTACTTATAAGTCTTTGGTGCCAAAACACTAGAAATTATATTTATTTCTTATTATCAAGCCCATGGACTGGAGTTACAGATGTTATCAATGACCTTTTGGACACATTTCCTAATACTGTGCATATAATACTAAATATAGAGCCACAAATAGAAAAATTAGTTTTACATTTTTACAAGAAAATACAATAAATGAAACGGTCCAAACTATTTCTCATCGATTTAACACTCATGTTAAACGTTTGTCGTTGTCTGCTTCTGTGGTAATCATTATTATCACACGCCTCCTTGCAACTAGTAGAATCATCACACAATATTTCAATCATTTACTGTTATTCAGTTTTACCACCAGTCCACTCAAAATTGATGAGCCATTATCAACTTTTCAATTTTGCCATTTATGGCTTGGAACATTCGGAAACTGATATGCATTCCTAATAGTAGGCTCTTTGAGTATGCGTTTCAAGTGATACTCTGCAAGTAGGAGAAAGACTAAAGCTTCACAAGGAGGAAAACTATGCCATTAAGAGCAATGAGTACCTGGACTGATGTACCTTGATTTTTCTGTGATAAAGAATCATATCTTAGCTGGTTAACTTTTATAAATGTAGCCTTTCCATACATGCAACCCACATATGTCTCTGCACTTCTTATCTTTCCCCAAGCATTCAAAAACTTATTTGAAGTCTTAGTACTTCTGAAGTGCTGAAACCGAGGTAACTCTTTCCCTTCAGATAAACAAACTAGATGTATCACAGCAGGTAAAGCAATGAAATGCAGGATGAACAGAGCGCAAATTAGACCCTTTCAATTCAATGATTCACTAAGTTTCTAAGACAAGAGCGCTTATTAAAGGTTGTAACATATATAACTCGTCATAATAAATGAGCAAGGGCATTGTCATGACATCCTTTTTGATTACACAGTCAGAGGCAAGTGTTTTCAATTTCAGTGTTTTCAATGGATCATGAAATGAGGCACCTTATCAACTTGTTTACATTGTATAAATCTTCCATAGAGCATAATATAGAACTACCGGTTATCCCATTCTACCTATAGTATAGTCCACTTTCCTTCTTTTGAATGCAACAGCTAATGATATGGCTGCAAAAACTGAGAAATCATAGGTTTTACATTATTTTAAGACATGCTTCAATGTACTGACATCAAAAAACAACCAACTGCAAACATAATCGATGGCAATGTCCAACTTCATATTCTTTCTCTTATACCAGATAACTTTCAAGGTGTAACAGAAATTGTTTCAGACGGTCTTCCAAAACCATCAAGATTCAACATTGTAACTAAAGAAAACTTATAAAGTTCTTTGGGCGCAGCAAAATACTATTGATCTTAGACCTGAGGGCTTTAGCACCAAAAGACTGGATAGGTTACATGGCAAATGATGCAAAAAATTAGCCTATCAAATTTCTGTTTGACCAATGTCAGAAATCTTAAATTATTCTTTGAGGTACACGGTAGAGACATAGATTTTGCAAAATCAGAGCAAAGTTATCATTTGACTAGCACGGATGCAGAGGCAGCTGCAGTAAGATTGCTCTTGCCACTTCACAGGAAGAGATATATACCAGAGTCATACTCCATTGTATGCATATATGTGAAATGGCATTAAACCCATATTTAATTAGGTGTTTGATCCCATGACACTGACATGCTGTTTCTGCTTTTGAAGAATGCTAAGGATTCAAGTTTGACTGAGTCAAGTTGTTTGACGCTGGCACTAGCCACACATACAAAGAAAATTAAGTCTTTTGATGGCTAAAGAGGAGGATCACACGAAATGCTTATAAGTGATGTTTGTCACAATTACCAATTTTAAAAAGTAATCTTAATTAATGTAACACATATAACACCATAGGAAGCTGTATATTTGTTTAAAAATCTTTTCTTATGTATCAAAGGTATTCAGCATGCAAACTACATGAATAATTCAAATAAATAGACAGTTTTATGTCTTCTTTCTGTTTCTCCGACTTTCAATTCATTTATTCTTAAATTAATATGGTAACATACGTATCATACCATTACAGGCTAACCCCCTAGTTAATAGAGTGCAATCATCTCTTATTTGATGCAGCTTGAATTGCTCTTTAAGGTAGGATATGTCTGCACAATTCTCAAATCGGTGGAGAGGAACAGGATTGTACTCAGTTTGCAGTCCAAATACGATGCCATGATTCTACTGGTTGTGATGAAATGGGTGATTATTTTGCAATAGAAGCAGACACCGTGATAGACAGTGTGAGGGTGCCTTGAATAAAGATTGTTTTTGAATAATTTTATTTAATAGGAATATTTATTAAATTGTGTCATTTAAATGAGAACTATTATTTTCTATCTATATGTCTATATATTTCAATATTATAGGCTTTAGGAAATATGTGATTTAAAAGGTTATGTATAACATAGGTAACACAATTCCATGGGCTTGTTATCAGCAATGACTGTGATTACTAAGACTTAGGCACCAGAGGCTAGAGATTAATAGGAAAAAATGTGAAAAATGGTATTTTTCTGAAATATCATCTCTTACTTCCAAGAAAATTTCCTAGCTCATTCATTATGCCATGTAACATATGTTACATACTTTAATAAGTGCTCTGATCCTGATGTCAAACTTGCAAATGTATGATTCTTTATTGAATTAGCAAGACAGTACCAAAAATGTAAGATAACCATGAGCGTCAAATATTTTCATATATTTTTCTTCAATAATAGATACCAAAATTGGATACTTAAAATTCGGGGTAGGGTTGTTTAATAGCTCACATAAAACAATGTATTTGAGATAGAAAAGCAAACTTTGTTTTTTCTATTAGTCAAATGAGTATTTTAGTAAACTAAGATTAAAAACACTAGTAAAAGTGCACAAATCGTCTGTAAAATGAATGATGTTAGTCATGATTTCAACTTTCAAAGGGAAATTTAATCTATGTAACGCATATAACACCATTGAAGGCTGTAATTTTGTTTAAAATGCTGCTTTCAAGTAGCTTAGGCATCCAGCTTGCAAACTACATAAGAAATTTGAATAATTAGATGGTTTAATGTCTTCTTTCTGTAGCTCAAACTTTCATTTTGATTTTTTCCTTAGTTTGTTACAGTAACATATGTAACAGGCTGTCAGAGACTAACGCCCCGGAGCACAGAGTGCAAACATCTCTTAAAAGATGCGGCTTGAAATTTTCTTTAAGATAGGATATGTCTGCAAAATTCCCTAGGGGGGGAGCAGGACCTTTTTTAGCTCGAAGTCTATAATGTCCGGCCTCGCTCTGCGTCCACGCCATGCGCGGATCCAAATGGGGGGAGGGGGTCCGGGGGACCCCTTCTAAAATATCACAACAATATAGTTTCTTTAGCAATTGGTCCGGACCCCTGAAAAATCACAAAGCTACATTTTTATGTATGACCAATATCCGCACTCTAGCGAAACGTCCTTTAAATGGCGTTTCGTTGGCGGGCCGATGATGGCCCGCTTATAGTTGTATTTGGATCCTCTCTCCCCTCATTAAATAAATAAAAAAAAAATAAATAAAAAAAACGTGTGAAAGTTTGACTCTCTCTGACAAAATTTTCTGGATCCGGGTATGCAAACAGTGTCATGTTTGATCTGGATCCAAACTCTTTGACACTGATGGTATGATAAGATGGGTTTTTAGTATATCCCAGTAAGCGTGTACATTGAGTCCTCATCGGAAGCAGTTGTATCAAGATTAACAGACTGTCCCAAAATCGTGCTTAAAAATTCTAAGAAATCAAACAAAAGATTCGTTTGTTCTCTCCTTTTACCACCTGCCAAGTTTGCAAACAGTTTGGATCCAGATGATCGTCCGACGTTTCGCCGAGCCTGATCTGGGGCAAACAGGCATACCAATAGTTAATCTAGTAAGCGCATGTCCGACCTATTTGCGTCCGCTGGGTATACTCATAATCTCAAAGTAAAGAAAATTTCAGACAAGTGCCACAAATCTACATTTTCTTCAAGATGCATGCAGTACGCCGTTTCATTCATGTGTCAACCTGCTCAATTGAAATTAAACTGTCTTTTATCATATTTTGGTACTTAGATGAGCCTGCTCAAATGTGCACTCTTAAAACACCATTCATTGCTCACTGTGCAACACATAACACTGGGGAGTAGATGATGGCTCAATCAGTACAGCTCAAGCATCACAGTGTGTTATATGCTTCACGACTCAAACCACAACGTGGGAAAAGGCCCTTATGTATATAAGCAAACTTATTCAGCATTTACAAGCATATCAAGACTGTTGTTTAACGCTGTGGTTTATATGGCTTAATTACGTCTACGGCAAGAAGTTATGATCAGGCAGTGTATGACCTGAACACAAGCTTAGACGGGTGTTTTCTCGGCATGTGAAAAAGAACATCGTTGCAAGATTAGCCATCTACATAGAATGGAACCTTCCAAATGTCGCCTGCCTATGGCACAACCGTTCATGTGCTGTACGGTAGAACAAGGATGGGACAAACATATAAACGGACGTCGATTTTCCGCGTTTTTCACTTTATCTAAAGAGGGCAGTGTTCCGTATTTCAGAAAGTTTAAAATAATTATCTTCGGCAATAATTTTAGGTGTTCAGAATTTCAGAGTGTTCAATTTTTTTGAAAATTTACCGTATATCTTGGTGAATTTGTCAAAACAGTTTTTTTCTTAAGCAAAAAGTTTAAACCCAGATCAAGCCCGACATAGTGTCCAGCATGATCTCGATCCAAACTGTGTTTGACACTCGGTATTCCTATTAGATTTTTTATCCTTTTGCAAACAGTTTTGAACACAGATTAGACCCGATGGACATGATATGGATGTAAATCGTTTGACACTGATGATATTCTGATTAAAAGGAAAAAACAACATGCAGAAAAGTTTGAACAATTAATCCCAGAATCCAAAGTTATTTTTTACTGTCGAAAGCCCAATATGCATGGCATTTTAGCACCAGATCCTAGCTACTGTGTACAATAACGTCAAAGTCACTTTGGCGTTTTACAATAACGTCATGTTATTTTGGCATTTTAACATCACTTCCTATAATAGCCTTACACATAAGTCAAGATAAAGCATTAGGGTTTGCACTATTTGCTGTAGCTTCCACGGATGTGACCCTGTCATTTTATTTGTTGACAGGGTGGAATTCGTTTCCCTTGAGGCAAATTTGGTGAGGGTTAGGGTGAAATTATTCTTTTCTCTCTCTTTTCTCTGGAAGGAGAACCAACATGACTGAAATATTGTTGACTGGGACTTTAAGCCTTAACTCAATCAATCAATCAAATAAACATATTTTTGAAGCTTAAATCAATAAATGTTCTTATCTATCAATTTTAGCAGCTGTTTTGGGTTTCGTAGATTTGAGGTGAAAAAAAGGTTCAAGTGTCTCAATGCGGTGAAACGGCGATAACGTTTTATTGGAAATTCTCACGTGAACGACTCTTCCAATAGGAGCCCTATCCGCGTTTGCCTAACTTGCCAAATTTCGACCAAGGCTGGAAGCGGCGAGGCCTGTTTTGCCTCTTAATGGTTCGCACCACAAAGTAAGCACAGAAATTGGAGGCACAAAGGAGGCGCAGGCGAGGCAGTGGCGTACGCAATTTTGGTGCCAAAGAAACAGCCTGTGATATGTTAAGCTACAACTTATTGCCAGTGCAAGTTTATTTCGATTCTAACACAAAAAAGATTAGAACTAGACTTCATTCGATGGCACACCATCGCAAATAATACCCGCTTTTGAGCTAACCAAAGCATCTGCAAAGTTTGAAGTTGCTACGTCCAATCGTTTAGGAGGAGATGCATTTACAAGAAAGTACATTATTTCACTTTAGACCTTGACCTTAGGTCAAGGACAAACAGGAAACGTTGCCCAGTATCCTCTTCATCATATGACCTATGCACCTGCAAACTTTGAAGCTGCTATGTCCAAGGGTTTAAGAGGAAATGCATTTACAAGAAATATTTGATTTAACCTTGACCCAATGTCAAGGTCACATAAAGCCTTGCCCTCTACTTTATGTGACCTATGTAACTGCAAAGTTTGAAGTTGCTACGGCCAATGGTTAAGGAGATGCATTACGAAGAAAATACATATTTGACCTTGACCCCAAGGTCGGGCAAGGGGGTCAAGGTCACACAAAATGTTGCCCAGTACCCTCAACTTCATGTGACCTATGCACCAGCAAAGTTTGATGTTGCTACATCCTATGGTTAAGGAGAAGATGCATTTACAAGAAAATACATTATTTGACCTTGACCTTGGGGTCAAGGTCATACAAAATGTTGCCCAGTACCCTCGACATCGTCTGACCTATGCACCAGCAAAGTTTGATATTGATACATCCCACGGTTAAGGAGAAAATGCATTTACAAGTAAATACATTATTTGACCTTGACCTTCAGGCGAAATGTTGCCCAATGCCCTCTACATCATGTGACCTATGCACATACAGAGTTTGAAGTTACTGCGTCAAAGGGTTAAGGAAGAGAAATATTTACAAGAAAAATCAATATTCAATATGTTGCACAGTACCCTCTACATCATATGACCGTTTGAAGTTGCTACGTCTAACCGTTTAGGAGGAGATACATTTACAAGAAAATACATTATCAATTTATCGTTGACCTTGACCTTAGGATCAATGTCACACGAAATGTTGCCTAATACCCTCTACAGCAATATGACCTATTCAGCTACAAAGTTTGAAGTTGCTAACCGTTTAGGAGGAGATACATTTACAAGAAAATACATTATTCTATCTTTGACCGTGACCTTGGTGTCAAGGTCACACGAAATGTTGCCCTCTACATCATGTGACCTATT
This sequence comes from Loripinus fragilis, assembly GCA_964019695.1. Lineage (NCBI taxonomy): Eukaryota > Metazoa > Mollusca > Bivalvia > Lucinida > Lucinidae > Loripinus > Loripinus fragilis. Next base: position 2,229 of record CAXHUL010000023.1, on the reverse strand, counting down.
CAACTACAAAGTTTTGAAGTTGCTACCTTTAATGGTTTAGGAGGAGATACATTTACAAGAAACGTGACAGACGGACGAAGGACGACTTTGGTACAAAGTTGATATACCCTTTTTTCTAAAGAAAAAAACGGGTATAAAATATGAACGAATCCTTCAGAGTCTATAAGAATCCATAATGAGCTGAAACACGTTTTGAACGTACAAAAGTTATAAAAACGACGTTACCCCGTCTAGTGTCAACGTTACAATGCCCTATGTGATAGGTGACATCATTAAAATCAAACTGGCGACCGAATAACGTCACGCAAGTCCGTGTCCAGCCCGTGCAGTGATTTATCAACCAATAATTCACTGGGTATAACCATTGGCTATATAGATGAGGTGTGTCTGAATATAATTAGCAGCAACGTTTAAGTCTAAATACAAAATTGGCTGTTGTTAAGTCCCTTTTATGGCATTTTTAACTCTCCATACATTTCGAACATACAAGTATTCTCATCTATTTGAATTTAGCTAATATATTACATAATTTCTTTCGTTTTATATTGCGTGTAATTTGTAGAAGTGGTATGGCATGCTTTGTCCACCATACACATAAAATTGTAAAGAGGGACTACTTTTTTGATAAATCTTTCCTCCATTTTTCTAACAATATTTGAAAATTGGCTTTTGATTTATATGCTTTAACAATGCATTGGAATAAATTAAAAAAAAATAGCAGATGCACTCAGCATGCTCATAAACAAGCTTTTGCAAGTATTATTACATGAACATCTGTTTCCCTTTTTGAAAACAATTTTATTTCCCAGTTTAGAAATTCCATCTTTTTCGAGTGGAATATTATAAAATGGAAATGATGTTTCTGTTAAATAATAGCTTGTGTGTATTGCCAAACAAACCCTCTTCATATTGATATATAGCTTTGGTTGGTATTTCTCTGAAAATGGTCTTTTTGTACAAATATGAATTGGCCAAAATGACACCAAATAGTGTGAACACCCACCTTAAGCTTAGAAACTCCAAATTTCGTTCGGCCAGTAGCTTAACATTCAAAGAATATTCTAGCGACTAGCAAAGGCTCTCATCAGACTGCGCGTATGCGCAGGCTGATCTGAGGCTTTGCTGGTCGCACATACCACATTTTTGGAAATCTCATGCACTGGCTCAAATATTTTAACGCGTGTAAAGCTTATATTGATATTTAAAAGCAAATAGAGATAGAGAGATGTGTCAGTCGGTGCTACCATTATATTTTGTGGTTACCAATTTTGTCACTTTTCTGCCAACGCAGCATATATATGTCGATACATCTTAGCAATTTATATTGTCATTCTGTCTGTTAATGGTGAGAGGGGCGATTATCAATTATTCTAGTATTTCTTTCCGCAAACACTTTACTAATGGTCATGAGAGAATAAAAGCAGTAAACTAAATTATATAGCCACAAAGTTTGAAATCCGCCCTCGCCTCGATTGTTCTTTTCATTGTAAAAAAATAACTAGATTGCACACTGTCAGGTTACTAAAAGAATTTACATGACATTTTGTAGTTCAACATAGAATCCTTAGTAGAATCGACAATACCTGTACGTGATTGTTTCTCAACTACATTGCCAGGGCTTGATAGTGAGAGGCGTATTATCAAGCAATAATGTTCATTTTTTAACATCGGGTACTTTCAAAGAAGTCTGTACACAACCACATATGGCACAAGAAAACCTGTTATCAAGATTTTAGGGCATTTACATGTTTGTCTCAAACCAGCAGACAGGCTAGACTTTTCAAAATTGAAATGCGACAAAATTAACTATTATTGTCCTCTTAGAAGCGACTTATGCCACTGAACAGATGCACGAATGGGCAGGGTGCTCTGGACCTTTAAAATTATGGCATCATCAGGACTTCTTTTCATGTGGTTCTGTGATAAAAAAGCTGGGCATCCTAGACTTCACTATAAAATGACGTGACAGTTCTTTGTGATAGTCAGAATGGTCAGTACGGATTCTAAGGATATTAGGACAGTTAATGTTGACAGTTGATTGCGTATATAAAGACTTGCTAGAGGATACAATAGTTCTGAGAGAAATTTTGATTGTGACTTTCATTGGATTTTCCGGAGTCATTCCATTAATATCGTACGTTATTATACAGATCAAGCTTTAGGTTGTTGCCTAACGATTGTCTTAGACCCCACCCTCCCCGTGATTTAACTAGTGATTAATTTTTCCAT
>CAXHUL010000022.1:578654-621709 GCA_964019695.1 Loripinus fragilis | reverse complement strand
TTGTATTGACCTTTGCCTGTTTCAGAAGTGGTCTGTACTGTTAGTATTGGCCTTCGCATGTTTTAGAAGGAGGCTGTTTGTATTGGCCTTTGCCTGTTTGAGAAAGGGTCTGCACTGTTTGTATTGGCCTTTGTCAGTTTGAGAAAGGGTCTGCACTGTTTGTATTGGCCTTTGCCTGTTTCAAAAAGAATCCACGCTGTTCAAATTGGCCTTCACCCATTTCAAAAAGAGTCTGCACTGTTTATATTGGCCTTTGCCTGTTTGAGAAGGGGTCTGCACTGTTTATATTGGCCTTTGCCTGTTTCAAAAGGAGTCTACACTGTTTAAATTGGCCTCCACCCATTTCAAAAAGAGTTTGCTATGTTTATATTGGCCTTTGCTTGTTTGAGAAAGGGTCTGCGCTGTTTGTTTTGGCCTTGCCTGTTTCAAAAGGAGTCTACACTGTTTAAATTGGCCTCCACCCATTTCAAAAAGAGTCTGCACTGTTTATATTGGCCTTTGCCTGTTTGAGAAGGGAGTCTGCACTGTTTGTATTTGCCTTTGCCTGTTTCAAAAGGAGTCTACACTGTTTAAATTGGCCTCCACCCATTTCAATAAGAGTCTGCACTGTTTATATTGGCCTTCGCCTGTTTGAGAAGGGAGTCTGCACTGTTTGTATTGGCCTTTGTTGGTTTCTAAAGTCTACGCTCTTTGTATTGGTCTTCACCTGTTACCGCATTAGCTGCACGTACACAGCAATTTGAGGAATGTCATGAAAAACAACTGTCTAACCCTTTACTCCATAGGCTATTTTTAGATCATGACATCATTTTCTATTTTTAGACAACATTGAAAACTAGAGGACCTGAAGGTCCTGAGGCGCTCACCTGATCTCCTTAATGATGTTAAAATAGGTCAAGGTCAACCACACATTATAATGGAACAAATTTTGTTTTACCATATATTATATGGGGGTTGCAACCATTTCGGTCAAGTGACCTAAACAATCTAATGAATAATCCATCAAACAGCCCAGTGATTTCTGAGAAAAAGATGTTAAGATAGGTGTGTGGCAGTCCAAATGAGTGGCCTTGGATAAAAGGTCACAGGTCAGCTTGACATTTGGTACTTAATATAAAACCATTGTCTCAATAGGTTTAACTATTATGAATTCGGCTTTGACAGTTATAGAAAAATAAACATTTTAAGATTTTCTCCATATAAATGCATTAGGAATCAAATTTGACCTTGCCATAAAGTAGGTCAAGGTCAACCTAGATTCATCATTTGTGCAAACCTGGTAGGGCCCACATCCCCAATGCTACATTCCAAGTCCCAAAGCCAATGGCCTTTTGGTTCCAGAGAAGAAGAGATTTAAAGAGTTTTTACCATATATGGGCGTGGTGGCCATGTTAGTCATGTGACCATTACTATTTGGTTCAAATTTACTCCACTCAACTTAAGGAGTCCCCATATAAAATTTGAGTTCAATTGGCCAAGTGGTTTCTGAGATAATGGTGTTTTAATATATTGATGGGCCTCCAATATGAGTGACCTTGGTTGAAAGGTCAAAGGTCAACCTTGACCTTTGGAATTGCCTCTTAACATATCAAGTAAGAACAATGACTTTGGCTTCAACAGTATTAAAAGAATCAACTTTTCCAAAAAAATCCTACTTAAATGCATTAGGAAGCAAAATTTGACCATGACGTTAAGTAGGTCAAGGTCAACCAAGGATCATCATTTGAACAAACTTGGTAGGCCCCACATCCCCGATGCTACATACCAAGTCCCAAGGTCACAGGCCTTCTGGTTCTGGAGAAGAAGATTTTTAAAGGGTTTTTACCATATATGGGCATGTCAGCCATCTTGGTCAGGTGACCAAAATAATTTGCATAAAATCTTGGCTAACTTATTGTAAGGAGTCTTCATATGAAATTTGAGTTCAATTGGCCCAATGGTTTCTGAGAAAACTTGTTTTAGTATTTTGATGGGATTCCAATATGAGCGGCCTTGTCTGAAAGGTCAAAGGTCAACCTTGACCTTTGGAACTTCTTTATAGCCATTGTCACACTAGATAAAACATATCAAGTGTGAATAATGACTTTGGCTTCAATGGTTTTTCAAAAATTCAACTTTTCAAAAATTTCCCCATTTAAATGCATTAGGAAGAAAATTTGACCTTGACGTTAAGTAGGTCAAGGTCAACCCAGAATCATCATTTGAACAAACTTAGTAGGCCCCACATCCCCAATGCTACATACCAAGTCCCAAGGTCATTGACCTTCTGGTTCTGGAGAAGAAGATTTTTAAAGGGTTTTTACCATATATGGGCATGGCGGCCATCTTGGTCATGTGACCAGGACCATTTGAACAAACTTTTGTTCCCCCATCCTAAGGAGTCTCCATATGAAATTTCAGTTCAATTGGCCCAGTGGTTTCAGAGAAGAAGATGTTTGAAAATGTTGACGGACGACGGACGACGGACGGACGACGGACGGACGACGGACGGACGACGGACGCCGGAGTCATTGGTATACTAATAGCTCACCTCGGAGCCTTCGGCTCAGGTGAGCTAAAAATTCAAGAAAAATTCAAGTTAAGTTTTAAATACTTTTGAAAATATTATGGAAAAAGGAGCATTTGCTCCAAAAGAGCAAATGCTCAATTTTCCAAAATATTTTCAAATACATGATATTTCAAAGGCGTTAAAGGGTGTTATTAACCTTTAAAGGAGAATACCAGCCATCACATCAGGCTTCACAGTTGTTCACTGCCTAGTATCTCCACTTGCAACATCTCTTAATTCTAAGCCTCTGTAGGCTACAAACTTTTAAATTATAGCTTAGTCTCTGTAGTTAAGTGGGTTGCTTTTTAAAGTTTTACCAACTCACAGACCCTGGAGGCAGATTTCCTCCTAATAATGTAGAATTTCTAATCAAGTTCCAACTCAAAAACCACTCAAGTACTCCATACACAATGTCACATTTACTTCCCTTCTACAGGCTGTTAATATCCTTCTTACCACTATCCCCTTTAAAGCAATAACATTTGGAAGATCCATTATATATGTTTAGGGTGCACAGGTTAGAATTTTCAAATTGTTTAATATCTCTCCTTATCCTTTGCTGATGCTGATAAGATGACTTATTTCCCATCATGAAGCATTAATACCCAGTACATCTGGATCCAATTCAAGCATATTAAGGCTGGTTACTAATGAGGCTGGCAAAAGGACAGTCAATTCATCAATACAAGAAAAGTGAGAAACTGCAGGCATCCCAGGGGCCTTACCACTCAACATTTCATCAGCTGCTAGCAGCCTTATTGACTTCACTTTGCTTCTTTTATAAAAAGATATAATTTGACCTTTTGACCCCACCCCCTGGGCCGAGGGTGTGTCTGTGGGCAAATGAAGTCAAGGAATAAAATATATGGGTCTCGTAGTGAGAACATGTGACTAGTTCGAACATTGAAATTTGAATGTATGAATGTTCTACAAAATGTATTTTACTGAAAACATGGCAAATGTGCTGACCAGGCCGGGTGGAAGAAAGCGCATTCTGGTCAGTACCTTTGTTATTTGCATGCACCGACTTCATTTTTGCTTATGACGAAAATTTTATGTGCTGCTGGCCGTAGAGTGCCTTTGGGTGATTAAACTGAACAAAACTATAATAAGCGTTTTAGTCTACGCTGAATCTACTAGACGATACAATTAAAGCACTTTTATATTTTCAATTAAAGTAATACTTTTCGAATTAAAAAAGTGAAATATAAAAAAAGGGGTTGTTGTAATATTCTGTGACTTAAACTTTATAACAACTGCAAAACTTAAAAAATGACATTAAAATATACACAGACGTATCACGCTGTATCATACCTGGGACCATGTTCAACTAAAACACTGGCCTCTTCATAGCACGATTTGTGATCACATGACTTTGAAACACAGTTCAAATGGAATCCAAAAATGAACATGGATTGCCGTTTAAATCCATGCACATAATTACACGACAACTGCACAGTCAGCGTACCGACTCCTTGTGACTTCCGCAAGGTAATCGTACGGGCATCGTGCGATTTATATAGGGAGGTTGTGAAGATAACAGGATGATTGTACGATAACCTTGTGGTTGTCGTACGATATCCGCAAGGTCTCTGTAAGGCTTTGTCCTAGTTTGTCGCCAAAGAAATCATAAGGTGATCGTAAACAATGTAAACACATACGTCGTAGCATACGTCGTAGCCTACAATGCCGAAAAATCGTAGGGAAAATCGTTGACAAATAAATCGTAAGACGACCATAGCAAATGTAACCGAGGCATAAAGGAGAAGATGCACTTACAAGAAAATACAGTATTTGACCTTGACCTTACGAGATGTTGCCAAGTACCCTCTACATCATGTGACCTATGCACTTGCAATGATTGAAGTTGCTACGTCAAATGGTTTAGGAGTTGCATTTACAAGATAATACAGTAAATCTTTGACCTTGGGGTGGTCAAGGTCACAATATGTTGCCCAGTACCCTCTACATCATGTGACCTAATGCACTTGCAATGATTGAAGTTATTATGTCAAATGGTTTAGGAGATGCATTTACAAGAGAATACAGTATAAATCTTTGACCTTGGGGTGGTAGGTCACACAAGATGTTGCCCAGTACCAACATCATGTGACCTATGCACATGCAAAGTTTGAAGTTACTTTATCCAATGGTTTGGGAGGAGATGGATTTACAAGAAAATACATTATTTGACCTTTGACCTTGACATTGGGGTCCAGACAATAGTTGAAACATGTGATAGTATATCCTCGACCCTTATCAAATTTTGAGCAGTATATATCTGTGAGTTTTATTATTTCAACTCAAGAATCTCCTTAAAATGTAAACAAAGTAAAAGCTGATTAAATAGAAGGCAAAATCTCATGGACTATACTTCTACCACGACCTCTAAGGCATGACCCTTGATTTATTCAATGCATTTACCATTACAGTCACTCCTCAAAGCGTTTGGTGGAAGTGTACTTAACCCTACTTAACTATGTAACTGTTTTTATTTATAGTCATTTTCTTTAGAATATAACACTTCACATTGTCAGAGTATTGAGTAAATAAAGCAGAATTAATCCAAGAAATTATTATCATTAGGAAAATTTTCACTTCAAGATATCCACAGTTGAATTAAAAGTATCCTGGTGGCCAACTTGGCTGTCAGATCAGACCATACTGCATTTAGCAATTATGAATTTCTGAGTACCATCAAGTTTCAGTTTGTTTGTTTGTTTTTGTTGCTTTACGTCCCATGTCAACAGCTATGGTCATTGCGGGACGGTCAGTTCACTTAACCACACTTTTTCCTGGGCAGGCTTGAGCAAGCGGTTAACCAGTAATTTGTGCACATACTTTCGCTTGTAACTGACAACAACCCTTCTTGAATAAATCAGCGGAAGGAGGAGAATGACCGTAGAAATTATTTCATCATCAATCTCCACGAAAGTATGGTACCGGGCCGGGATCGAACTCGCGACCCCTGGATCTGCAGTCAGACACGCATCTGTAGCCAGACACGTTACCGACTGCGCTACGCGGCCCGGTGATCAAGTTTCAGTGTAATAAGGCTAACATTTCAGGAGATGTTGCCAATGCGGCAGCCATCTAGGATATCAGAGTGTAATTGCCATGATGATTCTGTTTACAGTATGCCACAAAGTAATAAGTTTATAGTCTATTTCAGTATATTATTCGAGATGGCATATTATTAAGCTGGACTGGCCCCTGTGGACTGACCCACCGGGTTTTGTTACAATCCCAATGATCAGGAGTACCCCTGCGAAATTTTGTTCTACAAATTGGAGGTGTTCTAGAACAGTTGTAGAACATTTAGAACTGTTCTAGAACTGTTCTAAACAGGTAAATATGTTCGTTCTAGAACTCATGTTCTACAACTGTTCTAGAACATTGTTATAGAACAAATCAAACACATTCTAGAACTGATTTCCATTCTATAAGTGTTCTTGAAATATTCTAGAACTTTTTTAGAACAAATCAAGAACTAGTTAGTTCTACAAATGTTCTAATAATATTCTAGAACATTTTTAGAACTTTTCAAGAACAAAATAAGTTGAGAGAAACTTCTAAAAATGATTCAAATGAAGTTCTAGAACATTTGTCTTACTTTTTAGAACTAGCTAATTCTACAAATATACTAATAAATTCTAGAACATTTTTGGAACTTCTCAAGAGCAGAAAGCATCAGGTAGCTCAGTGGTTGGGCACTTGCCTCTGGTTCTAGAGGTCCCAGGTTCAATCCCTGCTTGTGGTAAGGAAACTTTCTGTGTCCGAACACGCTTTCTCTGGTGTCATTTGCAGGGATGACACTAGGTAAGTGCATGGTCCTTTGGATCGTACGTTAACTGGATGTCCCCTTTGAAGGGAAGGTCACCCCTTAAGCAGGTTAAAGAACCCTTTGGTAATTTAGATATGGTTAATTACTTGTAGGCTTTCATCCTGCAACCTGGAGTGTACAAAGTACACTTGCCAATAATACTCGCAAGCGAGGGTCTGGCATGAGTATATAGAGAAAGAAAGAAAAAAAAAGGGCAAAACAAGTAAAAGAAAAATCGAATTAAGTTCTAGAACTCATTTAGTACTTTTATAGAACCAGCAAGTTCTAGAAAGTTCTAAAAAGTTCTAGAACATTTTTAGAACATTTAAAGAGGAAACATGCCATAACCAGATGGATGATGGGGAAAAAAATGGCTGCAAGAATTGGAGGGAAAATGTGGAGGCTCTTAACAAAACATTTGTTTTGGAATTTCTAGATGGCAAACATGATAGTAGTTTTTCCTGAGACAGTGAGTAGACCTGAGAAACAGTTTCTCTAAGGTTTTAAATGTTGATTAATGGTGGGGTTGTTGTTTGTAAGTTTTTTTAGCAAATGCAAGACAATGTTTTGAAATGGGTGGGGTAATACAGGGTGGCATGTTACCACAATGAGAAGATGATCATGGCTTAATTACTATAAACAGAGGTTGAGCAGTTAACATCCAATAAGTTTTCCAAAAACTACAATGTTACAGTTTTGCAATAAATGTTACTTATTTTTCAATTCACTGATAATTCGGGAGAAAATATTTTACTGAAATTTACTGAACCAGCAAGTTCTACAAAAGTTAAAAAATGTTCTAGAACATTTTTAGAACAGTTCTAGAACAAGCATGTCATTATCATTAATTTAACCAGATTGATGTTGGGAAAAACATGGCTGCCAGAATTGGAGGGATTATGAAGGCTGAGCCCAAAAAGCACTTGTGGCAGTTTCTAGATAGCAAATTGACAGTATTATAGTCTGGGACAGTGACTAGGCTTGAGACACAATTTCTTAAGTTTTAATGTTAATTGTTGCTGTAGTTGCTGTTTTTCCATGGTCAAATGCATGACAATGTTTTGAAATGGGTGGGGTAACAGGGTGGCAATAACTAATAACATTTAGGCCAACTAATGGCCCCTATAATAATTTTCCTCCAGTTGATGTTTATTTATTTATTGTGTGATTACTTATTTGGGTTATGATGCATTGATAAGTTAGGGGTCTTTCATGCAAAACAAATATCTATGTGTCTTGATCCGCATCTGAATTAAGGGTGAGGTTGGCGTCGTTAAACCGGTTTAAGCCCTCCAGTAAAATATTTTACTGACCGTTCCAAGGCGGTACTTCTTTTGTGGATCTTTTATGTTTTTGTTCTGTCCTGTGTTTGCTATGTTTTGTGCGCGTCTGTTTATATGTGCCTCGTGGTCACTTGCTGGGAAAGGGCTGACCTCTTGGCTCTCGTTTGTGGTGTCTTCTGTGAGTTTGTTACTTTCCCATTGGTATCCTGGGTCAGGTGTGGTACTTGATTGTATCGATTCCTGATCTTTGCAACCTTACTTATTTTAAACAAATGTCAACAGTTTTCCAGATATATAAAGGTAGCATTCGATGGAATCTTATTTCGAAACCCGATATGGGACATTTTTGGGGAGGTGTTCAACAATTGTTTTAAAAAAAGTTCAGTTGTATTAGAACATTTGCAGAACAAACCACTAGAACATTCCTGAAATTGTTCTTAAACTATTCTAAAATGCTCTAAATAAATTCAGGGGCATTAATAGAATGTTTTTATGACATGATTTTTGAAGAGTTGTCTACAGTTTTTCCAGAAAATTTCTAAAGGTTTGTTCTGGATCAGTTCTAGAAGAAGCCAAGGTTAATTCTAGAACAGTTCTAGAACAAAACCATTAGAACATTTCTGGAATTGTCTGGAACCATTCTAAAAATGTTCTAGAATGATTCAGACATTTATAGAACGTTAAATGAGACATTTTTAGGGGTGTTCTACAAATGTTCCAGAAAAATTCTAGATGTCTGTTCTAGATCAGTTCTAGAACAAACCAAGGTTAATTCTAGAACAGTTCTAGAACAAACCATTAGAACATTTCTGGAATAGTTCTGGAACCATTCTACAGATGTTCTAGAACTATTCCGAGACATTTATAGAACGTTAAATGGGACATTCTTTAAGGTTGTTCTACAGTTGTTCCAGAAAAATTCTAAAGGTTTGTTCTAGATCAGTTCTAGAACAAACCAAGGTTAATTCTAGAACAGTTCTAGAACAAACCACTAGAACATTTCTGGAATAGTTCTGGAACCATCTACAGATGTTCTAGAACTACTCCGAGACATTTATAGAACGTTAAATGGGACATTTTATGAGGGGTGTTCTACAATTGTTCCATAAAAGTTCTAAAGATTTGTTCTGGAACTGTTCTAGAACAAACTTGGTTTGTTCTAAAACTGTTCTATAAAAACTTTTAGAATTTTCTGGAACTTTTCTAGAACAAATCTTTTGACCTTGGCTAGAACATTTGTAGAACAAAAAATTGTCCCATTTAACGTTCTACATGTCCCATAAACGTTCTAGAACATATCTAGAACAGTTCTAGAAAATTCTAGAACTCTTCTAGAATGATTCTAGACCATTTCGCAGGGGCAACAACCTATGTCATAGCATGGATGCTGCAAACATGTAGTATGGCGCCATCTTTGATTTACACGGTAAGTTTTTCCCTTCGTAAAATTATACAAATAAGTGTCTGTCAAAACTAAGCAGTGCAGGCGGTGCCTAACAACCCACTTGGACCGAAAATATAATGATCACGCCCAGAAATGCCTTTGCCCTTGTAATCATTCACCCACAAGTATCTAAGAGGGAGACACGAGGATAATTTTAGCAGTCACCCGCTTTGATATTTGTGGGTGAATGATTATAAAGGCAACAGCATTTCTGGACGTGACCATTATATATTCTGTTTGAGTGTGATGTTACGCACCGCCCGCACTGCTTAGTTTTGACAGACACTAATTTGCATAAATTTACGAAGGGAAAACCTTACCTTGTAAATCAAAGATGGCGTCAAACTACGTGTTTACAATATCCATGCTATGACGTAGGTTGTTGCCCAAAAGTTCAGTTCAATGCAACATTTGGAAGGAGATAACATTTGTAGAATTCAAAATGACTGCCATGTTGGCCATCTTGGAAATGTAAAAGATTCTGAATCTCAAAGTTGCCACAATGCCTCCCACAAAGTTTCTGCTCAACCAAACTTATGGTTTTTGAGACTTTGTTTGAAGAATTTCAAGCTGGCAACCATCTTGAATATCTGAACAGAAAAAAAAGCAAATCTGAATCTCCATGTTGTCAGTCTTCCACAAAGTTTGGGTTCAATCTAACCTATGGTTCGGGATGAGACATCCTCGGAAACACCAAGCGTGACCCATTCCGTACCCATAGCGGGTCACGCCTGGGGATGAGATGGCTATCATGGTGGCCATCTTAGATATTGGAATAGAAAAATCATCAACTCTAAATTGCCATGATGCCAGACATAAAGTTTCTCTCTCTTTCTTTCTCTATATACTGCTTTACTCCATTGGCAGGTGTACTTTGTACACTCTGAGGAGATATCCAAAATGTGAAAAGCTAATGACTGACAACAGAATCTTTGACAATCTTTCAATTAGAACCTCTAGGAACCCCCCAATTCTCCCACCAAGTTTCAGTTCAGCTCTCTCAGTTTGACACCATGAATCTAAACAAAACCGTTCTATCCCACTCTTACTCTATTTTAAGTTGTTATACCTGTTCAAATAGTTTGTGCCTCCACAGAACACACCTACATTGATGAACAATACTGGTATCTGTTCCTACATATTATCATGTTGGTATATCAAGAAAAACTTGTTGAAATTTCCAAATCAAATTTTCAGCCTTCTATCTCATTTTGGTTACTTTTAACGAACTTATGGCATTAGCCTTCGCAATATGATAAGAATAATTATATACTTTTGTTTTTACTTTCAATAATGAATGTGCGTAAATTTAAAGGTAAATAAGGCTGATTATAATAAATCATGGGTAAAAGGGTTTATCTACATGAACTTGTACAGGACTTTAGTTAAGAGTGTATAACGAACATTTTATTTTCTTATTTCTCAACCAAAGTATATGTTGTTGGTACTCAAAAAAAACGTCTCAATGAGACGGTTCTTTAGAGCACCCAAAACATATGTTAAGACTGACGGGTAAGAAAATATTTACAATTTTACGCTGAAAATGTTTGTTTATCTAAACCTATGCTTGTAGAAGATGATAATTCCCACCTGGACTATCTGGTAACAATTACCTGTTTAAATTCACTATGTCAATAAAAGCACACCCAACTTTCTGTGTTCATACCATACCACAACAAAATAGACCAGAGATCTTCCTTATAACTAATAGACATGTATGTTGGTTAACACAATTCTTTTTAACAAGAGCCAATGCAGGTCAGCATAGCTTGCTTGAATCACACATTCCAATGAAAGCATCCATGACCTTTAGGACTCTGACTAATGTGAGTAGTGTTGGTATTGCATAAATGGTCAGTCTGATCATCAGACTAAACCTAACTTCAGGTATGAACTTGCTAGATGATAAGCCTTTTTTAAATCTTAAATGAACAAGGTAAATTTGTTGAATTCTCATCACGAGGCACAGGGCAGCCATAGCGCATAGCTTTAGGTAAATGTGAAATTCCATCTATATTGCTTTTGCGCAATATTAGCCAGTTCAGTGATTTTATTTGGCCATTTTAACGCCTTATATGGGGGTCATTCTCAATCCAAAAATGGTCATCATTTTCCCAATTTCGTGTATTTTAGTACTTATTTTCCCATTTTTTATGATATATTTTCCCAAATGTGCAGGAAAAGGTAGCTTCCCAAAATCCCAAATAAAATCACTGCAGTTAGGATCAACAACAAAACTGCGACAAAAGAATTTTTTTTATTTTTTGCTGATCTGTTGGCTTGGTAGGTATCAATTGGGCCTAACCTGGAGAAAACCTGTCTTCGGGGTCAATTTATGGCCAAGTAAGGATAAAATCATTCACTCAGCTACAGATACTAGTACTAGATATACAATGTAATATTAAAATTTTGCGTGTAGCAAGTTTGACTACAGTTACTTTCCAGATAGCAATAACAATGGCACCGATCAGATTGCCTTGGTGCGGAGAATGAGGTCAGACTCTGCTCCTTTGGTATTCACTTGCACAAAAGTCAGGTTTTCTCACATGACAATCCAATTTTTGATGACCTCTACGATTGATTTTCTGATGTCATGTCCAGAAATATTTTCTACATTGAGTTAAATGACAGATCTATCAATCAAAGCTTAAAGGCAATAAATCTGTAATTTTGCATACATTTCTAATTTGAAAAAAAATAATCAAAATATCCCATTGGGGCCCCAAACATCATCGTTCTTCCATAGTTACTTTATACAGGCTGAAATTAATCTTCTACCAAGAGTAGAGTCAGTCTGACTTGTCTTCCTTGAAGACGTCCTCTCCATTGAGTCCACCCAGAGTGGTTTTGAGGATCTGTTGAATCCATACGGACTACGGAGCTTAACTCTGTCATTCCAAACCACTTCTTTCACATTTCCTTTGGCCAACTGTATCTCTTCTGCCCAATAATTTCCATCTTGGATGTTTGAGGATCCAGCCAGTGCTGCCCCATGGGTGAAAGTTCAAAAGTTCCAAAATCCTGAACTTTAGAAAATCAGAATTTAAAACTTGCTGTATGCCTCCAAACTGTCAAAGATTACAAGTTTAATGGTCAAATACCTTTAAATAAACTGAAACTAAACCGGAAAAGCTTTTATTACCTGCAGAATTCAGCATTTTGAAGACCCACATCCCAAATGCTACATACCAAGTCCCAAGGTCATCCACCCTCTGGTTCTGGAGAAGAAGATTTTTAAAGGTTTTTACCATGTATGGGCATGGCGGCCATCTTTGTCATGTGACCAAATCTTTTGTATAAATTTTGGCTAACTTATCATAAGGAGTCTTCTCATGAAATTTGAGTTCAATTGGGCCAATGGTTTGTGAGAAAACTAAGTTATAATATATTGATGGGACCACAATATGAGCGACCTTGGCTGAAAGGGCAAAGGTCAACCCTGACCTTTGAAACTTATTTATAGGCTTTGTCTGACTCATTAGTTTTAACATATCAAGTAAGAATAATGACTTAGGCTTTAACAGTATTCAAAAAATCAATTTTTCACAGAAATTCCCATTTAAATGCATCAGGAAGCAAATTTGACCTTGACGTTAAGTAGGTGACCTAGGATCATTATTTGAACAAACTTGGTAGGCCCAACACCCCCAATGCTACATACCAAGTCTCAAGATCTTCGGCCTCCTGGTTCTGGAGAAGAAGATTTTTAAAGGGTTTTTACCCCATATGGGGATGGCTGCCATCCTGGGCATGTGACCAGAACCATTTGAACAAACTTTTGTTCCCGCGTCCTAAGGAGTCCCAGACTCCATATGAAATTTGAGTTTAATTGGCCCAGTGGTTTCAGAGATGTTTGAAAATGTTGACGGACGGACGGACGACAGAGTCACTGGTATACTATTAGCTCACCCATGAGCCTTCAGCTCAGGTGAGCTAAAAAGTTACATCAGGTCTTATTTTATACATAAAGGACTAGGTCTACTCTGGTTGCTTCAGAGATTTTTGGAAACGATGTTTTCTCAAAACATCTGTTTCCAATGGTATCATATACACAAAATACACACAAAATCCCCATATCATCGAACCCCCGTTCAACATTGCTACCCAGTCTGCTACCTATACCGTTACAGCCTGTGTAAGTCGCTGGGAACCAAATGTCCTTAATGCAAACAACCCTTGTCCTGCTGCTAGACAAAAACAATATTGGTATTTTATTAGTTTGTTGCGGTTTTCAGCTCTGAAATGTAAACCCAACGGTCAGAAAAACGTTGTTGTGCTTGAAAACTTGATTATTGAAAGCTTACATATGATTGAAACAGAATTATAAGTTTATTTGTACATCAAAGGGAGAGGGTCTCAACGGGGTACCTTAAAAATCAGTGTTTCGTTTGTTAAAATTACGCTTTAATCAGTTTAATTTAAGAGAAATCAGTGATAAAAAAATTATTTTGTAATGCTGAATGTGCTTACTGGTAAAAATGTGTTTTATGAAGACGCTAATTGGTAAAAATTTGGGACAAATTCGCAAATCATTAAACCCCATTGGATGCCTCAAACGAGCGTCAGAAAAACAATGCCTTAGCATGAGAAAACCTGCTCTTGTACGACGAAGAACCGCTTGCAATATCTATGATGCAGCCAGATATTGCAGTTAAAAGCACAATATCTTGCAATCGTTTTTTATCATTATACTTTTCTTTGCTTTTAAACATTACGAGACGGACAATAAGCGCAGCCCTGTCCTTTTGTCATAAACGTGAAGAAGACACGTTTTCTTGTGGATTGCTAATGTTTTCCCGCCCTTTATGAACCTGACCGCCACTAAAATAGTTCTAAAAATATAGTGCGCTAGGTATAAGTTTTTATGGACAGAATGATAGCAGTGGCGTTTGAAATTAAGTCAATTGCATGAAAAGACACTGTCGATAGACAGAAACGAATAATAATAATAAAATATACACCTTAACTTTCGTTTCGTTTCGCGCAACAGTAGATTTACACAAGTATTAGCTTTTCAAAAAAGCTGGCGGTTGTTTAGCCATATTATTGTATGTGTTCTTGCACACTGCATGCTTCCATTTTGAGCTTCTCGAGCATATCCATGTAGATTTGTTCTAAGATCTGATCATTTACGTTTGAACTGTAATTTTTTTACCATTAAACACATTCTTCCAGCGAGTATGTTGCTTGATCTTAAGCACCCAGCTTATGCATGGTATGTTATGGTAATGTATCTAGCATGAACGTTATTTGACAACATTGGACAGCCCGTTTTTCTAAAACTGATGCCAGAAATCAAGGCCTAGTCTTATATACATAATGAAAGACTGAAACCATCAATAGTTGACTAAAAGTCGCGATAATCAATGTGTCTCAACTCGGACCAGGGTCCGAGGTCTCAACATTTGTTTTCCACTAACATATTGCAGAATCATATACCTCATCATGTTTTGAGGTGTCACTAGATGCTCCGGGAATGGAAAATGAACAATTGCATGAAAAAAAACCCTGTCCTTCGGGATTGGCTTTACTGTTGACTTGAAAATTTGGATATCGCAAGTGGATCTATCATACGCATGCGCGGATCCAGAGGGGTATGGGGGCCCGGACCACCTGGAAAATAAAAAATTCTATAGGTTTCAATTGAAATTAGCATTTGGACCCCACATCCCCTGGAAAAATTTGGACCCCCTCCCCTGAAAAATGATAGACCCCCTCTGGAACCTTAAAAAATTATAGTTTTCCTTAAAATAAATTATTGGACCCCTCTGTAAAATCGTAAAAGGCTGATGCCTAAGAAAACGTTATCAGAGTGTTTTTTCTCTGTCAGTTGAGCCTGGAGCCCCCTACCCCCCCCCCCATGACAAAAATTCCTGGATCCGCGCATGATACTACCGTAAAGTCAACAGTGTTGGATGCACAGGCTCATCTTTGCCTACTAGCGTCTAATGCTCTTCACGTCGTTAAGAAAAAAAGTGAATTTCCGGTGCGATTTTTCGGTTTTGTGACGGTGTATCGAGGCCTTTTATGCACCCACTGGAAATTTGGAAAAAGGAGTTCTGGCTGTCGCCCGCCATTTGATAAAATTGTTGGGCATTGATAGTTTGAATTTGTAAAGTAAATATCCGAGATCCAAAACAATTTATATCACATGTTTGCGAACGTGTACGCAATCGCAATGAGCGAAAGTGATGAGTTTACAGAAATTGTTAGCTCATGGGCGGATCCAGAGGGGGACAGACCCCACCCCTGAAAAATAGGGTTTCTTAGCATACTGGTCCGGTTCCCTTTAAAATCACAAAGCTACCAAGCCAGCATTCGATGTTGGGCCATCAGCGGCACGCCAGCGAAACGCCATTTAAATGGTGTTTCGCTGGCGGGCCAATGATGACCCGCATATAGTGGTGTTTGGATCCTCTCTCCCATCATCAATTAAAAAAAAGTTGTCAAAGTTGGACCCCTTTCTGGATCCGCGTATGCAGCTGAGCAATTATGTTTTATGTTATGCGCCAATGCACCACGTGCTACCCAACTCTTAAAACAGCACGTGGCATGAAAGCGGCGGATTTGATCTTCATGTCTGCGGCTGATATTATTAGCAGACAGGTTTGACCCAGACCAGGCCCGACAAAATGTTTAATTTTTGTATTCATAACAAAGGCGCTGATAAGAATGTGCGGTACCCAGGCTGATCTGCGACTTTGTTGGTCTCATACAACAAAGTCGGGGTAAAACATCTACAGACGTGTGGTAAGGATTTTTGCAAATTCTGATATGTATGTCACCGCGGATGATCTCAAGGTCTTTTGCTGTTTTCATTAAGGTGCCTCAGTACACTTTGGCCAATTTTACAACTTATTGCCCATCATATTCAAGACAAACTAGCTGTCTCTTTTGATTCGTCTTCCATAGGGTTGATTAGTTACAAGTGTTTTCTAACTATTGATGCTAAATACAGTTCCGTAAAAGCTTACAACGAGGAGAATTCAATTTTTTAGAGAAAAAAATACCTTTTCAGAATATTCCAAATCCATCATATGCATGTATATTTTGACATTATCCCCATTCATGATATGATAAAAATACAAACTAAAGCTTCGCACTTGAGTGCACATGATTTCAGACTTTTCAGTACCATACATAGCGGCTCAGTAACAAAATGTCACTTGCGAATGTACAGTTCAATTGAATGGTTTAATAGATTGTTTTGATTCTTTACGTCCCAGTCAACAATTATTGCTCTAATAAGCCGAAGGCTCAATTTAAGCTGTTGTGATTTGTCTTTATCTGGCGAGCGTCAGTCTGTCCATAAAACTTTTGCTTTTAAACTCCTCCTGAACCACTGGTAAAAATTAAAAGTATTTCAAAGGAGTATTCCCTATGATGCCCTCTTCCGAAATTGCACAAATGGTTCCCCTCTGCTTCAGGAACAAGTGGGCTACCAGAGCTCTAAAATATGAAATCCTCTAAACATCATCTTCTGAACCACTGGTCCATATTCAACATACTTTCAAATGAATATTCTTGATGTTGCCCTCTACTAAAAGTGCACAAATGGTATTCTCCGCCAAAGAAAAATGACAGAAAGAGCTCGAGATAAGAAAAATTTAAGGCGACATCTCTCGCACCAGTGATCTAAACTCAAAATAATTTCACATAAAAGCTCCAATTGGTGTCCTCTACCAGAATCGCTTAGACCACTCAGGTTGG
This sequence comes from Loripinus fragilis, assembly GCA_964019695.1. Classification (NCBI taxonomy): domain Eukaryota; kingdom Metazoa; phylum Mollusca; class Bivalvia; order Lucinida; family Lucinidae; genus Loripinus; species Loripinus fragilis. The sequence continues at coordinate 604,901 of CAXHUL010000022.1, read as the reverse complement.
ATGACAGAGCCAAAGTAAAAGAGAATTTTTTTTAAATGATATCTCTTTCGTTATTAGCCAAAACATCACCCTATGTGCCAGGATTCTGGTGAGCGATCTAGGGTCATAGGGCCGTCTTGTTCAGTCGTGTCAGGATGTGTCTTCTTGAGTTGAACCAGTACTAAGAAGTGGATAATTTTTGCCTTTACACAATCCAGAGGCTCTTTTCTCTGTTGGATCCGTGCATGCCTCGTATAAGCCTACCAGCACATTAGAGAGTGCTTATCTAAAGGCTTCAATTGATATGAATTTCATATAACTACCTATATATACACTATGCATATTTAGCCTTATATGCATAATTTAACTATAACGCAAAGTCGATGGGGCGCCATCGCAAATCCCCACAGCTCAAGTTTTTGACACCCAGCAACACAAGTCCCTCCACTGGGGCATGACCAAGGCGTCACAATGATAAATCCGTTTGATATGTTTTATAACGTACAATGTATTTGTGGGAAACACACACAAAGTTTGGTACAAAAATCTTTGAAATTTATTTTGTAATTGAATTTAAGGATACTCGACCAAAATCACCAGGTTGACCATAGGGTGAAAAGTTGACTTGCATTCTGTTTTACTCAACATCCCTGTCAATTTGATATGCCACACTATCATTTTTGACCCCCTGGGCACCCCCTGCTTCCCCATGTCACAACCCTGGGGCATCAGAACAAATATCCCATTCAATATGTTTTATATCTTTTATTTGTAAGAACACTTGCAGTTTTGTACAAAAAACTTTTGAATTGACTTTGTTGTTGTAATTTAATGATCTTTGATCTTTTGACCCCTCCCCAGGGGGCGGGACCCAAAATCATTTTGCTGTTGCACGCCCAATTTTTGTGAGTGACTCACATACCAAATTTGTTTGGATTTCGTCCAGTGGTCTAGGAGGAAACTGCATTACCGATGGGCGGACGCATGGCCAGGTGGACAGAAGCGATATTACAATAAGTACTTTGCTTTTTTGGTTTTTGTTTTCAAAAAGAGCGTGTGGATAAACATAAGATGCCTCCTAAACTTTTTTTTCATAATTATATCTGCTCCTTGAACATTTTGTAGCACACAAAGAGTGCTGTAAAATGGTGCATGACACGCGACACTTCATCACAGGAAACATTAAGGATTTCCAGTTCATTATGGATTAACCCATGTATTCGGGGAAAACCCTTAACACCTAAATGGGTAATTTTACAAACAGCAGAGACCCAGAAGAAATGCCGCATTATGCGGTCTTACATCTAAGATTACACTGTTTGTAAAGGTAAAATAAATATATTCAGACAAAAGAACAAAATCTTATTTTTAGTATATAACCTGACACCCCTATGTACTATGGATTATTTGTTACACTTTGCCAAAAAGGAATAATCCATTGATATATAAGTCATATAAAGGATTAATAGTTCAGTGATGTACTGATAGTGTGTACTGATTTTATTACTTAGCCGGTATGTATGTTACTGAAATAATGTGCACTCAGGTGAGACCTTTAGAAATATATAAATATACATATTACAAGGGGCGTTCAAAAATAATGCAAGTTAAATTGTTTCTCAGTAACTGTTTGCATTAAACTTGTAATTGTTTTTGTGGTCTGCCTTTCAAAATATTCTCCATCTACTTTAAAGTGGGTCAAATTGTCCGAGTCAACTCGTCCCCTAGGCCAACTCGTCCTCGGGTCAACTCGCCCGGGTCAACTTGTCCCGTTCCTATTTGCATGGGAGACGTTACATACATTGACACATAAACATGTAGACAAAATTTTGGGAATACAAATGGTACTCTGGTGAATGTACTATGTTCAGATTAGCCTACGCTTCCTTCTACAAACTGGTACGCCCGAGCAAGGACAAAGACCCTGGCCCTAGCCATTCTTCATTATAAGAGAATGGTCATTATTTATCAGCAGGGGGTGGGGGTTGGTGGTGGTGTGGTACCCCATCTGATAAATTATGACCGTTCCCTAAATGAACATTTGGCCATGTTGTGTTAGCATTAGAATATCTTTAGTTTTCAGCTGAGCCAATCTTGTATAAGGAAGCGCAGGCTAATCTGAACGTTTGCTAGTCCCATGTGCGATAAGAAACGCATTTTATTAACAATTAAAAGGCTTTTAAATGTTTGCAAACATTATATAAGTAGGTTAAGACTACTCTTAAATTTTTGGCAAACCGTAATGCACCACCATTGTTGATTAATTAAATCTTTGGAGATCACATAACATGAGGGTCTGAATGGGGGGGTTGGTATTCACTATTCATTAAAACTTTATCCCAATATTCATCTCATTAAAATTTTGGGTTATTCATTAAAATAAGACCAATTATTCATTAAAAGTAAGAAAGGTGGCAAAGAAATCTGATTATTCACTTTTCATTATTTTTTTCTTCAATTCATTAAAAAAAGGATTATTCGTTCATTTTTAGGCCCTCATTATTCACTATTCATTTTTTTTTTGCTCATTATTCACTATTCATTATTTTTATGCTCATTATTCATTATAAAAAAGGGCCATTATTCACTAATCATTAAACCCCATCCAGACCCTCATAACATTAATTGACCGAGATACCCCCCCCCCCCCCCCCCTCAAAAAAATAGGCAACAGCCAAAATTATCCCTGTTCTATACCTTGGACTTCATAAGAGACCTGTAAATGCTAAAATGAACACCAAAAATAGTCCAGTTTTGTGATGACCCCCCAAAATGTATCCAAAAAATCTGTATTATAATGATTCAATTTTATGACCCCTCCCCCCACCAAAAAATAATTATAAAATTAATAAATAAATAAATAAATAAATAAATGTTGAAATTCAAAATTTTAAATCTCCCAAAATGGCAAAATGGGCCAAGCCTTCGTATATGAAATATTAGAGTACCAGCCCCGCCCCCTGGGTATCCATTGTGCATTAAGTTTCAGATGCTTCTTCAAAATGCCATGGACTTGTGATAACAACTTATTTGTAAACCGGCCAACTGTGTCTCACGGTAAACCATGCATCTTTTTAGATCAATTCAAATCAAGGAGTTTTTGGATGTGACGTTTTGGGTGGTCATTGTTTTTAATTTGACGATTACCAGGACGAGCGGCATCCTGTTTAAGCTCTTTACTTTAGTCATTCACCTGTAAACCTTTGTAAAAGTAATTTGGTTCTCCCTATAAATACCCCACGTCTCTTATGAATATCCCACGACCTAATATTGGCCTATTTCAAGCACATTTTCAGCCTTTTTCCCGGCATATTGAAGCAGGCTTTTGAACAATGTATACTGTACCTAGGTCAGAGAAATTTCGCTATTCCCTGTGTAAATGCTGGTTCTCAGTCTACTATTGGTCAGTAAGGTAAATACAGGTAGCCAGAACCACCCCCGCCACACGCATTTTGGTATGGGGTGGGGGTACTGGTTATCTGTTTTTCAATTACTGACTACCTGTAAACCGCGAACCAGCAATTATATGGATATGATCATTTTTACGTTTATCGACACATAGTAGCTCATTTCATGGTTTGAGCACTTGGTGTGAAATAAAAATGAACTTGCAAATTTTTGAACGCCCCTCATATATCAGGAGTGGGGATAATGTCAAAATATACATGCATATGATGGATTTGGAATATTCTGAAAAGGTATTTTTTTCTCTAAAAAATGAATTCTCCTCGTTGTAAGCTTTTACGGAACTGAATTTAGCATCAATAGTTAGAAAACACTTGTAACTAATCAACCCTATGGAAGACGAATCAAAAGAGACAGCTAGTTTGTCTTGAATATGATGGGCATTAAGTTGTAAAATTGGCCAAAGTGTACTGAGGAACCTTAAGATGGATGTTATAAAGACCTTCCAATTTTCTGTAAAAAAACTAAATGGAAGGAAAATCCATCCATATTGGAAGACTTTTCCTTCCAAAAAAGACACACGGTCTGACTGTTCATGAAAACTAATATATTGAAAGTCGGGATACATACATGTACATCAATAGATGCGTGGTGGTTAAAATAAAGCGAATTCTTCCTGTTTTCAAATTCACAGCCACCTAGTGGGGCTATTATCCTAAATTAATGAACGTACCTTCATCTACATTCCTTTTATGCTCGCAGATAAGCCTGAAGGCGCTGACGATTTTCCGCAGATGCACAGGCTCGTTTGAGCCTTCGCTGCTCGCATATGCGATAGGTACCATAATCTCATGAACTGGCTTATTTCATGGAAATGCCATTCATCAAGACCTAGAATCATGATACAATCAAATTATGCTCGGTTTGTGCGTCTGTGCGTACACTATCTCGGTAATCATGAACTCTCAGGACCTTCCGTATGTAGTTTCATGAGGACAGCAAGACACGCCACGATCGGCTAAACAATTTGTTAAAATGTTCCATTTGTTTGAACCTAGGAAAAGCCGTTATTACTACATTTATTGAGTTATTTACGCTCAGAAAACCGAAATTGATATACAACTATATATAACAAAACGTACGTAGATATCTAGAATTTGATTTGGTCTGAGCATGCTGAGTCTTCATCCACTTCAAACTTTATGTTAGTGAGCAGCGGGACCCTGATGAGATTGCGCAAACGCACACGCTCTCCTGGGCCTTGTCATAAGTACCAGCAGGCTATTTACGAAATATTCTGGTACCAGTTTATGTGAGGCACCGCGCAAGTTGATTTCGTGTCGGGTCCGAGCTGCACAAGTATAAAAATGCTTTCCGGGTCGCACGCGGCTTTGGTGTCCGATTATAAAAGATATATGACACAGAAGTAAAATATAACTTTCCATTATTCTAAGGACACTTTTTGTAATGACCGTACAGAATATATCTCCGACGCATCGGCGACATAGGGCGTGTAAATTAGCATTGGCTCGATTTTCAGAAAACAAATTTTAATTTTATTAACATGCGACGTCAATGCTGGATTTACGTTAGCGACCGAAGTCGTTAGATTGACAGACGAAAAGGTCTGTTTGATGTAAGCACGCGAAAGTTAACAGGAACATATTGTAGACAGCCACGCTGATTAAAAACAAGCACCAATGAAGAAAAAAAACGTTGTGTACGAACTAATAGAATTGCATATAAAAATGACTAGTGTACGAACTAATACATGACATTTAACGAACTATTCGAGTGTACGAACTAATACAAGATTTACCGTATTATAAAATCCAACTAACTAGGATTCCTTGGGATAATATATTAAGATAGATTCCCAGCAAGGATGAAATAGAAAATGACTTGGTGACTAGCCTTGACAGGGACTCTTATGTTTGTTCTTTGATGTGCTGATGGTACTTTAACAAGCAGAAATAGGGTCTCTTATTCCATTCGTTCTGATTTGTTCTATGTATTTTATAGAGGGTCTTACACAAGTTATCATTTCATAACAAGGTGGTAGAGTGGGGCATTTTATTTTCTGCTGAAGGTTTCTGAGAGATGGTTCCTTTATTGTTGGCAGGATTAAATTTACTTGTCAAACTTTGTTGACTGATGGGGGCCAGGAAGTATATTCTTTTCTTTGCCTTCCTCTGTGGGAGGAGTCTGACTAGACTGAATAATGTTGACCAAATACTTAAAGCTTAAGTCAATCAGTTTAGACAGGCTCAGCCTTAGGTTAGTTTAAAAAAATGATTTGAAATGGGCACAAATGGAAGATTCTCTCATCATATGAACTCTATTGCGAAATTAACACCTCCAAAGCTGGTTTATTTCAAAGAAAATTTACATTGTTATTAACATAACTTCTTTGTATCAAAATTATGCAACCTGTGGCCATAACATTATTTTTTCATTTGATGTTACTGTTATTCAGTGGAATATATCATGTCAAAAAGGGAGCGCAGAGGCTCAGTAGTAGAGTGCTTGACTCGAGACTGAGGGTTCAAGATTCACCGGCGTCACTGCGTCGTGGTCCTTGAACAAGACGCATTTATCCTAGCTTAGTGCTGGTTCAACCAAGGAAGACCCGTCCCTGTTTAACTGAAATATTGTTGATGGGACGTAAAGAATCAAATCAAACAAACAAATCATGTCAAAAAATAATGTCATAGCCAGAAGTTAAATAACTCTTTGGTGACAAGAAGCACAATTGGAATAAAAGTAAGTAAGGGTGCAAAGATCAGGAATCAATACAATCAAGTACCACACCTGTTCCAGGATACCAATGGGAGAGTGACAAACTCACAGTAAGACACCACAAACGAGAGCCAAGAGGTCAGTCCTTTCCCAGCAGGTGACCGCAAAGCACATATAAACAGATGCACACAAAGACATAGCAAACACAAGACAGAACAAAAAACAAAAGATCCAGAAAAGAAGTACCGCCTTGGAACGGTCAGTAAAATGTTTTACTGGAGGGCTTAAACCGGTTTAACGACGCCAACCTCACCCTTAATTCGGATGTGGATCAAGACACATAGATATTTGGTTTGCATGAAAGACCCCTAACTTATCAATGCATCATCTCCTAAAACATATAAATCAAGATATAACAAGGAGATAAAGCAAAGATAAGGACTCAACAGTAAATAAAACTGAATACTGGAGCAACAATGAACCGAATGGAAAATCTAAAAAGATATCTAAACTTCTTAACCAGTAATCCAAACTCTTAAAATAATCTCAGAACTACTGGTCAGATTTGATACATATTTGGTACACAATAAGTATCAAGTACTCTGATATCCTATAAGTTTCGTCAAAATCGACCCTTAAAACTTTAGTTATTGCCCTTGTTGGAATTTTTAGGCAATTATAATGCAAGTCTATGTTAGCAAAATGTTAACGGGTTGCTCCATTGAACAAAATGTTATCAAGAGCTAGGCAAAAGGAAATGGCTATAAACCACCTTTCCTTAACCATTGTTTCCTGCTTGCAATAATTCATCGCATTACCCTCAAAATAGGGCAACAATGAACCGAATGGAAAATCTAAAAAGATATCTAAATTTCTTAACCAGTAATCCAAACTCTTAAAATAATTTCAGTGATGTATTCGGCATAATGCCCTCTGCTAAATATGGGCAAAAGGTTTGGTACCAGTAAAATGCATTTAAGCCTCCCGGTGCTTTAGGCTGCTGTCCGTTCTAAGGCGGTGGTTCTGTTGTTGTTGACTTTTTGTTTATTGTTACTCCCACTGTGGGAGTCTGTAATTGTTCTATGTTTTGTTGTACGTTACTTTATGTCCATTCTAGTATTATAATCATCTTGGTGGGGAAGAGAGAGAGCTGGTTGCTTTGCTTAATTTGTCTTCCTGGTGTCTTGCGATGGTTGAGCAGCTCTTCCTCCCGGTACCACGGGGTTGTCTGCGGTTTGTGATTGTGGTATTTCCTGATCATACTCACTTACTATTTTTGATCCCACATAACAAAATGGCCACCAGAGCTTAAAAATGAAATAGGGTTTAAAGACATACCAGCCCATGTTTGAAATGATAAGATTGATATTTTGTCGCATGCCCCTTCAAAATTCTGTTATGCTAAAAACTAAAAATAGAAATCATATCAAACTTTTCCTTCATCATTGGTCAGAAAAATATACAATATACAAATTCAAATATTCCTAAAATATCATCTACAAAAATGCACTCTGCTTAGCCTACAAGAACTAAAATCACAAGACATCGTTTCCACCAGTACTCTCAGTGCTTTGATTTGAATCAGTAGATTAAATAGCAGACAACTTATCCTCATTAGCAAGAGAATGGTTGTCATTGATTTTCGGTGCAGTAAAAATGTATAGAGAATAGGTCATCTTAGTGAATTGCCTTTGTAGTGGTAGATAGGTTTAATTAAACTTACCTTGTCATGATAGAAAATATATGAATAACTCAGAAAGCCAAGTCATGAAGATAAAGTGTCTACATTGTAGTATGTGTTTTCTACCACAACCGTGCATTATAACACTTTTCCCAATTTATGGGTTTACCATGCTAATTTTCCCAATCTGAAAGGCCCTAAGAGCCCCTTCCCAAAATTGAAAAAAAAAATCCCTGATAGTAAAAGTTTAAAAGTTGGTTATTAAACAAGATGTTTTCTTATCTGAAGTTCTGGCCAAGATTATCAAATATTTGATATAACTATCAAATACTTGAAGGTTGACATTCCTCCTCATAACACTTTAGAAGTAGTACCATGATAAAACCTATCTTGGACCAAGACAAGTCCATTTACAGTTTACTCTTTGCATGCTGTGTAATTTTTCATGCATTTGTTGTCGTATGCTGACTTCTTTCATAATTAACTTTTTCAAAAAATTCTTTCAGGGACACCAAAAGTGTGTCAAACGGTTTTGATCTATATCAGGACAGACCTTCTGTCGGTCCTGATCTGGGTCCAAATTGTTTGTCATGGTTGTCAGCAGACAAAGCAAGTAAAAGAGTTAAATAGGTAAAAGTTCAAAATCTTGAACTTTAGAAATTATCATTTTAAAACTTGCAGGATGCCTACAAAAATAGATAATTTAAAGTTGAAATCATTAGTTGTGTTAAGAAAATCTGAAACTAATCAAAGAAGCTATTATAATCTCCTTATTTCAGCATTATTCCAAATGTTTGACCTTATCAAAAATCCTGAATTCAGGATTATTCCTGATAACTTCCACCTATGATAACAGTCCTTCGCTGATAAGCTTTTGCTATAGATTTTATAGGCACTCTCCCTCAAAATGAGGTACTGCTACTGTGTTGAACTTCTAGACCAATAATGCTCTGTTTTTACACATTTCCTGAACTCATCCATATAATGTACATTGTGCATCATGAGTCAGTGTTAAAAAGCCAAAGGCAACCACATTGCCACATCAATGTTTCTATCTTCTATTCCCTTAGGGTCAACAGCAATATAGCTGACATGCAAGGAAACCAAACCAATTGGACTTTATCAGGCCTTCAGATTTATGGTGGGCCTGGGTCATTGTCCCATGATTTCAAAATATGGCCCATCACTTGCCAAGGCAGTGGGCCAAGTGGACCCATTCTTTTTAGTTGTGAAAAAATCTCACTTTAATAGAAAATATTCATCTTACAGCAAGTCTACAAACTCCAAAAAACAGAAAGTGCATGTAGGTTGTCAATACAGTAAAACCTGTCTTAAGCAGCCACTCAAAAATAGACAAAACAAAGATCTTAATAACAAATGGTAGCTTAATGAAGGTCGAAAGGATTGCAGAATGCTCCAAGGGGAGCATTCTGCAATCCTTTCGACATTCAATATTATACTTTTGACCTGCACTAAGCGATAATCTCTCTTGAAAACCAATTTTTGATCTTCTTTTTTGAGTGGCCTCTTTAAATAAGACAGGTTTTACTGTATACTCAGTAGTCAATATACATATATGCATACAAGTGTCTGTGTCAGTGTGTAGGTAAAGTATACTACCCAAATGTCAACTGTGGTTTGTTTGATATGCTTGGGCCCATCATTTCAGAAATTGACCCACCATTCTTGAAAAGAATCTGAAGTCCTGCTTTATCCCCCCCCCAACCATTCATGACAAATGTTGTCTGCTCTCTCACAGCTAATGCACCTTTAACACTATGGTACCAGATTAGCCTGATTAGGGTGTCTAGTGTTCACTACAAAAGTAATAAAAATTATATTATTAAATAGCCATCAGAAGGGATGGCAAATCCCCAGATCTAAAAGTAAATGATAAGCAGTTACAAACTGCCAATCTATATATTTGACGAGATAATACTGAGTGTCACTGCAAGCAAATATGGAAGCTTTCCCCTATACAGTTCCAAAGGGTAGCAAGTAGGAGCAACCATTCTTGCATGTGACACATTGTCTCGACCTGACATATATGTTTACTAATGCATGTATCATCAAAATATCTCAAAGGGTATAAGTGTTATTGAGCACACAAGTTTTCCCCTATAAAGTTCATTCAAGGGACATAACTCAAAAGGCCAGTAAGGGAGAGCAACCATTCTTGCATGTGACACACGGTCTTGACCTGATATACATGTATACCAAATATCATCAAAATATCACAAAGGGTATAAGAGTTATTGAGCGCACAAGCTTTCCCCTATAAAATTCATTCAAGGGAGATATCTCAGAATCAAGGGAGAGCAACCATTCTTGCACTTGTATATAAGTTATTCAGTGCACATGCCACAAGCTTTTGTCTAGGGACGGACTCTGACTTACATATTGATTCTTGTTGGGTTCTTACAATGTTAGAAAAAGTAGCCATGAAAGCGTAAGTACCCAACAAATTCCAGATTTTTTTACGGAATAAACCTCATTTTGAGTTTTGGAAATTTAAAGAACCCAACAAGGGTCCATTCATGTGTACGGACAAACAGACGGGCGCCAGGCTGATAGCTATATCCCCTGAACCTTGTCGGTGGGATAAAAACATTCTGGAGTGCATTTGAATATATGCAGCAGACACAATAAAAAATGTGTCAGTGTGACACAGATGCCCCTCACCCCCCCCCCCCCCACATGACCAAGTAATCAGAAATAACATTGTTCGTAATGGACGTACAGACAAGGGTGATGCTATATGAGTTTTGTTGGCAATAGCATGTTAAATAGGTATTATGGTTTCAGCATGCGCGGATCCAGGAATTTTCGCCGGGGGTCCAGGCCCAACTGATGGCTGAAAAATTCTGACGTCGTTTTTACTTGTCAACATTGGGTATCTGCAATGCTTATTTAAATATATGTCACGTTGTTGAGAAGTTTTTTTTGAATGGCCAGATATTTTTCTAATCGTGAGAGCTCGTGGCTTATCGGAACATGTGGGGAAATTCGGTATGAAATTAGCTATAGAACTTGTGATTTTCCAGTGGGGGTCCGGTCCCCCTGTCCCCCTCTGGATCCGGGCAAGTTTGGAATATAATTAGGGCTGGAAAACTGACTGGTTTTTTCCAGTTCATATTACGATAAAAAAGTAATGAAAATTGTCAATAGAAATGCTTGTTTTGACTAGTTTGAAATATTATATGTATATGCAATTCCATGCAAGAACCAGTCTATGTCAGCTGGGGTCTTGGGGGGCCGGAGGCACTGAGTATCTTCGACTTTCCCATTGTACAAATTCCTTAGATACTGATGCCCCTTTTTTGGAGTTGGATGGTTGGGATGATTTTAATTTTGAAATCTGCAATATTTACGATAGCCCTTCCCTTGCAGAGAGAAGTGATACTGTGTTGAATTGGAGTCGTCCATTCTGGTGCTACGTTGGGTTCGCCAGTTCATGGGCTTAAAGACTTAACCAGTCAGCTAAGTGAACTAATCCAATTATTAATCTGTGAGTGAGTGAATGGCCAGAGCAGATGTCAAAGAAGATCGGAAGATTGAAAACATCAGAACATTGAATTTAAAAAAATGATGTTTTGTCATAGTAATGTCGATATTATGTCGCAAAATTATATAGTTCTGTCTTTCGACATTTTGTCGTTTCAATGTTTTGCCTTTCAATGTTTTGTGGGTCTCCCAAGCTGTAACAATAAAACCACCAATACACTACAGAATATTAACTTATGCACTTGCAAAAATGAAAACTGAGAAACCTGCCTAACAAAATATAAGAGTTTACCATATGAAAATACCGTGCGAGCAAGGATAAATTTTAATGATTTGATTGGAACAAGATACAAGAAACTTTATTTAAAGTCGGCATTCAATTTTAACATATCAAACATTAGCCATTAGGGCTATTTTACCGACAAACAAAGTGAAAGACTGTACAAGTATAAAACATATAACAAATCACAGGAAATTTGGGTTGGGCCCAAAAAAATAGGTGTGTTTACGGTTTCCCGACCGACCCTGTTTTATAGCTGCCGACCCTACCATTTTTCTCCGAAAATAAAAAAAAAACGAGACCATTTTCCAGTCCTGCTTGAGCGGTCCCGGATTTTAGTACCGGTGTAACGGTCAGTTTTTTCCCCAGTCAGTTTTTTCCCCGGGGAAAGAATGGGCCGGCCCATTCTTTCCCCGGGGAAAAAACTGACCGGTCAGTTTTTTCCCCCGGGGAAAGATTTGACTAGTCAGTTTTTTCCCCACCCAGTCAGTTTTTTCCCCCCATGTTATTTTTTCGGAAAAGGCTTGAAAATGATATATGTGTCATTGTGCAGTTAAATCAAATTAAATATCATTCTGAAATAGCTGTATTATAACTCTATCACCCTCAACACAGCACAAAAGTGCAGAGGGTGTAGAAGGATTTGATTATAAATGGTTAGCCTATTCAAAAAACAAACTGAGTATGTTCTTAATTCAAAATGGTTATTTGAATGGGTTAAAGGAAAATCTACCAAGTCTTTCCCCAACCCACTATTTGGAAGAATCAATTCACTAAGATAAAATACAAAGGTTGGAACACTTCGGAGGGAGATAACCAATAAAATTTTTGGTTTGAAAATTTGATTATCTCTTTGGAATGAGTCATTCATAAGTCTTCAGATACAGTAAAAGAATAACATTAACTGAAAGACTGAAAGATAAATAGAAAGAATGTAACATAAACCGAAAGATGAAACGATCAATAGAAGATCGAAAGATTAAGGAGGGGGGAAAGAATGGGCCGGCCCAGTCTTTCCCCACCCTACAATTACAAATAAACTTGTTGGTTTGAAAACTTGATTCTCTGCTTGGTATAAGTCAAGAGAGTTCAGATACAGCAAAAGAATAACATAATCAAAAAGTCTAGAGAATAAAAAAAAAGATCCCAACATTTTGGAGGGGGGAAAGAATGGGCCGGTCCAGTTTTTTCCCCCACCCCACAATGAAGAAGTACCAATTAACTTGTTGGTTGGTTTAAAAACTTGATCTCTCTTTGGAATAGGTCATTCAAAGTTGTTCAGATACAGTCAAAGAGTAACATAAACCGAAAGACTAAACAATAAATTAAAAGATCCAAGCATTATGGAGGGGGGGGGAAGAATGGGCCGGCCCAGTCTTTCCCCACCCAACAATGTAGAAGTACCAATAATCTTGTTGGATTGAAAACTTGATTCTCACTTTGGTATAGGTCTTTCATAAATGTTAAAATAGAGTGAAAAAGTAACACAAACCAAAAGACGAAATGATCAATAGAAGATCGAAAGATTTAGGAGGGGGGAAAGAATGGGCCGGCCCAGTCTTTCCCCACCCCACAATGTAGCAGTACAAATAAAATGTTTGGTTTGAAAACTTGATTCTCTCTTTGGAATCTGTCATTCATAAGTGTTAAGTTACAGCGAAAGAGTAACATAAACCGAAAGACTACAATTGTAACTGATCAATAGAAAGATCTGAAGATTTTGGAGGGGGGAAAGAATGGGCCGGCCCAGTCTTTCCCCACCAAACAATGTAGAAGTACCAATAATCTTGTTGGATTGAAAACTTGATTCTCACTTTGGTATAGTTCTTTCATAAATGTTAAAATAGAGTGAAAGAGTAACATAAACCGAAAGACGAAACGATCAATAGAAGATCAAAAGATTAAGGAGGGGGGGAAAGAATGGGCCGGCCCAGTCTTTCCCCACCCTACAATTACAAATAAAGTTGCTGGTTTGAAAACTTGATTCTCTGCTTGGTATAAGTCAAGAGAGTTCAGATACAGCAAAAGAATAACATAATCCAAAAGTCTAGAGGATAAATAGAAAGATCCCAACATTTTGGAGGGGGGAAAGAATGGGCCGGCCCAGTTTTTCCCCACCCCACAATCTAGAGGTACCAATTAACTTGTTGGTTTAAAAACTTGATCTCTCTTTGGAATAGGTCATTCAAAATTGTTCAGATACAGTCAAAGAGTAACATAAACCGAAAGACTAAACAATAAATTAAAAGATCCAAGCATTATGGAGGGGGGGGGGGGGGGAAGAATGGGCCGGCCCAGTCTTTCCCCACCCAACAATGTAGAAGTACCAATAATCTTGTTGGATTGAAAACTTGATTCTCACTTTGGTAAAGGTCTTTCATAAATGTTAAAATAGAGTGAAAAAGTTACACAAACCAAAAGACGAAATGATCAATAGAAGATCGAAAGATTTAGGAGGGGGGAAAGAATGGGCCAGCCCAGTCTTTCCCCAACCCACAATGTAGCAGTACAAATAAAATGTTTGGTTTGAAAACTTGATTCTCTCTTTGGAATCTGTCATTCATAAGTGTTAAGTTACAGCGAAAGAGTAACATAAACCGAAAGACTACAATTGTAACTGATCAATAGAAAGATCTGAAGATTTTGGAGGGGGGAAAGAATGGGCCGGCCCAGTCTTTCCCCACCAAACAATGTAGAAGTACCAATAATCTTGTTGGATTGAAAACTTGATTCTCACTTTGGTATAGTTCTTTCATAAATGTTTAAATAGAGTGAAAGAGTAACATAAACCGAAAGACGAAACGATCAATAGAAGATCGAAAGATTAAGGAGGGGGGAAAGAATGGGCCGGCCCAGTCTTTCCCCACCCTACAATTACAAATAAAGTTGCTGGTTTGAAAACTTGATTCTCTGCTTGGTATAAGTCAAGAGAGTTCAGATACAGCAAAAGAATAACATAATCAAAGAGTCTAGAGAATAAAAAAAAAGATCCCAACATTTTGGAGGGGGGAAAAAATGGGCCGGTCCAGTTTTTTCCCCCACCCCACAATGTAGAAGTACCAATTAACTTGTTGGTTTAAAAACTTGATCTCTCTTTGGAATAGGTCATTCAAAGTTGTTCAGATACAGTCAAAGAGTAACATAAACCGAAAGACTAAACAATAAATTAAAAGATCCAAGCATTATGGAGTGGGGGGGGGGGGGGGGAAGAATGGGCTGGCCCAGTCTTTCCCCACCCAACAATGTAGAAGTACCAATAATCTTGTTGGATTGAAAACTTGATTCTCACTTTGGTATAGGTCTTTCATAAATGTTAAAATAGAGTGAAAAAGTAACACAAACCAAAAGACGAAATGATCAATAGAAGATTGAAAGATTTAGGAGGGGGGGAAAGAATGGGCCGGCCCAGTCTTTCCCCACCCCACAATGTAGCAGTACAAATAAAATGTTTGGTTTGAAAACTTGATTCTCTCTTTGGAATCTGTCATTCATAAGTGTTAAGTTACAGCAAAAGAGTAACATAAACCGAAAGACTACAATTGTAACTGATCAATAGAAAGATCTGAAGATTTTGGAGGGGGGAAAGAATGGGCCGGCCCAGTCTTTCCCCACCAAACAATGTAGAAGTACCAATAATCTTGTTGGATTGAAAACTTGATTCTCACTTTGGTATAGTTCTTTCATAAATGTTAAAATAGAGTGAAAGAGTAACATAAACCGAAAGACGAAACGATCAATAGAAGATCAAAAGATTAAGGAGGGGGGAAAGAATGGGCCGGCCCAGTCTTTCCCCACCCTACAATTACAAATAAAGTTGCTGGTTTGAAAACTTGATTCTCTGCTTGGTATAAGTCAAGAGAGTTCAGATACAGCAAAAGAATAACATAATCCAAAAGTCTAGAGGATAAATAGAAAGATCCCAACATTTTGGAGGGGGGAAAGAATGGGCCGGCCCAGTTTTTCCCCACCCCACAATCTAGAGGTACCAATTAACTTGTTGGTTTAAAAACTTGATCTCTCTTTGGAATAGGTCATTCAAAATTGTTCAGATACAGTCAAAGAGTAACATAAACCGAAAGACTAAACAATAAATTGAAAGATCCAAGCATTATGGAGGGGGGGGGGGGAAAGAATGGGCCGGCCCAGTCTTTCCCCACCCAACAATGTAGAAGTACCAATAATCTTGTTGGATTGAAAACTTGATTCTCACTTTGGTATAGGTCTTTCATAAATGTTAAAATAGAGTGAAAGAGTAACATAAACCGAAAGACGAAACGATCAATAGAAGATCGAAAGATTAAGGAGGGGGGAAAGAATGGGCCGGCCCAGTCTTTCCCCACCCTACAATTACAAATAAACTTGTTGATTTGAAAACTTGTTTCTCTGCTCGGTATAAGTCAAGAGAGTTCAGATACAGCAAAAGAATAAGACGAAACGATCAATAGAAGATCGAAAGATTAAGGAGGGGGGAAAGAATGGGCCGGCCCAGTCTTTCCCCACCCTACAATTACAAATAAAGTTGCTGGTTTGAAAACTTGATTCTCTGCTTGGTATAAGTCAAGAGAGTTCAGATACAGCAAAAGAATAACATAATCAAAGAGTCTAGAGAATAAAAAAAAAGATTCCAACATTTTGAAGGGGGGAAAGAATGGGCCGTCCAAGTTTTTCCCCACCCCACAATGTAGAAGTACCAATTAACTTGTTGGTTTAAAAACTTGATCTCTCTTTGGAATAGGTCATTCAAAGTTGTTCAGATACAGTCAAAGAGTAACATAAACCGAAAGACTAAACAATAAATTGAAAGATCCAAGCATTATGGAGGGGGGGAAAGAATGGGCCGGCCCAGTCTTTCCCCACCCAACAATGTAGAAGTACCAATAATCTTGTTGGATTGAAAACTTGATTCGCATTTTTGGTATAGGTCTTTCATAAATGTTAAAATAGAGTGAAAGAGTAACATAAACCGAAAGACAAAACGATCAATAGAAGATCGAAAGATTAAGGAGGGGGGAAAGAATGGGCCGGCCCAGTCTTTCCCCACCCTACAATTACAAATAAACTTGTTGATTTGAAAACTTGTTTCTCTGCTTGGTATAAGTCAAAAGAGTTCAGATACAGCAAAAGAATAACATAATCCAAAAGTCTAGAGGACAAATAGAAAGATCCCAACATTTTGGAGGGGGGAAAGAATGGGCCGGCCCAGTTTTTCCCCACCCCACTATTGAGAAGGAACATGCAGTTAGCTAAATGCTTTCTTAACCAGAATTTCTCCTTAGGACAAGACAATCATGAGTGTTCAGATACAGTGCAAGAGTAGGTTAAACCTTAAGACTGAGAGATAAATAGAAAGGTTAGAAAATAATAAAGGGGGGAAAGAATGGGCCGGCCCAGTCTTTCCCCACCCCCTATTTAGAAGAAGCATTTGGCGGAATGCTCGTAACTTGAATTTCTCCTTGAGATATGTCAATCATGAGTGTTCAGATTCAGTGTAAGAGTAGTTTAAACCAAGGACTGACAGATAAATTGAATGGTTAGAACCCCAATGGAGGGGGGGAAAGAATGGGCCGGCCCAGTCTTTCCCCACCCCACTATTGAGAAGGAACATGCCGTTAACTAAATGCTTTCTTAACTTGAATTTCTCCTTAGGACAAGACAATCATGAGTGTTAAGATACAGTGCAAGAGTAGGTTAAACCTTAAGACTGAGAGATAAATAGAAAGGTTAGAAAATAATAGAGGGGGAAAGAATGGGCCGGCCCAGTCTTTCCCCATCCCCTATTTAGAAGAATCATTTGGCTGAATGCTTGTTACTTGAATTTCTCCTTGAGATATGTCAATCATGAGTGTTCAGATTCAGTGTAAGAGTAGTTTAAACCAAGGACTGACAGATAAATTGAAAGGTTAGAACCCCACTGGAGGGGGGGAAAGAATGGGCCGGCCCAGTCTTTTCCTACCCCACTTTTGAGAAGGAACATGCAGTTAGCTAAATGCTTTCTTAACTTGAATTTCTCCTTAGGACAAGACAATCATGAGTGTTCAGATACAGTGCAAGAATCATGAGTGTTCAGATACAGTGCAAGAGTAGGTTAAACCTAAAGACTGAGAGATGAATAGAAAGGTTAGAAAATAATAGAGGGGGGAAAGAATGGGCCGGCCCAGTCTTTCCCCGCCCCCTATTTAGAAGAACCAGTTAGCTAAACGGGTTTTAAAGTTGAAGATCTCTTTGACATGTCATTCGAAAGTATTACGATACAGTGAAAGAGTACAATAAACCAAAAGACTGATAGTAAAAGTGAATGGTCTGAACCCCTAGAAATCACAACCAAACAGCAATAAGTATGAGTACTTTTGAGTCCTATCGCTAATTTAATAGCAGCTTTTTAAATTTATACAAAGAAATAATAATTCCATTATGATTTTTGAAATTATTAGTGGGGGGGAAAAAACTGACTGGGTGGGGAAAGAATGGGCCGGCCTATTTTTTCCCCGGGGAAAGAATGGGCCGGCCCATTCTTTCCCCGGGGAAAAAACTGACTGGGGGGAAATTCCGGCCTGTTACACCGGTATTCAAATTTTTCGCTGTCTATTCTATTCGGTATGTAGTCAAACCTTTTACGGATACCTTCCGATTTTGTCAATCCAAGATGGCGACGTTCTCGTCGCTTTTCGTTTCAAACTAGAGGACCTGAAGGTCCTGAGGCGCTCACCTGATCTCTTTAATAATGTTAAAATAGGTCAAGGTCAACTACCACTTATATTAATAAAACATATTTTGTTTTACCATATATG
The DNA here is from genome assembly GCA_964019695.1 of Loripinus fragilis. Lineage (NCBI taxonomy): Eukaryota > Metazoa > Mollusca > Bivalvia > Lucinida > Lucinidae > Loripinus > Loripinus fragilis. The sequence goes on along the minus strand of CAXHUL010000022.1, from coordinate 586,525 downwards.
GGGGCTGCAGCCATTTCGATTAAGTGACCTAAAACAATCTTATGGATACTCCATCAACCAGCCCAGTGATTTCTGAGAAACCAATGTTTAGATAGGTATGTGCCAGTCCAAATGAGTGGCATTAGATAAAAGGTCACAGGTCAGATTAACATTTGGTACTTATATAAAACCATTGTCTCATAAGGTTAAACATTTTTGGAAAGCATTATGATTTGGGCTTAAACAGATATAGAAAAATGAACATTTCAAGATTTTTCCCATATAAATGCATTAGGAATCAAATTTGACCTTGCCATAAAGTGGGTCAAGGTCAAGCTGATTCATCATTTGTGCAAACCTGGTACAGACCACATCCTCAATGCTACATACCAAGTCCCAAGGCCATTGGTGTTTTGTTCCAGAGAAGAAGATATTAAAGGGGTTTTACCATATATGGGTGTGGTGGCCTTGACCTTTGAAACTTATTTATAGCTATTGTCTCATTAGGTTTGACATATCAAGTGAGAATAATGACTTTGACTTCAACAGTATTCAAAAAATCAACTTTTCAAAAAAATTCCCATTTAAATGCATGAGGAAGAAAATTTGACCTTGATGTTAAGTAGGTCAAGGTCAACTTAGGATCATCATTTGAACAAAATTGGTAGGCCCCACATCCCCAATGCTACATACCAAGTCCCAAGGTCATCGGCCTTCTGGTTCTGGAGAAGAAGATTTTTAAAGGGTTTTTACCATATATGGGCGTGGCGGCCATCTTGGTCATGTGACCAAAATATTTTGCATAAATTTTGGCTAACTTATCATAAGGATTCTCCATATGAAATTTGAATTCAATTTGGCCAATGGTTTGTGAGAAAACTATGTTTTACTATATTGATGGGACTCAATTATGAGTGACCTAAGCTGAAAGGTCAAAGGTCAACCTTGACCTTTGGAACTTATTTATAGCCATTGTCATATTAGGTTAAACATATCAAGTGAGAATAATGACTAAGGCTTCCACAGTTTTCAAAAAAATCAACTTTTCAGAAATTTGCCCATATAAATGCATTAGGAAGAAAATTTGACCTTGACGTTAAGTAGGTCAAGGTCAACCTAGGATCATCATTTGAACAAACTTGGTAGGCCCCACTACCCCAATGCTACATACCAAGTCTCAAGGTCATCGGCCTTCTGGTTCTGGAGAAGAAGATTTTTAAAGGGTTTTTACCATATATGGGCGTGGCGGCCATCTTGGTCATGTGACCAGGACCATTTGAGCAAACTTTTGTTCCCGCGTCCTATGAAATTTGAATTAAATTCACCCAGTGGTTTCAGAGAAGAAGATGTTTGAAATTGTGGACGGACGGACGGAGGGACGACAGACGACGGACGGACGCCGGAGTGACTGGTATACTATTAGCTCACCCATGAGCCTTCGGCTCAGGTGAGCTAAAAATGTGATCACCAAGATCAGAAAAGCTTTTTTGAAGCAACAAGTCATCAACAGATGACTTGAGATATTAAATGACAACCATCCATGCGATGACGTCTTTCTTCTATAGGTTTATTTCCCTCTTCTGTTGCTTGATGTTGTAAGTATCGGAAGAAAGAAAGAAAGTTAAACAAACGCATTTATCATTCAATGACTACTCTAACTCGCGCTTTATTATTATAAGAATGCCAGATATGTTCCTTTTGTTCAGTGTCTAAGGTAATGTAGGGGAAATCTGTGCTTTGGATTTTGTCTAAAATGAGCCAGCAAATCAGTTTGATTTTCAGTTTGAGAATGTTTTCTTGTTCTTTTCTCAATATTCTTTGGTCCAAGCTTGGATCATATAAAACAAAACAAACCAAGTAATTTGCATTAAATATCATTTATTTTTTCTTTCCAAACCTTGGTACTTCAATAGTGAAAAAAAATCGAGTGAAAAAAAATCGAGTGAAAAAAAATTGAGTGAAAAAAAAATCGAGTGAAAAAAATTGACCTGACCTACCTACCCTATTTCAAATTAAATAAAAACTTAAAAAAAAATAAAAAAGAAAATCGACCTACTGACCCTGTTTGAAATTTTCATCAAAAAGTAAACACACAAATTTTTTTTTTGGCCTTATTATCACAGAAATTTACATTGCTATAGCCAGGGATCAAGCTAGGGGGTGACTAGGGCGAAATAGGGGCCTAGGGGCCGAAATTTTGCCCTAAATGAGACCCAGGGAGAAGTGGGAGTCTCCCTAAATATATATGTATATATATTTTTTTTAGGGAGACTCATTTTCATTCTGTCACCACACAAATGCAAGCTGTGGTGACATTATCAGACAATCTACTACCACTGCTTCCATTAAATGGCAATAGTATGTGTAATGGCTTTTTTGCTTCTAAATTGACAGAAAATGCCGTAATTTTGCGCTATAACTTCTCCGTATCTGACTGTCACTTCTCCCTAATTTTCCTGCAGGGAGAAGCCACTTCTCCCTAAAATTCTGGGCCAGCTTGGTCCGTGTATAGTACAGATATATATGAATTAAGGTCACAAGGTTACTTTAGCTTTTAAAAAAGCTTAGAACCATCGTATGGCGTTTTACAGTTATTAAAGAAGAACTTTTATAGTGTTTTATTATTGCATTTGCTGAAGCCACCCTTTTCAGTGTTTCATGGGCTTCAAGTTCTGAGTATTTTTTCTTTTAGTTAACGATTTGTACATAGGTGATCCATTGGAAGCAAATAAAAGACAGGAAATATGCAAATTCCAGTAAGACTCTGCTCATGTTCATGACATGAACACACTGAATAATTGTAGAGTTAAATCCCCTCAGCAGTATGTATTAGGTCATTCAACCGTATTCCTCAATCGAAGTCAATGCACATAATGCCTGGGGGGCATATTGAAACTGACCCATCTACATCTAGATATTTCATCACATTTAGTCTAGAATATCCAAAGGGCCCATGTTTGATCGGGATTCTCGCTCACTGGTAAGGTCTCTAATTTAGAAGCAATCCAGTATCCAAAGTATATCAACATCGCTCGCGCAATGATGGAATTTTGTATGTAACTTGGTCGACGGGGAGTCTGAGAAAGAACTGTAAAAGACACCGCTGTTGGGGAGTTAACACCTGATCCATTTCCGCAACTCGCTAATGGAACAGGCCCGAATCGAACACGCGCCCAATGGAAGTTTACCAACGTATATCACCAGCGCTGATGCGCTGGTGAATAATGTAAGATAAAACCTTATAAAAATAAAATTTCATAAAACTGATAATTTTTCTATGGTCAAAATTACATATTATGAGCATTCTCTTAAACAGTGATACGTCATATCCCGCTCTGGATCATCGAGGCGCTTTACGCACTCGGTGAATACACAGGTAATTCTCCTTTATCCCAACGTATTTTGGTGAATTTATAACTTGCAATATCTTTAAAACTACACAAAATTTTGCGCTGAAATTTTCAATATCGATTAGAAATATGACTTTCTTTTGATACATAAAGTGTTTTTAAAATAATCGGACATATTTACGGACATATTATTGATTGAAATTTCGGGATTTTGAACCCTTTTTAATAAGCGTCTGGCATTATTTTCACCGAGTTTCTCAGTGGAGCTCTTCAGCGTGAGGTTACATAAAGCCTAAAAAACCGGGATGACTTAACAATAGAATGCAAAAGATCCTTCATTGCGAACTATCTAGGGGAAGAAATTTACAAAACGCGTAAAGGTGGGATAAACAGGACTCAAGAGACCCTGACCGCCATGATGCCTGGTTTCAAGGCTCTTAGACGAAGACGAAAACCTAGATAGGACGCAGATATTGGAGAGCCATTTTCTCCATTTAATTCTCACCCAAAACATTTGCTGTGGGTACTCAAAAGAACCGTCTCAATGAGACAGTCCCCCCCGAGCACCCACAACACATGCTTAATATTGGCGGGAGAAACATATGTTGCCAAATTTAATGCTGACCCCCCCCCCCTCTACCTACATGGAAATTCATGACACCCCGCCCCCTGTCAAGTACACCTCGGTGCCAGTCAGGTGCTTTATTACACATTATTGTGAGCAACATTTTAGAACAGTACAGTTCAAACGCTGAACTATTCGCTATCATCACGCAGTGACACATATCCGTTGTTTTCATTACCCCACCCACACTTGTAGAATGCCATTGCCTGCACCTTCTCCATTTTAAGAGCTCAATCAGTGCACTCATACATCAATATGGTAGGTATGGCAGCTGTAGGCAATTATGCACAAAAGTGCGACTTTCACTTATACCTGTGTGGCGACACTAGCTATTTTATAAACAGCTAAAGCTAACGTTTTGAGCTCAAGTTGAAGTTTGTTGTTTTCACATCCGTCACAGGAAAGCCCCAAACCACGTGATGCAATTTAAGTGACGTCACTTTGAAAGAGCGCCGCGTGTCCGAAAGAATTCGTCAAGTATTAGCATTTGAAAAAAAATCCGGTCGGGTATGACAGCCATGACCGCGCCGCGCTGCCGCGCCGAAATCTGCCACGCCAGAAATAAATTTTCCCTTTCCCGGAGCACTGAGAGGTGTAATTCCATATTTTTTCGCTCTATCATCTGCAAATAGTATTATTAACAATTGCGTATACAAAAATACATTATTTTTACCAAAATAATGATTTTAATGGCGATTTGACGTGTGTCAGGGGTATGAAAGCGGTGCACGACTTTTCGTCGAAAACCCTTTCGTCGAATACGACTGTAAGTCGAATACGACACTTGGTCGAAAAAAACGACCAAAAGCGACACTTGGTCGAATTTTTTTATGAAAGAAGTACGACACTTGGTCGAAAAAATTCGACTAAGTGTCGTACTTTGCTGTTTTGAATACAAAAGTATCGTACTTTTCTGTATTGAAGCAAATATAATATACCAAAGTCTGCTGTTTAGGCTTACTCAATTGGATACCCATTTGGAATGCGTTTCCCGTATTGCATGACGCGGCGCTAACAATAGCTTAAAGTCTGAGCTTGGTTTGATTATGAACTCAGAATCTGTCGTGATGAAGCGTAAACAAAGGTATTTAGATGAAGGGAGTGATATCAGCTCGACTTTTCACTTTTTGTATTTACTCTTGTACCGCAGATTAGTTCAATTTCTTATCAGTGTTGTTCTGAAGATGGCTGAAAACTTGCAAAAAAGACTGGAATTTTACATTAGTAATAGGGGTGCAAAGAACTAAGAACAGCTCATGGGCTTGTTGTAATAAAATCATAATGTTCTATTCAATTCAATTCACTTGCGTTAGTGGCATTTTACCGTATTTTTTTTAAACAGTCGATAACTGGAATATTCGTCCTGGGTGCATTTCAACTAGAAATTATGGCACGTATGATTTTAGTGGGTGTTTTAGGCATGCAATGGAATATATTAATAATAATAATGCACACACTCAATAGGCCCTTTTTCATGCGTTGTTACAGCTGGACAATTAACTGGTCAGTTAAACTTGTTCAAGGTCCGCTTGCATCATGATACAATCAAGGTACCATAATTAAATGAATAATATTCCTGATTTTGATCAATTATAAAACCAAACAAGCTCATTAAAGATGTACACATGCCTTTAATCTGACCAATTAGTGCTGAAAGAATTTTTAACAAGAAGTTTGTGAACTTCAATGAGCTCGACAGGCACCTTTATTTATTTATTTATTTATTTATTTATTCATTTATTTATTTATTCAGTCATTTAAGCATAGCCAATGCGAGGATGCGTTGGCTGGTCTGCGCCTTTGTTTTCGCAAACCCCAACAACATTAGCAACATTAGCAACGGTTTTACGTCATATGTTTCACAGTGTGGGCCAAGACGAGTCTGCACATATGCACAGCCTCGCCACAGCCTCTACTGCTGGTTTATACAAGATGATAAACTTTGTATATTGACCACGTCGCTCATCAAATGAAACTAGCTAGAATATGGTTTTATTACAAGATAAATAACGTTCGTACATCATAAATTTGTTCACAGTGAAGGCTCAGACGAGTTTGCGCATACGCACAGTCTCGCCAGGGCCTTTACTGCTTGTTTACTGAATGTGATGTATTTGATGCCAGCAAACACGACGATTACCTGCACAAATACAGGATTTTTTTTATTATTTAACTGAACTCTATTTTTTCTGAGTCCTATGTGCGCTCCATGTCTTGTAATGCGATAGAAACCATATGCTTATTTCTATAGAAACACATACAACTTAAGATTTTCAGGACTAATTGCTCCTCTGACAAAAATTCCTGGATCCGCGCGTGATTAGCTACATTGCAAATTGAGCATGCCGAGTTGGCCAAAGTTCACAATTTAGCCTGTTCATGAGACTGATATTTAATGAACTGGATGGTAATTTTTGGCAGATATTAAGATTTTGAAGAAGATTTTAGTTATTTTAAAAGCTCCTGAATATTGAACCGTTCGTTTTTTTGAGGGAGTTTCTGAAACGCTAAATTTATAAACGACTGTCTCCACTTGTATCAAACAATGTGTAAGCAATTTTTTAAAGATGGTTTGCAAAAAGAATTTCGATACGTATTATATTTCATTGTCTAGCAACGAAGCTCGATGGAAATTCTATTTTTGACAATTATTGACAGATCGTGTTATGGTATAGAGAAAATAGTCAAATTAAAAGCAATTACTAAACACAATGAAGCACTCATAAATATGATATTTATGCAATAGTTTCAATTCTGGAATGAACCATTATACTTTTGTTGGTGATTTTTGTTTTGGGAAAATTGCCTTATCCTCACTGTTTTCTGTGGAATAAAATTCAAATGCCTAAATTAAAGTTGTTGCATTTAGTAAAAATGGATGTATGCATTTTATTTGCAACAAATGCACAAATTGATGCCGCTCACTTTTGTAATGTGTTTTAACAGCTACGCTTTATTCCAGCATGAACGCATGGCATAAGATCGCGCTCTTTCTTTGCATAGCAAAATTAGCCTTTACTTTGTATGATCATGTTTTGTATATTCTGAGGCAGGATAGTTCAGATATGCCAAATTTGACTGTCGTACATCAACTTAATTAAAAGATATGTATCAGCTCTCATTTATTTTTGAATTACCCTCGTATTTAACTTGAATTTGGGGAGAAAAAGAGATTATTTTAGTGCTATCATAGGCCAGCTCTTAAACCATTACCCCCAGGTCTATACACGAGGCTACTAGCTTTAAAAGTTTCAAGATATCTTTATTACAAGATATCTTCATTTATGTCCAACTTTGCAAAGGGAAAATACTCGGAAAATGCAAAGGGCAATAATCGAAAAAATAGAATAACATTTTTTTTAAATCTTCACTAGGTTATCTACTCATTATCCTCTATCAGCTATTCAAGTTTGTTCAAGCTCCTAGCTGTAAGGGTATTTGAGATATCAAGTTTTCTATGTTCAAATTTGCAAAGGATTTTTTTTTAATTTTCACCAGGTAATCTACTCATTTCTTCTATCAGCTGACCAAGTTTGGAGCTCCTAGCTGTGATAGTTTTTGAGATATCTTAATTACAAAAGTTCATAATGGCCCCTAAAAAGAGCATTTATCTACAAAGGGAGATAATCCAGACTTAATAAATTACGGGTCACTTGTATTTTGATGAGAAATCCATCTATAAAATTTCAAAACCCTATCTTAAATTTTGAACCGACTGACGTACGGACAAGCTTATTTAAATATGCCTCTTCAACTTTTCCAAAGTTGTGGCAATAATGAAATTTCACGTTTGTACATTTACCTAAATTACTTGTCATATCCACTTTATTGTAACCTTTTTTTATAATCAAACGGAGTAAACCCTGATCAGGCAGCTCTGACAAGAGCTGCTGATTTGTGTCTGCCCTGATTGAAAA
>CAXHUL010000022.1:549600-578631 GCA_964019695.1 Loripinus fragilis | reverse complement strand
ACACTAACGCAAGTGGCACGACAGGGGGTAACCCTAAAATGCGAAAAGGACTCCTTTTCGCGTAAAGGACTCCTTTTCGCGAAAAGGACTTTTATTTTTGCGAAAAGGACTTTTATTATGGCTAAAACTATTTATAAGGATTATTTTTGATCTTTAATGTTATAAAACTGAAGTTAGACGATATTAATCTATCAATATATGCAGTAGAAATCGTTTTTGAAACGATATTTCACGGAAATGGCAGCAATATTATTTACGAAAAGAGTTTCATTATTAAGAAAAGGACTTTGTATAGATCTATTTTTTATTTATTTATTTATTTATTTATTTATTTATTTATTTATTCACTTATTTATTTATTTATTTATTTATTTATTTATTTATTTATTTATTTGATTTGAATAATAGTAAGCAAGCAGATATCTAGTGTTCAAAAATGTAACCCTAAAAAGCACCTGTGTACGATACATTATATAGCCTTGCGAAAAGGACTGTCGATACCGTCTGAGACCATGTCCGTTTGCATGCTATTATTTTTATGGAATACAGTAGAAAATAGTATTGTCTGAATAAATCAAACCTCCAGATGTCGAATATTGAGTATTTGAGACAATTGCACCGTAAAAAGTTGAATTTGAAAAGGACTCAATTCCGCGTAAAGGAGTTTTATTCTTACGAAAAGGACCTCGTTTTTGGTGCGTAAAGGACTTGATCTTCATATATTACGTTCACGAAAAGAGTCTGGACTTTGGACGATTTATAATGCCTGGTAATAAATTACTTTCCTGAGTTATATTTATAAATGATTTAAATTGGTAAGCATTTTGCGAAAATGAAGCATAAGCACATCGAGGTATTGATAAGTTTGGCATAGTGGAGCACCAAAGACTCTGACGAACCTGCACAACGGCGTAGGCCCAGAAGATTGGTGTTGTTGATTTTATACGCGCCTTTTTGAAAGAAAATATATCACTATTTAGGAAAGCTTTAAATTACCGAAATGCAACTGTGCGTCAATAATCATGCATGATTATTGTTATGGTGTCTTTGTTTGAGTCGATATTTTACGTCCCATCAACAATCTTTCAGTAATAAAGGGACAGGTCTTCCTGGGCTGAACCAGTACTGAGCTAGGTTTAATGTTCTTGCTCAAGACACAACACAGTGACGTCGGTGAGGTTCGAACTAGCGGCCCTCGGTCTGATGATGTCTTTATAAAATTAGGGATTAGATATAGGTAAATATAGCAAAAGACAGATAAAATAGGCCAAATTATATGTTTTATTGAAGCAAGAACGGCATTAGTACGGTCCCTACTGAAGTCAGGACCGCTTTTAAAACCATTAAATCACATTTAAGGTTCTTTTTCTTTCTTGTTCCGACTTGTCTGCATTCCCCGGACCCCCCTAGCATGGCTTCTCGCCTTTTGTGCACGCAGGAAAATAGTAAAATATGGTGAAAAAGAGTTGTATTTTTTTGGCATGTTTAAAGGAAGCCCATTTCTATCCCGCTTTAAAGCAGTGAGGGTTCTATAGCGAGAATGTGTCCATGCACAGACTCATATGAGCCTTCGCTGCTCGAGAGGATAAGTGTTATATTTTGTGTGCTCAAAAGAAACGTCTCATTGAGACGGTTCTTTTGAGTACCCGCAATATAAGTTTTGGTTGAGAAATAAGAAAAATATTTTTCGATACGCACTCTGTTCAAATGTCGTCTGCTGATAGCATTTATAATACATTTGAGCCCAGATAAAATGTCGGGCCTGATCTAGATAACTCATGTTTGACACAAGCACAGCAACGGACGATGAAATAGTAGTCAACTACCAAACAAGCCGCTCTTTTCATCCCTTACATGTCTTATATACCTCGTTAGGTTAATATGTTAATTGGTCATGTTTATTGTCAATGTGTCAAAGAATGTGATAAGCTATTCTAATCCATTTATTCTGATTGATTTTGAACAGATGGACTTTAATTGGGGACACGCGTGCGATATGATAAAATGGAAATTAACCATGAAAAGATTGCACAGCTAGCTAGTAGGGCTAGACACATAAAATATTTTCTTCAAATGCATGTACATGCCGCCAGTAGTGAACGCTCTTGCGAGAATGCGCATTTGTACAGGATCGACTTAGCATTCGCTGCTCGCATGTATGTAAGCTCTATTGATTTAAACAGGCTCGTCCTCAAATATTCGTTTAGCTTCTTGCATCTTTTAATTGTGATTGCTGATAACACTCAGAATGGATTATGTTTGCGGAGTGTCCGAGTCTTAATACGACTTTGAATTGTCGTGGATACAGCGTAGCTCTGACACTGTGTGCATGGTGATTGAAAATTCGTTTAGCTACTTGCATCTTCTGGTCCGTTTTAATTGTGATTGGTGGTAACACTCAGAATGGTTATATTGCAGGGGGTACGAGACTTAAAACAACTTTAAATTGTCGTGGATACAGCATGCCTGACGCTGTATGCATGGTAATTGAAGATTCGTGTTATTAAACTTGGCCTATTTTATTTGACTTTAACTATATTATAACCTATATCTAATCCTAATTTTACAAAGACATCATAACAGTAATCATGCATTATTGACGCGCAGTTGCATTTGGTAATTTAAAACTTTCTGAAATAGTGACATATTTTCCTTCTGTAATAAGTATTTAACCTAAAAAAAGGAGCGTATAAAATCAAAATCAACCATCTTTTGGGCATGCGCCGTTGAGCAGGTTCGTCAGAGTCTTTGTTGTTCTACTATGCCAAACGTACCAATATCTCGATGTGCTCTAGTTGTGCTTCATTTTCCCAAAAAGCTAACCTATTAAGATCATCTATAAATATAAGAAGCTCTTTTCGTGAACGTAATGTATGAAGATCAAGTCCTTTGCGCAAAGCCGAAAAACGAGGTCCTTTTCGTAAGAATAAAAGTCCTTTACGCGGAATTGAGCCCTTTTCAAATTCATTTTTATGGTGCAATTGTCTTAAATACTCAATATTCGACATCTGGAGGTTTGATTTATTCAGACAATACTAATTTCTACAGTATTTTTTTTAAAAATAATAGCATGCAAACGGACATGGATATTCAAACATAGTCTCAGACGGTATCGATAGAAATACAGAAGTCCTTTTCGCAAAGCTAAGTAATGTATCGTACACAGGTGCTTTTTCGGATTTTATTATTTTTTGAACACTAGATATCTGCTTGCTTACCATTATTAAAATTAAATAAATAAATACTTAAATAAATAAATAATTTTAAAAAAAGAGATCAGATACAAAGTCCTTTTCTTAATAATGAAACTCATTTTCGCAAGTCACTACTTCTGCCATTTCCGTGAAATATCATTTCAAAAACGATTTCTATTGCATAATATTGATAGACCAATATAGTTTATACTTCAGTTTTATAATATTAAATATCAAATATAACCCTAATAAATAGTTTTAGCCGTAATAAAAGTCCTTTTCGCAAAAATAAAAGTCCTTTTCGCGAAAAGGAGTCCTTTACGCGAAAAGGAGTCCTTTACGCATTTTAGGGTCACCGCACGACAGGCGCAGCAGGGGCTTTCATACCCCTGACACATGTAAAATCGCCATTAAAATCATTATTTCGGGAAAACTAATGTATTTTATTATTGGCAGTTGTTAATCATACTATTAGCAGATGATAGAACGAAAAAAATATGGAATTACACCTCTTTGTGAATCGGGAAAGGGAAAATTTATTTCTGGCGCGGCAGATTTCGGCGCGGCAGCGCGGCGCGGTCATATCTTTCATACCCGACCAAAAAATCCTGAGTACAGAGGGTGTCGCTTCTCGAGGAAGGGTCCCATACCGATATACTGGAATGCCCTCAACTTTGAGGGTTATCACCAGTGGAGTGCAAGAAGAGTTATAGTAGAGGAAGTTTAAAAAAGTTGAATAATAGAAGTATGATTGCATAATTGGGCCCCATTGCTTTGTGTCCTTTCTAGTTTTGCAAACATCTTGGTGGGGAAGAGAGAGCTGGTTGCTTTACTTTGTTTGTATACCTGGTGTCTTGTGATTGCTATTGATCGGTTGCTTTTCCTCATGGTGACGTGGGTTGGTCTGCAATATGCAATTGTGGTAATTTCTGTTAATGCTCACTTGCTTTTGTGTGACTTTTCCTTAAGGTGCTAAGGGTTGGTCTGCAGTGTATGATTGCGGCATTTTCTTGTCAAACTCACTTGTTTTTTCATGGACAACTGATATAGTTGGTCAATTATCCACATTCTTCCAAATGAAACAGTTTGTTCCCAGGTATTTAGGGTATTAGTCAGGCATTTTATGGTTTAAGGTAAGGTTTTTAGGACTATTATTATAAAAAGTTAGGTTCGATGTTTTGATTTAGGTATTTTAAGGATGACCTATACTTTTGTGTTGGTCGAGCCAATGTTGTTTTGGCCAAGCTGGTAAGTGGCTGATTTTTGCAAGGAACCAAAAATAGTAAGTAAGTATGATCAGGAAATACCACAATCACAAACCGCAGACAACCCCATGGCACCGCGAGGAAGAGCCGCTCAACCATCACAAGACACTAGGAAGACAAATTAAGCAAAGCAACCAGCTCTCTCTTCCCCATCAAGATGATTGCAATACTAGAATGGACATAAAGTAACGTACAACAAAACATAGAACAATTACAGATTCCCACAATGGTAGAAAACAACAAACAAAGAGTCAACAGCAACAGAACCACCGCCTTAGAACAGACAGCAGCCTAAGCCACCGGGGGGCTTAAATACATTTTACTGGTACCAAATCTTCGCCCTAGATTCTGCTGTTGTTGAAGTACAAGAAATGTTCAGCTCGCATGGAGGCCTTCTAACTAATGAAATGTATCATCATGGAGAAACACTCTAATCAAATTAACACACCATGATGAAACAAAGAAAGGGGATCATGACTCACAGATAGTCAGAGCTAAAGAAAACCTCAAGTTGATCCACAGTGGGTCCAGCTACAGATAAGCATCAGGCACCAACCCACCGATTAAAGCTAAATACGTCAGAGCCGTCATAGAGTCTGAGGCCTGACCCACCGCCGTGCAATTAAAGAGGAAACCATAGCTATAAACCGTGATTGGGTTTAAAACCAGGCATGCAGACTTTCGCATGATATCCAAGTTATATCCAACCCTTATATAACGTTTTACAATCTTTTTGAATTGATCACTAAAATTAGATTTTCCAACAATTCGTTTGAATTTATAAACTAAATCACCATAAAATATAGATTCTGATATGGCAGAAGAGTTTTTAACCCAATGTTATATTTAACAATTAACTCTGAGTGTCTGTGGTAGAATTTAGAAAATGCTTTTCGAATTTTATGAAATCTATAACCTTGTTTTAATAACTAAGCAGTTAAAAATAAGTTTCTGTTGTTAAAGTCATCAACATTAGAACACACTCTAGCAAAACGAATATGCTGAGAAATATATGCACCATAGGAAGGGGAGCGAGGAACATCTCCATCAAGAAATGGGAAATTTCCTATTTCAAAATTAAAATCATCCCGTTTATCATAATTTTAGAAGAAGCTATGCCATTTGTTATTGACAAGTTCAAGTCCAAACACGGAGCTTCAGTGTTGGAAGAATTAGTCTTATTTAACTGAAGTGCAGTAGGATATATCTGACCTGCCATTTGTTCAAAATACGGATTATCAATATTAAGTAAGTCATCTAAATGTCTGGAGGTGGAGTTAAAAGCTTCAATTATATCAGTTTGATTATTGTCTGACAGAGACAACATAAAGGCGTTCTCATAACAAAACAAAAACAAATCTGCAACAAGAGGAGCACAATTAGTACCCATTGGAATATTTACAATTTGTCTTTATAATTTCGAGCCAAATTTAATAAATATATTGTCCAAAAGATAATGGAGAGCATCACACATTTTCTGACATGACAACAATTTATATCGTTTAGGTTGTTCAGAAGTAAAAAATGCATTTTTGTCATTACCAGCCAAATAAAGTCAGCCCTCTCAGTTAAATGTTTGTTCAGATAATTCTGTGAGTTCTTCTTTGATTATATTATGAGGCAATGTAGTATAGAGAGTAGAGAAATCATATGTAGACAAACCAGATGCTAGAAAACCTCTAGACTTCAATTTATTAAGAATTTCACCTGAATTTTTAACAGACCAAAATAAATTTTTACCATTTCTTTCATAAACTGTTGTGCAATATTTAATGACATGGTTTTTAATCACAGTGAGGCAAGATGTCAAAAGAGCGGACAACTCAGTAGTTGTACATGCACTAGAATTAGCAATAAAACGCGACTTATAGGGCCGTTTATGAAGTTTAGGTAACCAGTATAACGTAGGAAGCTTGCTATGGTCCTCATTAACAAACAACCCAAACCTAGCCGCCATATGGCATCGATGCCTATCAACGATAGACGTCTCATCAAGCCTGTTGTGCTCAATTGTTTTTTTGCAGTGCTAAGTTCTTACTTTAGGGTGTAAATATAGTACCTTTTTCAAACGACCACAACATTGTTAGCAGCCTTATCTGCGGGGGCCAAAACAAACCTCCTATGGAATTCCTGGATCCCTTTCTTCAAATGTCTAAAAGTGAATTTAGAATGGGCATAAAGTAACGTACAACAAAACATACAACAATTAAGACTCCAACAACGGGAGTAACAATCAACAACGAATCAACAACAACAGAACCACCACCTTAGAACGGACAGCAGCCTTAGTCACCGTGGGGCTTAAATGCATTTTACTGGTACCAAATCTTCGCGCTAGATTCTGCTATAGTTGAGGTACAAAAAAATTTCAGCCTGCATGGAGGCTTTCTAAGTATTACAATGTAAGAAAGAAGGCAAGGTTCATCCTTCATGTAAGAGATCACGAAAATTCAGAGAAGGGTGGGTGGATGGGAGTATACATTTTATATCAAAAGAATGCATTATTTCCCCAAAATTTCTTCAAAAGGCTTTGGTCTGGCTAAGTGATTTAGACGGTGAATTGCGGTAAATTTCTGCAACACACTCTTAGTAATTTTGACGGTAGATTGCGGTGAATTTCATCAAGGGATAAGGTCTGAGAAAATTGGAAGGTGTATCGCGGTGAATTTCTACAACACACTCTTAGTAATTGTGACGGTGAATTGCAGTGAATTTCTGCACACACTCTTAGTAATTGTGACGGTGAATTGCGGTGAATTTCTTAAACACACTCTTAGTAATTGTGACGGTGAATTGCGGTGAATTTCTACACATACTCTTAGTAATTGTGACGGTGAATTGGGGTGAATTTCTTAAACACACTCTTAGTAATTATGATGGTAGATTGCGGTGAATTTAATCAAGGGATTAGGTCTGAGAAAATTGGACGGTGAATTACGGTGAATTTCTATAACACAATCTTAGTAATTGTGACGGTGAATTGCGGTGAATTTCTTAAACACACTCTTAGTAATTGTGACGGTGAATTGCGGTGAATTTCTAAAACACACTCTTAGTAATTGTGATGGTGAATTTCTAAAACACACTCTTAGTAATTGTGACGGTGAATTGCGGTGAATTTCTACAACACACTCTTAGTAATTTGAAGGTAGATTACGGTGAATTTAATCAAGGGCTTAGGTCGGATTGGCTAATTGCAGCAGATTTTATCAAGTCATTAGGTCCAGATAAAGACAGTAGATTGTGATAGATTTCATCAAAGCTTTATATAGGCCACTTGGTCCCCTTCTGTGGCCTAATGGTGTTACCATCTTTGTGCTGGCACAATGGAGGTGTGTTTTTTTTTAGCTTTTATCCAGTATTGACATAGCTGGTACTGTAGTGACAAACTGCTCAGGCTAATACAGGTAACTTGAAAATGCACTTGTGATAATCCTACACTAGTGCGGAGCAAAAGGGGGCCCAAAATGCCCCTGATAGATCAGGGCTGCAAACCCCTATGACAAAGCTATCTTGGTGGTGGCCCTTTGGTGCAGCCATCTTTGCAGTGGCACAATGGAGGATTTTTTTTTGCTTTAATCTGTCAATGACAAAGCTGGTGTTGTAGTAGCAAACTGCTCAGGCTTAAGACAGGTAAAGTATTGATGTTAATCCTACACTAGTGCAGAGCCTGAGGGGGCCAAAAGGACCCCTGATAGATCAGGGCATCAGGCCCCTGTAACAATGCTATCTAGGTGGTGGACCTTTGGTGTAGCCATTTTGCAGTGGCACAATGGAGGGTTTTTTTTTTATCTTTAATCTGTCATTGACAGAGCTGGTGTTGTAGTGGCAAACTGCTCTAGCTAAGACAGCTAACTTGAAAAAAGTACTGATGATAACCCTATACAAGTGCGGAGCCAGAAAGCTGGTGTTTTAGTGGCAAACTGCTCAGGCTAAGACAGGTTACTTGTAAAAGCACTGATGTTAATCCTACACTAGTGCCGAGCCAGAGGGGGCCCAAAGGGCCCCTGATAGAACAGGGCCGCAGGCCCCTGTGACAAAGCTATATAGGCCGTGGCCCTTTGGAGTAGCCATCTTTGCGGTGGCACAATGTAGGATTTTTTTTTAGCTTTAATCCGTCATTGACAAAGCTGGTGTTTTAGTGGCAAACTGCTCAGGCTAAGACAGGTTACTTGTAAAAGTACTGATGTTAATCCTACACTAGTGTCGAGCCAGAGGGGGCCCGAAGGGCCCCTGATAGAACAGGGCCGCAGGCCCCTGTGACAAAGCTATCTAGGCGGTTGCTATTTGGTGTAGCCATCTTTGCCGTGGCACAATGGAGGATTTTTTTTCACCTTTATAGGTCATTGACATAGCTGGTGTTGTAGTGGCAAACTGCTCAGGCTAAGACAGGTAACTTGAAAAAGTATTGATGTTGATCATACTCTCGTGCGGAGCCAGAGGGGCCCAAAATGCCCCTGATAGATTAGGGCTGCAAACCCCTATGACAAAGCTATCTAGGTGGTGGCCCTTTGGTGCAGCCATCTTTGCAATGGCACAATGGAGGATTTTTTTTTTGCTTTAATCCGTCAACGACAAAGCTGGTGTTGTAGTGGCAAACTGCTCAGGTTTAAGACAACTAACTTGAAAAAGTATTGATGTTAATCCTACTCTAGTGCAGAGCCAGAGGGGGCCGAAAAGGCCCCTGATAGATAAGGGCATCAGGCCCCTTTGACAAAGCTATCTAGGTGGTGGCCCTTTGGTGTAGCCATTTTGCAGTGGCACAATGGAGGGATTTTTTATCTTTAATTTGTCATTGACAGAGCTGGTGTTGTAGTGGCAAACTGCTCTGGCTAAGACAGCTAACTTGAAATAGTACTGATGATAACCCTATACTAGTGCGGAGCCAGAGGGGGCCCAAAGGGCCCCTGATAGACCAGGGCTGCAGGCTCCTTTGACAAAGCTATCTAGGCGGTGGCCCTTTGGAGTAGCCATCTTTGCGGTGGCACAATGGAGGATTTTTTTAGCTTTAATCCGTCATTGACAAAGCTGGTGTTTTAGTGGCAAACTGCTCAGGCTAAGACAGGTAACTTGTAAAAGTACTGATGTTAATCCTACACTAGTGGGGAGCCAGAGGGGGCCTGAAGGGCCCCTGATAGAACAGGGCCGCAGGCCCCTGTGACAAAGCTATCTAGGCGGTGGCTATTTGGTGTAGCCATCTTTGCCGTGGCATAATGGAGGATTTTTTTCAGCTTTAATCGGTCATTGACATAGCTGGTGTTGTAGTGGCAAACTGCTCAGGCTTAAGACAGGTAACTTGAAAAAGTATTGATGTTAATTCTACACTAGTGCAGAGCCAGGGGGGCTGAAAGGGCCCCTGATAGATCAGGGCATCAGACCCCTGTGACAAAGCTATCTAGGTATTGGCCCTTTGGTGTTGCCATTTTGCAGTGGCACAATGGAGGGATTTTTTATCTTTAATCTGTCATGACAGAGCTGGTGTTGTAGTGGCAAACTGCTCAGGGTAAGAAAGCTAACTTGAAAAAGTACTGATGATAACCCTATACTTGTGCTGAGCCAGAGGGGGCCAAAGGGTTCCTGATAGATCAGGGCCGCAGGTCCCTGTGACAAAGCTATCTAGGCGGTGGCCCTTTGGAGTAGCCATCTTTGCGGTGGCACAATTTAGGATTTTTTTTAGCTTTAATCCGTCATTGACAAAGCTGGTGTTTTAGTGGCAAACTGCTCAGGCTAAGACAGGTAACTTGTAAAAGTACTGATGTTAGACCTACACTAGTGCCGAGCCAGAGGGGGCCAGAAGGGCCCCTGATAGAACAGGGCCGCAGGCCCCTGTGACAAAGCTATCTAGACGGTGGCTATTTGGTGTAGCCATCTTTGGTGTAGCACAATGGAGGATTTTTTTTCAGCTTTAATCGGTCATTGACATAGCTGGTGTTGTATTGGCAAACTGCTCAGGCTAAGACATGTAATTTGAAAAAGTATCGATGTTAATCCTACTCTAGTGCGGAGCCAGAGGGGGCCCAAAGGGGCCCTAATAGATCAGGGCTGCAGGCCCCTGTGACAAAGCTATCTAGGCAGTGGCCCTAAGACAGGTAACTTGAAAAAGTATTGATGTTAATCCTACTCTAGTGCGGAGCCAGAGGGGGCCCAAAATGCCCCTGATAGATCAGGGCTGTTAACCCCTATGACAAAGCTATCTAGGTGGTGGCCCTTTGGTGAAGCCAACTTTGCGTTGGCACAAAAGAGGAATTTTTTAGCTTTTATCCATCAATCACAAAGCTGGTATTGTAGTGGCAAACTGCTCAGGCTAAGACAGGTAACTTGAAAAAGTACTTATGTAGAAATTCACCGTCACAATTTCTTAGAGATTGTTGTAGAAATTCACTGCAGTTAACATTCTCGCCAGACCTGACGATACCTCATCTAGATCTCTCGCATTTCGCCCTTTGCATCATGGGTAACTAGCGATATTTGGCTAGTCCCGTTCAATTCTCGCACTCCGATAGTGACAGAATTTATTGTTAAAAATAGCAAAAAGTTAAATTTTTGACAGTTTATCATTTCTCTTTTAGTCGATATTTTCTGGATGTAAAGCCTTGAGTCATGCAAGCAGTGATCGCATAATATATTTTTAATAAAAATGGCGGCTCAATCCCAGTGTGCACCGAGCGAAAAGCGACAGGTGAGTATGTGCTAGCATGCTTCCTGTCCGCGACAATGCTGCAGTTAACCATCAGATTTACTTATAGTGTTTTGTAGAAATTCACCGCAATTCACCGTCAGATTACTAAGAGAGTGTTGCAGAAATTGACCGCAATGCACCGTCACATTTAGAGTGATATTCAGCGTTCAATTTTCTCAGACCTAGTGCCTTGATTAAATTCACCGCAAATTCACCGTCACAATTTCTAAGAGTGCTTTTTTAGAAATTCGCCGTTATTCACCGTCAAAATTACTTAGAGTGTGTTGCAGAAATTCACCGCAATTCACCGTCACAATTACTTATAGTATGTTGCAGAAATTCACCGCAATTCACCGTCACAATTACTCAGAGAGTGTTGTAGAAATTCACCGCAATTAACCGTCACATTTACTTATAGTGTGTTGTAGAAATTCACCACAATTCACCGTCACAATTACTAAGAGGATGTTGCAGAAATTCACCTCAATTCATCCTCACAATTACTAAGAGAGTGTTGCAGACATTCACCATCACATTTAGAGTGTGTTGTAGAAATTCACCGCAATTCACCGTTCAATTTTCTCAGACCTAGTGCCTTGATTAAATTCACCTTAATTCACCGTCACAATTTCTAAGAGTGTGGTCTACAAATTCATTGCAATTCACCATCACAGTTACTAAGAGAGGGTTGTAGAAATTCACCTTAATTCACCGTCACAATTACTAAGAGTGTGGTCTACAAATACACCGCAATTCACCGTCACAGTTACTAGGAGAGTGTTGTAGAAATTCACCTTAATTCACCGTCACAATTACTAAAAGTGTGGTCTACAAATTCACCCCAATTCACCGTCACAGTTACTAGGAGAGTGTTGTAGAAATTCACCGTAATTCACCGTCACAATTACTAACAGTGTGTTCTGGAACTCCACCGCTATTCACCGTCACAATTACTTATTGTGTTTTAGAAATTCACAGCAATTAACCGTCACAATTACTAAGAGAGTGTTGTAGAAATTCACCGCAATTAACCGTCACATTTACTTATAGTGTGTTGTAGAAATTCACCGCACATCACCGTCACAATTACTAAGAGAGTGTTGCAGCAATTCACCGCAATTCACTGTCACATTTACTTAGAGTATGTTGTTGAAATTCACCACAATTCACCGTCACAATAACTAGGAGTGTGTTGTAGAAATTCACCGCAATTCACCGCCACAATTTTCTCAGACCTAATCCCTTGAATAAATTCACCGCAATTCACTAAGATAGTGTTGTAGATATTCACCGCAATCCACCTTTACAATTTTCTTAGACCTTACCCCTTGAATAAGTTCACCGCAATTCACCGTCACAATTACTTTGAGTGTGTTGTAGATATGCTGTCTACTGTGAATGTACTGACATGAGCTATTTATATTTTTTATTTTCGTGATCTCTTACATGAAGGATGAGCCGAAGGCAAAGATCAGGAATCGATACAATCAAGCACCACATCTGACCCAGGATACCAATGGGAAAGTGACAACGTCACAATTAGACATCACAAACGAAAGTCAAGAGGTCAGCCCTTTCCCAGCAGGTGACCACAAGGCATCAACAAACAGACGAGCATGAAAGCATAACAAAACAAGACAGAAATAACATTTGAACACACATTTATCATTATAACACACTCTTGCAAAAAGAATAATCTGAGAAAACCTGGCAGAGCAGAGAAGGCTCAGACGCAAGAACATTCATTGCTCGCACATCTAAAGTCTAAAAATTTATTACCTTTCCGAAGATTAGACTACAACAAACTCTATTTCCACAGGGGCAGAACGTGATTTGTGACATCATGGTATCAACATTGTGGGTTGGGCCATTTTTTTAGCTTGTCTCCACTTTGTTGTTATATTTTACGTCAGCTCTACGTCTATTTAAGAGTAAGCAAGAAATGCTTAGTGCACGAGTCGTACTTCGACACAAAGTATACTATTGCATGACAGTTGACACAATGACAGAGTTAAAATTGTGTGTTGTCACAAAGTGAAAATATTTATATAAACTAAGCTGTGGGCTGGCTCATGAAATTATTGCTTGCTTTTGCAATGTTTGTGTTACAGAAAAACAAAACAAAAGCCTTAACATATGCGAAGACAGTTACCAAGATGGCTACGCACATACTGCAGCAAATATGACGTCAAGAGTCACGTGTTCCCTAACCCTGATATCTATAACTTTGATAAGTAGATTTAGATTCCACGAAATTATGACTTAACCCTTTAAGTGCCATCCAAAAACTGCATCCAAGTGCCATGAAAAAAATGCATCTGAAAACGCCATTTGCATAAACAGTCTGCTGTATATATTTGTACATTGGCTAATGTAAGTAAAATGGCAAATCTGGGAAGCCTTCATTTTAAATGGAAATTTTATCATATATATCTTAAGTGTTCAAAAGAACCATCTCCTTTAGTGTCCATTAAGAATAAGAAAAATAACCACATATCTTGAGGCCTAATGCTCAGTTAAGCACAACGTGATAACTTAATTTCTTCTCTACCACGAAGTGTAGTAAAGTAATGCCCTAGATTTATTCCTGAAAAAGACAGATAGCTCAAACCAGATCAAGCTCAAACCAGCCTGCTCAGTTACAGAAGCTAGCTAAAATTGCGAAAATTTGTGTGTCGCTATTTTAATCATCAATTTTTTAGAGAGTGAATAACAAAGGCGCTGACCAGAATGTGCCGATGCATTTCTGTTTTGTGTTTTTGTTATTCGCATACAATAAAATTAACTTGGAAATATACCATCAGAGTATTTAACAGTTTGAGTCCAGATCAGGGCTTGCATAGCTGCTTACACTGTATGGGGTCTACATTCATGTTAATTTGTTGGCTTAATTGTTTGTTTATAGGTAAAGACTGGTTTGATAATACACTTATCCCAATAATGGTTTTATACAATCAGTGAAGACCAAGATGATATACTACACTTTATGACATTGGATTAACCCATATAAACATAGCATCTTTTTGTGGGACATTTGCAAACAGTGGAGACCCAGATCAGGCGCCACACAATTAGGGTCTCCAAACACTGGGTTATTAAAGTAAGTAAGGGTGCAAAGATCAGGAGTCGATACAATCAAGTACCACACCTGACCCAGGATACCAATGGGAAAGTTACAAACTCACAGTTGGACACCACAAACGAGAGCCAAGAGGTCAGCCCTTTCCCAGCAGGTGACCACAAAGCACATATAAACAGACGCGCACAAAGACATAGCAAACATAAGACAGAACAAAACCATAAAAGATCCACAAAAGAACGGTCAGTAAAATATTTTACTGGAGGGCTTTAACCAGTTAAATGGCGTGCCAACCCCACCCTTAATTCAGATGTGGATCAAGACACATAGATATTTGGTTTGCATGAAAGACCCCTGACTTATCAATGCATCATCTCCTAAAACATTATTATTAAACCAATTATTTGGTGAATAACTGAGCGTTCTGAATTAAGACATTTTTACAATTAAAGTAGACCCAAAATATTATACTTTAAATAATATGAGAGATAGAAATATTAAACCAGGGATAATTCTATAATAGAAAGACCCCGCTATAATAGCCAAATAGCTTTTTTTTTCTTTGGAGTGGCAGGTTAATTAAAAAACACTCTAATATGGACTCGTCCAGTGGATAATAATTGTGAAATACACAGGATAAAACTTACATGCATTATTACACAGGGTCCATATTTTATGTAGCGAAATGAACAAACACAACATAGATAGTTGTAAACCCAAAGTCTCAAAATGTTTATGTCTATAGGTTTACTATGCATGCTCCGTGATATATTTTGAGCTTGTTATTATACTTTGTTTGTTGAAGTAAAAGCCCTACAGGGATTATGCTATATGTTAAATGTATTCGAGGTAAAATAAATCTTCTATGTCTATTTCTATCTATAGCTTACATAGCAAGGTATTACAAAAAGTATTTCTGTTTTTATCTTGATATCACACAATAAAGACATTAATGTTAATTTGAAAATGCATTAAAGTCTAAGGGGAATTAATTTTGTAGAATTACTTTTGGTCTTTGTCTGTATATATGCCATAGTAATTAGAAAAAATAAGACCTGTAGGTCGGAGAAAATGGATCGGCAGCTGGACTGGGGCCTTTAGGAATCCTCTTTCTTTCTTTCTGCTGTATTATCTGTCTTTCTGTTCAGAGGCACCACAGTCCCGTGAATCCACAGCATTAAGTAGAAATTTTAAAGTTTAAAACACACTTTATAATATAACTTCAAAGGGGTTTGAAAGTTTTGTAAAGCACCAACTAAAATAACTACCTTTATACACATTAGTGGAGTGTCCACGGGCAGCCATTACTCTTGAACTTTCATTAAAACATTCTCTTTGTATGCTATAAGTAGTCCACTTAGCTGATCACATTGTACAGTTCTGGTAGCATAACCCGAAAAATGTCAGGACAGATGATAATTCTTAGAAATCTCTCCCAATCACTGAAGTGGGTCATCCACGCATAAGTATCACTATTGTCTATAATAACTTTCTTAAGCTGTCTAGTAGTAACTGTTCATATGGTAGGCTTGACATCGAGTCACAGCATGATGAGTTTCCTCCATCCCTAGATGACAAAATCAACAAATTGGGTCAACAAGCTTATTGATATATATATATATATATATATATATATATATATATATATATATATATATATATATATATATATATATATATATATATATATATATATATATATATATATATATATATATATATATATATATATATATATATATATATATATATATATATATATATATATATATATATATATATATATATATATATATGTCTATTTGACTGAAGCAGATAAACTCCAGTGAGA
The DNA here is from genome assembly GCA_964019695.1 of Loripinus fragilis. Taxonomy (NCBI): domain Eukaryota; kingdom Metazoa; phylum Mollusca; class Bivalvia; order Lucinida; family Lucinidae; genus Loripinus; species Loripinus fragilis. The sequence continues at coordinate 562,583 of CAXHUL010000022.1, read as the reverse complement.
AACCTCATCTCGCAGGGGAAGAGAAAGCTGCCGGTTGCTTTACTTTGATAACTCCTTTTCTGACTGCTGACACAGTCTCAAGCGGAGTCTCAAGATCCTGCCAGACTAGATGTGAATGACCTATACGCAGTCCCCGCACCATATCTGTATCTGTAGGTTACTGGAAATGGACCTTTTCGCTGAGCATGAATTATCCAGGGGGTATGCGCTGATGTTACTTAGTCGCGATAAATGATCTGCTTGAAGCTATATTCCGTGAGGCAGTCTATAGCACTCTGTAGCAAAAATAGTAAATGAGTATGATCAGGAAATACCACAATCACAAACTGCAGACAACCCCGTGGCACCGTGAGGAAGAGCCGCTCAACCATCACAAGACACCAGGAAGACAAATTAAGCAAAGCAATCAGCTCTCTCTTCCCCATCAAGATGATTGCAATACTAAAATGGACATAAAGTAACGTACAACAAAACATAGAACAATTACAGACTCCCACAATGGGAGTAACAATAAATAGAAAGTCAACAACAACAGAACCACCGCCTTAGAACGGACAGCAGCCTAAGCCACCGGGGGGCTTAAATGCATTTTACTGGTACCAAATCTTCGCCCTAGATTCTGCTGTTGTTGAAGTACAAAAAATGTTCAGCTCGCATGGAGGCCATCTAACTAATGCAATGTATCATCATGGAAAAACACTCTAATCAAATTACTACACCATGATGAAACAAAGAAAAGGGCTCATGACTCACAGATAGTCAGAGCTAAAGAAAACCTCAAGTTGAGCCACGGTGGGTCCAGCTACAGATAAGCATCAGGCACCAACCCACATATTAAAGCTTTACGTCAGAGCCGTCATAGAGTCTGAGGCCCGACCCACCGTCGTGCAATTAAAGAGGAAACCATAGCTACCGTGATTGGGTTTACAACTAGGCATGCAGATTGTCGCATGATATCCAAGTTGTATCCAACCCTTATATAACGTTTAACTATCTTTTTGAATTGATCACTAAAATTAGGTTTTCCAACAATTCGTTTGAATTTGTAGACTAAATCACTATAAATATCGTCTTCGTCTTCCGGTTTAAGGTCAGGAGTCTTACTAGACTGTAAATAATGACCTAACTGAGGGATGAAACAGTCATCATGTTTCCAGGTTAAAAACAGTAAAAACATAAATCTTCTTTGATTTTTAAAATTATTTACAGGGCTGTGGCTGACTACAGTGTCCTGGAGGGTGTTGCTCTATGGTTGGCTAGAGCTGTCTTGAACCCCTCTAGACTTGTGGCATCGGTGACGAAGACTGGTAGTTGATTCCACTGGCGTATTGTTCGTGGATAAAATGAGTTATTGAAGGCTGTAGATGTTGCTGCCGATTGCTGCAATCTAGACCTATCCCTAGCTCTTGAATCTCCAGGTTTTAGGGTAGGTTTGGGGTCTATATCAAGGAGGCTGTTCTGTAGTTTGTACAGGAGTGTCAGTCTGTGGTCTTCTCTTTTCTCCTGTAAAGACTGCCGTCCAAGGTCCTGGATCATCTTGGTCACACAGCCAGGGGTTCTATCCCAATAGTTGTTGCAGACATATCTGGCTCCCCTTCATTGGACTTGATCTAGGCTGTTTATGTCTCTTGACAGATATGGGTCCCAAGCTGCAGCTGCATAGTTGAGGACAGGTAGGACTAGGGCATTGTATGTCCTTTCTCTTACTTTGTCGGTGCAGTGGGACATGTTTCCCCTGAGAAATCCCAGTGTCCTAGATGCTTTGGAGGCTGTATTATCCACATGTGGTGTCCATGAGAGATCTTCACTCAGTGTCACTCCAAGGTACTTTGCACCATTCACAGATTCAAGTGTGTGTCCATGTAATTTGTAGGTTGGGTGCCTGCGAAATCTCTTGTTTGTGCACATATGGATAACTTGGCATTTTTCAGGGTGAAAGTGCATCTGCCATGTTCCTAGCATCTAGGTCTTTTTTGAAGTTCTGTGGAATCTGACTCTGAGTCGATCTCTCTGTACAAAAGTCAATCGTCTGCAAATAGCCGAGTGTTTGATGTTGTGACCTCAGGCATATCGTTGATGAATGCGAGGCAAAGAAGTGGTCCGAGGACTGTACCCTGTGGAACTTGTGAAATAACATCTGCTTGTGATGACTGGACTCCGTCTAGCAGGACCTGTTGTTGTCTATAGGTCAGGAAAGCCTTGATCCCGTCGATTGTGTTGCTCCTCACTCCATAGTATTCAAGCTTGTGAAGGAGTCTCATGTGGGGGACTTTATCGAAAGCTTTCGAAAAATCCAAAAGGATGACATCCACTTGGCTTTTTTCCAGTGCGCAGCTTTCTGGCTATACCATGGAGAGTTGTGATGGGCTGGGCTTCGCAGCTTCGACGTTTCCTGAACCCATGCTGGTTGTCACAGAGGATGCTATGGGCTTGAAAGTGGCTCATGATTCTACTGTGCACGATGCGTTCCAGAATCTTGCATGTTACGGATGTCAGAGAGACTGGTCGATAGTTACCAGCTTGATGTTTATCACCCTTTTTGAAGATGGGGACGATGTTGGCTTTCCTCCAATCTTCAATATGTTCCAGTCTTTATTAGTTCTTGGAAACTCGGACCTAGTATAAATGTAAACTGGGTCCGAGTTGGAAAGAAAGAATTCCTGTATACTTCTGTATTTTCACTTTCGATTTTTAATTGTTTGTTTTGTCCGTATCTTGATCGTCTGTTGGTGTAAGTGATGTGTTGATCGGCAGAGATAGGTAAAAGACAAAAGACAGGTAGGGGTAGCTACCACCGACATATACTTCAGTGTTTTCTTCTGTTTATACCGTCCCCGAACAACCTCGCCCAAGTTACAGCCTTCTTAAATAGAATGGTCCACTGTTCTTTCGAAATGTTTGAAGCCATGAGGTTACTTAGACTTGGTAAGCTATACTGTTTCAGCACATTAGCAACCGTGTTGAAACTCTAGTCGTTGAACCACGTCTACGCCCAAGAATATGTTAGAGTTACGGACGTGACGGAAACATCCGAGTTTTGACGATTGCTTGTTTCGTACTGGCTGTTTTTTTTTTCTCTTCTCAAATTATGGATGATCAAGGCTGCCCTCGATGTAAAACGACAAAATACAGAAACCCATCCCTTAAATTACTGGTCAACATTTGTGGTCACTCATTGTGAGTACCATTTTTTTTCTATTTCGAAAGTTTTTGAGTTTCCAGGCCGATTCGCACCCATCATATTTCGACCATTGAATAGAAACAACAGCAATAGTAATAATATTGGTATATATCCTGAAAGTCATGTAAAATGGAAATTGTGGATAGGAAGAAAACTAACATTTATTGTAGTGATCATTTGCAGCTTCCTGGTCAGGGAGTTCAGTAATATCCGTTGATTTTGGCTGAACTGTAAAAAATATCCTGGCACAACCAGTTTTCGACCGCCTATATGTATCTGTTCGTTAAGAGACGGCAATCACACTTGATTATTATGTCTCTGTGGCGGTAGAAAAGGGAAAGAGGTAAATTTAGGAATCACAGAAATCAGTTGATAGAAAGGCAGAAAAAATAAAAGTTTGCAGTCTGAAGTATTTTATGTTGTTTTATTTACTTTCAAGTCCTATTGTTTTGGTTATTGCTTTATATTATTTATCAGGCCAAGAGCAAAAAATATAGAGCTCTAAAGTTTTCAGTTTCCTCTTGTAAGTCTGACAAGGCCTTTCATTTAGAAAGTGGTCAGTGGTAGCAAATTCTGGAATTTAACAACCTATTTCCGACCGCCTGGGGTAAATCGGGGGGTAAATATTTTCTGTCAAAGCCAAATAGCCATGAATATGTTTCTGTTCTGGGTGCACGACAATTCGTCGAAAACTATTTCGCCGATACGACAATTGGTCACATACGACTTTTGGTCGATGCGACATTTCGCCGAGTACGACATTTGGTCGAAAAAAATAGTCAGGCACGACATTCGGTCGATATTGTCAAGTCATTGTTTTTCGACCAAACGTCGTACTCGACGGAACGTCGCATCTACCAAATGTCATTGATTATTAAAAAAAGAAAATCATAAGAAATCGCTTTGTTTACCCGACGTGCACTTTATAAAGGCATGCTCGAGTAATTTTATAAAGTTGCTTCAACGCTAATTAGTGTATAAAGTTTTTTTTTATTATAATGACTCTATAATGGGCAGTGGTCTAAAGCTTTCGATCTTTGAGTGAAATGTTTTAAAGGTAAGTGGAAGTGGAACTCACATTTGTGAGATGATTGGATGTTCATTCTTTCTTTCTGTTGTCGGACTAGTCAGTGTGTTGATTAGTTATTCGAAATGGATTTACTATCACTTTTCACTAGCAATAGGCGGGCCCAAAAAGTGGCATATAAGGACTTACAGTAAACGAAAGACAGAGATACTAATACTGACACTGGCGTGAAAATATATTGGAGATGTGAGAACCTTAAATGTAAAAAAAAAATATTTTTCTGTACAAATCAGTTTTCGACCAAATTTCGACGTAATTCGACGAATATTCAACCAATTGTCGTAGTCGGCGAAACGTCGTAGTTGGCGAAACGTCGTATCGACCAAATGTCGCATTCGACCAAACGTCGTTTCGACGAAATGGTTTTCGACCAAATGTCATGGATCCTTCTGTTCTTGCAGTACTACCTTACAAAAGCAAAACACATGCAAACTTGCAAACTATTTTTGAAAATTGTAATGTAATCCAACACACCAGGAAAATATACATTGTGTATGGAAATCTGAATGGACAGTTGAATTACTTGGGGTAGGGTTATGTTTTTTGGTATTTAACAATTTCTGTACTATCAGCAGAGACAAAGCAAATGTATTTCAACACCAGAGAAATTATGCCTCAAGCCAGTAAAAATAGTAACTGTTGTAGATGATGATGTGTTGATTTATGTGACATTTTCTGAGGCCTGAACAATTTTAGAAAGTAAAGAAAATGAAGAAAATTGTCATAAGCACGGTATACCAAAAGTTTACCTCAAAATAAATTTATTCTGTAAGCTTTTTATAATTAATTGGCAAGAATGGTCACAGGCAACACAGTTCATCATGCAGATGTATAACATATGAATTTTGTATCAAAAATTTTGAACATGCAGTGATTTTGTTACCTGCGCATCCTGCATCTTTTGCGCATAAGTTTTTATTTCAGCGAGTCCCGGGATGCAATAGTTTTGCAGACTTGCCATCAAAAATAGTGTTTTGGACTCATAAGTTTGTAGTTGGGACTCATTGATATTGGAAACAGCGAGTCCCAGGACCCATAAGCCAAAAATTGTAAATGAATCACTGAACATGTAGCCATGAAAACAAGCAGGTAATTTGGTAATAAGAAAAAGCTAAAGAAAACAGGATCCTCTAATACAATGTTTATTCATGGTTCACACTCAACTACCAAAGCTGAAAATAAATCGCTATTTAACTTGCCTATCCCTCCTGTAAACAATGATACCATCACAGCTGCAACATTCAGACAATTAAGATTTTTGTGAAACAAAGTATTAGGTTGTCGAAATTAGGCGGCGGTCGAAAATAGGTTGAGCCGGGATATGTTGCTTTTTCGCGTTAGCGAGAGGCTGTCAGCGAGCCAACATGTTTGTTCCGAATGTTTATACGCTAGAAATATGCAAGCGCTAATCAATACAGACCCTTTAGGTTTTCTCTCTTAGAAACATGTAGCAGATTTTTATAACAGAAATACTGCAAGGCCCGACACAGAAAAATTATGCGCCACCTTGGACTAGTGTTTCCCCTCCCTTTAGGGAAAAAAAAGGCCTCTGGTGAACCTTGCCGCTGAGCTACAATAAAGCTGCTGTAAGCTTTCTGCAATGTTTGCTGCAAGGTTACTGCAATCTTTTACCATCCAAATGAGCTCCTTATTTGTTTATGGCTATCCTCTGGCAAACTCGCAGGAAAGTCATCCCATCAATTAAGGCTTCTAGTGATGCTTCAGTGATGACTTATCATAATGAATATTCATAAGAAACTTTTGACGAAGCAGCTGCGAACATGGCCAGAACATTACCACAGCTTCTGGTAATGCTTTGGCGCACTGATAATAGCTAATGAATATTCATAGATTTCAGTAATGTTCATATAATAGATTACCTCTCTTTAAGAGAGAGATTAGCTCCCTTGATAATTAACTATTATCTCCCTTAAAGGGTATCCATTTTTGGTTACCTCCCTTGAGTAATACATTATAGGTTATTGCCCCTGAATCAAATATACTCATGCTTATAAAAAGAAGGCCACCCCAATTCATCGGCTTTGTTGAAAATAAATACAGACATGAACATGTTATGATTACAAAGTTATATATTGTAAGCAATATATTGTATGACCGCCACCTTAATGAATACATTCCATCAAAACTCCTGCGTGGTAACAAGCTCCAAAAGCCATGGATATCACGGGAAGTCAAAGGCCTGATGCGCAAAAGAAACAAGCTCTTCAAAAGGCAGAGGAAAACAGGAAATCCAAAGGACATCAAGCACTATAAGGAGACCAAAGCCAGATTACAGAAAGCAGAACGGCAGTCCTATTGGAACTTCGTAGACAACATCATTGAAGTTGGAGATCCAGAGCAGGAACATCAGCCCAAGCAGAAAAGATTCTGGTCCTTCATTAAGTCACTTCGCAAGGATACTAGTGGTGTAGCGCCCCTTAAGGATAATGGAAGACTACACGCCGACCCAAAGGACAAAGCCGACATCCTTAATAGGCAGTACGAATCCACGTGGACTAAAGAGGATACAAGCGACATACCAACGCCAGACGGTGTACCATATCCTTCAATGCCAGAGATCAAGGTTAACAAAGAAGGCGTGACTAAGCTCTTACACAAGCTCAACCCTAGTAAAGCATCAGGACCAGACCTCGTACCAGCAAGGATACTGAAAGAACTGGCTGTTGAGATAGCCCCATTCCTGACAACGATTTTCCAAGAAAGCTTCAACACCGGAACAGTTCCAAGGGACTGGAGGATAGCTAACGTCACAGCGATCTTCAAAAAGGGAGAGAAGTATAAAGCCTCTAACTACAGACCAGTCTCCCTTACCAGTCTCTGTTGCAAGGTCCAAGAACACATAATAACAAGCAATGTCTTAAATCACCTAGATGAACACCAAGTACTCACAGACTGTCAACATGGGTTTAGAGCCAGACGTAGCTGTGAAACGCAACTACTCACCCTAGCCCACGAACTTGTGTCCGGCTTGGATAAGAAGCACCAATATGATCTAATCATCCTGGACTTTTCCAAGGCGTTTGACCGCGTTCCGCACAAATGTCTGTTGAAGAAAATGGACCACTACGGGGTAAGAGGCAGCACATACAAGTGGATTCAAGCTTTCCTCACAGACAGAGCCCAGCAAGTGCAAGTAGAAGGCGCTACCTCCGACAGCATCACGATTATCAGCGGAGTACCTCAAGGAACAGTCTTGGGACCATTATTATTTCTCCTCTTCATAAATGACCTCCCAGATTGCGTCCAGTCAAGCACAAGGTTATTTGCTGATGACTGCATACTGTACAGAAGGATAAGGAATGACAAAGATGCCGAAATCCTACAGGAGGACCTAAATCAACTTGCAGAATGGGAGAAAAAGTGGGGCATGGCCTTCCATCCAGATAAGTGTAGCACACTGAGAATCTCAAGATCCAAGAATCCATATTCAAAGACCTATATTCTCAAAGGCCATACCTTAACAACTGAGGACTCAACACGATATCTCGGAGTGGAATTACAGTCCAATATGTCATGGAATAAGCACATTGACCAGACCATCAAGAAAGGAAACAGCATGTTAGGATTCTTGCGGAGAAATCTAAAAGTCAGCAATGAAGAAACGAAGACCGCTGCATACCTCTCCCTTGTAAGACCCGTACTGGAGTACTGCTGCTCAGTCTGGAGCCCATACACCCAAGATTACATTAATAAGCTCGAGATGGTACAGAGACGGGCAGCAAGATACGTAACAAATCGATACAGAAACACGAGTAGCGTTACATCCATGCTCGAACATCTTGAGTGGGAAACCTTGGAGACCAGACGTGCTAAATACCAACTGACTATGATGTTTAAGATCATCCATGGACTTGTTGACATTCCAGCAGATGACCATCTTACAGCCGCCTCCACTAGGACCAGAGCACATCACTCTCATAAGTTCAGGCACATCCCAGCTTCAACTGACTACTACAAAAACAGCTTTTTTCCAAAGACTATTCGCCTTTGGAATACCCTCCCGGCCACCTTGGCCGAGGCTCCCGGTTTGGTACCTTTCAAACGGGAGCTCTCCAGTCTAATAATCTAATACTGTATAGGGCCGGTCAGTGTAAGTACGTCCTAGTGATTTCCTTGTGCTATGCTGGCGGGGACTTCGTGGGCCCTGGTACCTCCTAGGTAGCCAGACTGGACATGGACTGAAGGGCTGAAAATGCACTTGACCAAATCTTTCTGTTTTTCTTCTATCTTTCCTATCATATCTTTTTTTTTTTTTTTCACTTCCGAACTGTCCTATCAGCTACTACTTTCTCTTAAAAGACGCAACCCCCCGCGCTATAATAGTCAAGTGTGACGGACGGCGTGTAAACCATAGATGTAGATGTAGATGTAGATGAATAGCCAAGAGATTACCCCAGGACACCTCAACATACCATAGGACAAGCAAGATACCTAAAAGATAACTCAGTATAACTGTATTTGTATATTTAAGTATAATTTGATCAATTTAAGATTCATGTTTATTAAATACATCATGCAATTGAGTTCTACCATCCAAAAATATTTTGTATGACTTTGTCCCAGCATATGGATAGCCCAGATGGTTTCCATCAGGACGCCTCACTATATACCAAGACACTTCAGTACCCCCAAGAACTCCATATTATATAATTATTTGCTTGTTTTATCAAATGTTTGATGATTAAATGCTTCTATCTTAAAGTTTTAATCTCCATCTGGGTACCTGGAAGCAAATTTGAGAGAGTCCTGGGGTCGGCCTGGGTTGGCTTTTCAGCAGTATACACACCACTTATACTGCTCGATTCAGAATTCAATGATATTATATAAATTTTGATTCATGTAATATTTGGAGTTAATAATATTTATTTTGTATAAACTTACATAGTTTTACCAAAAGAGCATGTTAATAATGCATATCTGGATGTCTTGGGGTGTCCTAGGGTGTCCTGGGGTATTAAGACTGACCGGTGTTTTCGGGTGTTTCAATGGGGTGACCCTAAAATGCGTAAAGGACTCCTTTTCGCGTAAAGGACTCCTTTTCGCGAAAAGGACTTTTATTTTTGCGAAAAGGACTTTTATTATGGCTAAAACTATTCATTAGGGTTGTGTTTGATATTTAATATTATAAAACTAAAGTTAAACGATATTAATATATCAATATTATGCAGAAGAAATAGTTTTTGAAACGATATTTCACGGAAATGGCATAAATAATGACTTGCGAAAAGGAGTTTCGTTATCAAGAAAAGGACATTGTATCTGATCTATTTTTTTCTCATTTATTTATTTATCTATTTATTTATTTGAGTATTTATTTATTTGATTTAAATAATACTAGGCAAGCAGATATCTAGTGTTCAAAAAATAATATAATCCGAAAAAGCACCTGTGTTCGATACATTATATAGCCTTGCGAAAAGGACTGTCGATACTGTCTGAGACTATGTTTGAATATCCATGTCCGTTTGCATGCTATTATTTTTAAGGATACATTAGAAATTAGTATTGTCTGAATAAATAAAACCTCCAGATGTCGAATATTGAGTATTTGAGACAATTGCACCATAAAAAATGAATTTGAAAAGGGCTCAATACCGCATAAAGGAGTTTTATTCTTACGAAAAGGACCTCGTTTTTCGGTTTTGCGTAAAGGACTTGATCTTCATATATCACGTTCACGAAAAGAGCCTGGACTTTGTGACCATTTTAAATGCCTGGTAATAAATTACTTCTTATATTCATAGATGATCTTAATAGGATAGCTTTTTGCGAAAATAAAGCATATCTTGAGCACAACGAGATGTTGATGCGTTTGGCATAGTAGAACAACAAAGACTCTGACGAACCTGCTCAACGGCGCAGGTCCAGAAGATAGGCGATTTTGATTTTATACGTGCTTTATGAGGTTAAATACTAATTACAGAAAGAAAATATACCACTATTTCGGAAAGCTTTAAATTACCAAAATGCAACTCTGCGTCAATAATGCATGACAACTGTTATGATGTCTTTGTAAAATAGGTTAATATAGTAAAAGACAAATAAAATAGGCCAAGTTGAATAACACGAATCTTCAATCACCATGCATACAGCGTCAGAGGTATGCTGTATCCACGACAATTCAAAGTCGTTTTAAGTCTCGTACCCCCTGCAATATAACCATTCTGAGTGTTATCACCAATCACAATTAAAACGGACCAGAAGATGCAAGAAGCTAAACGAATTTTCAATCACCATGCATACAGCGGCAGAGCTACGCTGTATCCACGACGATTCAAAGTCGTTTTAAGACTCGTACACTCTGCAACATAATCCATTCCGAGTGTTATCAGCAATCACAATTAAACCGGGCCAGAAGCTGCAAGAAGCTTAACGAATATTTGTAGACGAGACAGTATAAATCAATAGAGCCTACACACATGCGAGCAGCGAATGCTAAGTCGATCCTGTACAAATGTGCATTCTCGCAAGAGCGTTCACTGCTGGCGGCATGTACATGCATTTGAAGAAAATATTTCATGCGTCTAGCCCTACTAGCTAGCTGTGCAATATTTTCATGGTTAATTTCATTTTTATCATATCGCACGGGTGTCCCCAATTAAAGTTCATCTTTTCAAAATCAATCAGAATAAAAGGATTATCACATTCTTTGACACATTGACAATAAACATGGCCAATTAACAATTAACCTAACATGAAAAGAGCGGCTTATTTGGTTGTTGACTACTATTTTATCGTCCGTTGCTGTGCTTGTGTCAAACATGAGTTATCTAGATCAGGCCCGACATTTTATTTGGGGCTTAAACGTATTATCAATGCTATCAACAGACGACATTAGAACAGGCCTTTAGTTAAGAGTGCGTATCGAAAAATAATTTTCTTTTTTCTCAACTAAAACTTATATTGTGGGTACTCAAAAGAACCGTCTCAATGAGACGTTTCTTTTGAGCACCCAAAATATAACACTTATCCTCTCGAGCAGCGAATGGCTCATATGAGTCTGTGAATGGGCACATTCTTGCTAGAACCCTTACTGCTTTAAAACGGGATAGAAATGGGCTTCCTTTCAACATGTCACAAAATAAAAATCTTTTTCACCATATTTGAAACTTGAAGTATTTTCCTGCGTGCGCAAAAGGCGAGAAGCCATGCTAGGGGGTCCGGGGGCATGCCCTCCGAAATTTTTTTGAAAACAAAAATGGTGCAATTCGGTGCATTCTAGGGCACATTTTAGCCTTCAAAACTTTGCTAGGTTGAATTTAGGTTAAATTAAAAAAAATGTTGCCTTTGCAGACAAGTCTGAAAAAAGAAAGAAAAAGAACCTTAAATGTGATTTAATGGTTTTAAAAGCGGTCCTGACTTCAGCAGGGACCGTACTTATACCGTTCTTGCTTCAATAAAAAAAAAATAATTTGGCGTATTTTATTTGTCTTTTGCTATATTTACCTACATCTAATCCCTAATTTTACAAATACATCATCAGATCGAGGGGCCGCTGGTTCGAGCCTCACAGACGTCACTGTGTTGTGTCTTTGAGCAAGAACATTAATCCTAGCTCAGTACGTGCTCAGTCCAGGAAGACGTGTCCCTTTATAGCTGAAAGATTGTTGATGGGACGTTAAGAATCGAATCAAACAAAGACATCATAACAGTAATCATGCATGATTATTGACGCACAGTTGCATTTCGGTAATTTAAAGCTTTCCGAAATAGTGATAGTTTTTCTTTCTGCAATTAGTATATTTAACATCTAAAGGCGCGTATTAAATTAAAAAAAAAATCTTCTGGGCCTGCGCCGTTGAGCAGGTTCACCAGAGTCTTTGGTGCTCTTCTATGCCAAACGTATCAATATCTCGATGTGCTTATGCTTCATTTTGGCAAAATGCTAACCTATTAAGATCATTTATAAATATAATTCAGGGAAGTAATTTATTACCAGGCATTATAAATCGTCCAAAGTCCAGACTTTTTTCGTGAACGTAATAAATGAAAGATCAAGTCCTTTACGCACCCTAAAACGAGGTCCTTTTCGTAAGAATAAAACTCCATTACGCGGTATTGAGTCCTTTTCAAATACAACTTTTTACGGTGCAATTGTCTCAAATACTCAATATTCGACATCTTGAGGTTTTATTTATTCAGACAATACTAATTTCTCCTGTATTCCTTAAAAATAATAGCATGCAAACGGACATGGATATTCAAACATAGTCTCAGACGGTATCGACAGTCCTTTTCGCAAGGCTATAAAATGTATCGTACGGGTTATATTTTTGAACACTAGATATCTGCTTGATTACTTTTATTCAAATCAAATAAATACTTAATTAATTAAATAAACAAATAAATAAATAAATAAATAGATAAATAAATAAATAAATAAGAAAAAAATAGATAAGATACAAAGTCCTTTTCTTAATAATGGAACTCCTTTTCGTTAGTCATATTTCTGCCGTTTCCGTGAAATATCGTTTCAAAAACTATTTCTACTGCATAATATTGATAGATTAATGTCGTTTAACTTCAGTTTTATAACATTAAATATCAAAAACAACCCTAATGAATAGTTTTAGCCATAATAAAAGTCCTTTTCGCAAAAATAAAAGTCCTTTTCGCGAAAAGGAGTCCTTTACGCGAAAAGGAGTCCTTTACGCATTTTAGGGTCACCGGTTTCAATGGACCGGTTTTAAAAAC